>JAMPIV010005894.1:207500-234512 GCA_024509875.1 Oreohelix idahoensis
ATAGGTGGTGTTACCTGGGGTGGATTGATTGGAGGGGGGGTGTGTAGTTTGGGGGGTTGGGTTGTTAATTGTGGTTTTGTAGGGTTGGTAATCAACCTGGGGGGGTGTTTTTTGATCGTGTGATGGGTTAGTGTATTGGGGAGGTTGTTTTGGTATTTTTGGTTTTGGGGTGGGATCTTTACTTTTTAGAAACTGTTGGGGGGATGGGGGGGGGAAGGTGGGGGCGGGGGGGGTAAAGTTTTTATTTGGTTATGGATGGGTGGTAAATGCGTAGTTATCGAGGGGGGTTTGGATGATTGAAAGTGGTTTATTATTGAGAGTTGCTGGTGATGGAGGGGGGTTTATTTTTATGTCTCCTTGCACAGAAGTTATGTATGGGGTTGTGAAGGATGAAAGGTATAAAGGGTTATGTAAGGTATGGTGTAGGGGGGGGGGGGGTGGGGTTTCTGGGTAGTGGAAGGGTTGTTTGGGATTGATGATTTTTTTGGGGGAATGTTTATTAAAGTTGAATTTTATTGTTGGGGTAAAATTATTTTTATTTAATTTATTACGCCAAGTTTATCGTGGTTATTGGGAGTTTATTTTAGGGTATTAGGGAATTTTTTATGAAATATTATTGTCATCATCTTTTTTTTTTTATAAGTTTTTTGTTTGAGGGTGTGATTGTTTTAGGAATTTGATTTAATTTGAAGGGTTTTCTTTTTTTATAAATTAAATTTCAATTTATTATGTGGGGGTTCATTTGTATTGGTAACTGGGCTAGGATTTAACATTTTCGGATTGCGTTATATTGATAGTTGAGTGGATAATTAGTTAAATGGGTTTATGACATGAGAGTGTTTTGTTTGGTTTAAAATAAGGAAAGTTGTTTTAACTTACCTTGTGCTTTAGTGAGTTTAAATGAGGTGGTATTTAAAAAATATAATCATTTTGGGGGGTAGTTGGCAGCGTGACGTGTATTTTAAGTGTTAATTTAATGGTAGTTAAATATGTTAAAGATTGATTTAACGATGGTTATGGGGTAGTTAAATAGTTTATGGGGGATTTAGGGGAGGGATTAGTGGATTGAAGAAAAAAATTAGAATGTTATAATAATTGTGAGTTCTTGATGTGAGTGAAAAGGTAGGGGATTAAATGATTTGAAGAATGGGTGTATGGTTATTGGGTCATTTAGAAATTTGTAGCACGTTAATCTCTACTATTTGATTTTGTGGGTGTTGTTCGGAGTAAATTGTTATGGATATCCTTTTGGATGTATCAAGAGATACTTTGGGATCAAGGATCTCGGATTTTGGTTAGTGATATAAGTTACTGAGAGGTTGATGAGTTTTTTGGGCTGGGAGTGGGGACTTAAAGTTGTAGTCTGTGGGTTTTATTAAATATATCTTTACGAGGTTGCGAGATGAAAAGTGGAGGAGTGAATAGTAAAAAAGTATATGGAGAGGAAATTGCTTTGGAAGAATTAACTAAAGGATAACATGTTACAAAGCTTGAAACGAGTGAAAACTAGTTTTTAAAATGACTGTTGTTTTTTGTTTTTTTAGGGGGATGGAAAGGCTGTTATAGAGAATTGGACTGGGGGAGGTGGTGTTGTGGGTTTAGTTTAAAATATTAGTACAGACTCTATAGATACAATTTTGAGGTAATACATTTTTAAAATGGTCTTTGTTTTTTTTTAGGTAGAGTTAAAGAGGAATGATGAATCCACGGCTGAGTAAGGAGTTAAGGTAGGTGCAATTTAGTTTGGCGTGCACCGAAGATGATTCTTTTTGTGAGTATTTCGGGTGACTTTAAAATGCGTGAGGGGTATTATCGTTACTTTCTAGAAGTTATACCATTGAACAGTTATTAGGGGGTGCATTTTGATACATAGGTTTTTTAAATACATACAATTATTGATTAACTGAAGGGAGTCATGGGCCGACGTTTGTGGAGGAATTTTTTATTTTGTGGTTACGGGTAAGAGACACCCAAATGAATGTTTTGTGTGGGGGGGGTGAGGGGTTTGGCTTTTTTATGTGCAGAAGGTGTTTATTGGTGGGGGTTTTATTGTAGTTAAGTATGATAGGTTTTTGTTTGGTAGTTTTATGACGGGGCGTGCTCAACATAGAGATGGATTGTTGTGTAGTTTTTTGGTTGTGTGGGGTGGGTGGGACAGTTTTTGGAGACGTTTTTACCAATGGGGTTTGGTTGGTATGGAGGTGGGTGAGTTTTGCAGTTGAGTTGTTTTACCAGTCCTTAGTGGGAGTGAAGGGGAGAGTGTAGAATAGGGGATAAGGAGTTTTTTTAGTTTTTTATGAAGGGTGGGGATGTTTTCATTGGATTTAGGTGACTTGAAAGTTCATTAGGGGGGAAAGGCTGTGGGGGAGCGGATGTAGGTCTTTTAGATACAGGTTTGGGGATTGTTTTCTGAAATGGCTTTTGGTTATTTTTTGTTCTAATGTTTGTTTTCATTGTTTGAAACGCGAGGTTTGATGGTGTTTATTATGATGTGATTTTTTTGAGATTTTTTAGTTTGTTGTCGTTCTGAAAAAGGCGTTTGTTTGTTTTGGAAGTATTTTGAGATGCTTGAGTTGGTTTATTTTGTAGTTTGGATTTGGTGTTGATGTTTTTTTTTTTGGTTACACTGAGTTGTAATTTGATTGATGGCGTTTTAATGTTTATTGTAGGGGGGAGAAATTTTGTTAGGGTTATTATGGTTTTTTTTGTAGTTTTGTGATTTGGGTTTTTTAATGAGTTTGGGGAAGATTTGGGATGTCTTTATAGTCTGTGTGTGTTTGGTGTTTGTTGAGTTGGTGAATTTATGTTTTTGTTTTGTTAATAAAGTAATTATTTTTTTTTGTTTGTGGTGGATGCTGATTTAGAAGTTGGAGGTGGTAATTAGGGTGAAGAGTGAGTCATGAAAAGTTGTTATAATTGTTTGTTTTTGGAAAATGTGGGTTTTGATTGTTTCAGGACTGTTGTTTTAGGTGGGGGGTATTGCTTTTTTTAATGGGGGATTTTTTGGTTTTTTCATGAGCTTTTTTTTTGGTTTATGACCTTTAATGTACTAGGGATGGTTTTGGATTTTGCCGTAAAAAGTGGGATATTTTGAGGGATCTGGTCCACAAAAACGGGGATTAGTGGGTTAAGAGGTATTTGTTGGAGTATTGGTGAGGTTGGACGGGGGGGAGGTAAGAGTGGGTTGTTAGTAGTGGGATTTTTGGATGCTACGATAGGGTGTTTATTTTTGGGGGTGGGTAGGTATGGTTTGGGTTTGGTTTTTTTGATGGGGTGTTGTAGGGTGGGGTGGGGTGATGTGTGAGCGTTTAGGGTGCTTGTTTGGGGGTGTAGGAGTGTGGTTGTGCTTTTTGGGAGGGATTGGTTTATTTAGGGTTAAGAGTGTAAGTGTTTATTGGGCGGGGAGGTTTAAGGGTGGGTTAGGATCTTTTTGTTTCAAGCATGGGGGGGGGTTGGGGGGCAGTCATCAAACAGGGAATAGAGCAGGGTGGGGAGGGCATAGTGAGGGGTTATTTATGGGGGGTAAGGGGGGGGGTGAATGGACAGGTTTTTAAATAAAATGGGGGGGGATCTATTAGTGACTTTGTTTTTATTTGTACGGGGGGATTAATGGGGGGTGGGTTTTTTATTTCGGTATCTCCTAGTATTTTGTATTTCTATTCAGTAGATGATTTTCAGGCACTTATTTTGGGGGACAAATACAAACAGAGTTGGGGGGTGAAGGGGACGGGGTAAAACCTGAGTGCTTTTCCCTTTTTTTTTTTTTTTCTTTGTTTTTTCAACTGTTTTTAACGTGCTGATTATTTGGGGGGGAGAGTACAGTGTAGGTTTTACATACAGTTTGGTTTACTTTGGTACATTATATTGCGGGTGTTGGTAGGAATTTGGGTGTGATTTGGTTGGGTTGTTATGTTTTTTGTGTGTATGGGTTCGTGGGCACTGTGGAATATTTTTTTGGGGGTTTTTTACCGTTTGCTTTTTGTTGAGCATATTCTTTTTTTTTTTGTGTTTTTGGTATGTTGTTGTATTGGTGGTTTATTTTTCTAGTTGGTGGGTTACAATTATATATGAGAGGAGGAACTGGTTGTCTATGAGTGATAGGGGGGGCTTCGGATCATATGAGGGTTTAATAATGGATATAATCGGTTTGGTGTCATCACACTTCATCGAGGTGGGATGAATGGGGATGGTCTGGCTCTAGGTACCTACCATATGCGGCAGTTGAATTCTTGCGGTGTTCTTACGAGGGACGTAATAGGCTGGTGCAAGTTGGACGGGAGGTTTATGACTAGGGGGGGGGTGGGAGATAGGGGGGTGACAGTTTTAGATCTCTTGACCCTCAGGGCAAAGCTAAAATGTTTGTCACCTATAAATGTTGGATGGGGGGGGTAACATCCCCGGGGACTTGTACCACCGAGTAACATGGTCAAGTGTGAAGTGGTGTGGCACGGCGAGTCTTAAAAAGGGTGGCGGTGGGTGAGGCGGGGTAATGTGGGGTACAATATGATAGTGAGGACGCTCGAGTTTGTTGGCACGGGTGCTCGGGCGCGAGGATGTCATAGGAAGTGTGTGGGAAGGGGGTGCACTCGGGAGATTGGTGCGGCTGGGGTGGGGTAAGCAGTGCTGTGGTAGGAGATGGCCAATGATGTAAAAATAGGAACAGCGCCAATGAGTGAATGAGGTGCATGGTCGTGTGCAACACCCCAGGGATCCGAATCTCGAGGGATTTTTTTAGTGGTGAGTTAACGTGCGGATATATGGCAACGTGATGCGTGAATGGCGGCCTGAATGGTTTGATACTCTAGGGTGGGATTGTTTCTAAAAACTTAGCATCAGACCACACTCACTCATTACACTTTTTTTATTTATAGCATCATCAAATCAAGGTGTGGGGATTGTCACTAACCAAATTTGGGGTTCCGAAATGAAGCAGGGCCATTTCGCTAGCAGTATGTTATAGGTGTGGGTTGACGTGAAGAGGGAATGGATGGGTTTGGAGTGAAAGATAATTGTATGGTAGACAGGGACCCATGGGTATAACCGGTCAACAAATTTTAGGCCGATTTGTTAGGATGCGTCGAAAGGTTTCTGTCCAGGTTGGGGGGAATAGTTGGGGTCCAGTATCCACCCCACTCGGAGTTGTGGGAGGCTGGAGTGGACACTGGCTGTGGATGGGATCGTAACTTTATCAGAATTTATTTTTGATCCTTGGTTGAGGAGGCTGGAAAGGCTGTGTCATGGTGTTAATTATTGGTAGTTTTGTTGCCCTATCTGTTGAGTCTCACAATGGTGTTTTGCTCGGTGAGTGGTATGGTGCAGTACCGACGTAGGTTGTGACATGTTACATGGAGCCCGTGTTGGATATATGATGTTGGTGAGTGTTTTTTTTGACGGACACGTGAGTTTATCAGAGTGAGGGGGTGCACGCTGTAGTGAGTGGTTGTGTTGTGTTCCTCTAGGGAGTGTCGGAGTCCTGACAATTGGGGTAATATGGGTTCGAGCGGGGGTGGGGGCGCGTTGGCAGACGCGGTGGCTTGGGGTAGTCGGGGTGTCCTATGGATGTCTATGCACATCCAAAAGATGGGGGACGGTTTCAAGGGGGGGGGGGGGTTAGGTTGCACACGCGGTGCCCGGGCTGGGGAGCCGGGGGGGTGGGGGGGGGGGGGTGGGTAAGGGGGGGGTCGGTAACCAGGGGTTGGACCCAGGGTGGGTGCTGGCGGACCTGTTAGCATTGACCGCGAAAGTAGTGCTGTTGGACGGTGGGTAAATGGCGGGGATGTTGGTTCCAAGACGGGGGGGGGGGAGGGTGCGAGATTGCAAATTTTTGAAAGTTATAGCCAAGCGTGGTCCCCCCCTCCAATCCTCAGTAGTGGGAGGTGGTTTTCGACACAATCACGAATTAGTCAATAGAACTGGGGGTGGGGAGTGTTGTAGGGCGGTTGACGTTGGAGGGCGAAACAGAGGGAATGTGGGATGGACCATGGGGAAAATACTATGTTGGGGGCGGGGGGGTTGGGAGTGGGGGGGTAATCATCTGAGCTTTCCATGTCGAAACTGACATAAACTGGGTTCCGTAGTGATGGGTAGGGTGACGTGTGATGGTGGCCGGCTAATCAGGATGGAGAGTTACACTGAGTTGTTCAGGTGTGGACACCCCTACGCGGATCTGGTGTAGACAAAACATCGGGAGCGTCGGACAGTATGTAATGCGTGGTTCCCCTTTCTCTGTTGTCCCCTCCGTAGGCCTTCCTCGAGGTTCTATTCCACTGCGCTGAATTATCGTAGGAGCGATGTGAGGTGGCCAAGGGTCGCGGAATAGTTTATAAGGAAGGACAGCATGTGTGTGGGCGGAGGTGTGGTCGGTGAGTGCGGGATGTCCCGTAGGTTGGTTCGGGTCTAGAGTACGTGCACGCGGGATAGTCAGGTGATAAAAACATGCAGGAAGGAGCATATTGAATAAAGGTGGAGCTACGACTCCCCCCCCCCCCCCCCTGGGCAAGTGTCTCTCGTTATGGGGACAGTCTACGGACGGACTGCTCTAGTGAGATAAGATACAGGCCCTATACTGCATGGACGAGTCTGGAGTGGTTGGGCCTTTCTTGGTACTCACTGATCTTAGTAGACTGGCGCCTTATTGAGTGTATGGGGGGGCCCCCCATGAGCTTTCGTTGGGGGGGGTGGGGTAGGTTGGTTCTGAGGAGGGGGTGGAAGGTTACGTAATGACTAGGTAACGATACAATGTGGGGTCTTGGTAGGACCCTGTATGTGAAATGGGGGGGATGTCGGGTGGGGGATGGGGGTCATTAAATGATATGGGGGTGGGTATGTGGGGGGGGGGGGGGGGGCCGGAGGAGGGGGGTGGGAGGTTGAGGTGGGGAGTAGCGTGTGAGTGGTTGTGATGTATAGGGCTATTATAGAGAGTTGGGTGGGGTAATCGATAGCTAGTGTTACTTAGATAGTACTTTGAGGATGGGGCAAGATGTGCTGTTGGTGGGTAGTACAGAATGGGTAGTCCCTTGGATGGATGGGTGGGTCACTGCAGACGCCGGGTATGGTAGAGTGGCGGGGTCACAGATATCTAGCAGTGTATATCGTTTTATTTGGTGGGGGGAGGGGAGGCTATGATATTCCACTCTGTGTGGGGGGAGTAGGGTGGGAGTGTATCCGGGTGTCGAGGGGGAGAGAGTGTTGGTGGGGTGGGAGGTGGGGAGGGATAGTAATGAAAGTGACCCCAGGGAAGTTGACAGATGTTGTGGCGGTAGTGGAGGAGGAGATAGGGTTTGTAGTGAGATGTGGGATGGGATGAGTAAGTGGATATGTTGAAGTAGGAGAGTGGGGGTGGAAGAGGGGTGTTCTACCTGAAGAGGTTTTTATTATGAGTTTGAAAATGGGATTTAGAAATAAAAGAAGTATATATGTTAGAAGGTAGTATGAGTGTTGAATTGTAATACCCCAGCCGCTGGTGATGTACTTAGGTACTTCCAGATGAATTCGTAAGAAAGTTGGATGAAGTAGTACATAGTAACAATGCTCTTGACTGTAGGAATTCTAAGTGTTGGATTGATAGGGGTGTATCGAGTATGTGTTTTAGAATTGATGGCTATGGAGAATGGGATGAAGACAGTGTAGAAGCCATATGGTTGATGGGAGTGGATGTGATGATGGATAGTGCTATATTCTGGTATCTAGTGTTACTGACTACAGGTGACCTACACATGTATCCAATGCTGTGCAGTCAGAAGTTGCTATCCACCTCGCGTCTGAAGCATAGTCATGAGATTGTATGGAGAGTTTGTGACCAAATCGACGCGTGATTATTTAGAACCTGTATACATGTGGGATACAGCGATCCAGTACAGGATGTAATATGTTATGAAGGGAGACTGGGAAGTGTGTTGCGAGTGGTGATATAGATATCCTTTAGCATGATGATTAGTGTATTGGATTGCATGCTTTTGCAAAAGTAGAAAAGAGAAGTACCAGGAGCGAAATGTTAGAAGAGAGGATGACGTATTTTAGCGTGTGATGGTGATATGGGGCCTGGTCTTAGTCCTAAGAACCTTTGAGAAAGTTAAGAGGAATTAAGATGTGACTATGGTTTGTAGTATCTAGAGTGTGCACCAGATTAAGTCATGATTTTGTATGTTTGCTATTGATAGCATATAGGGTACATTGGAATAAGAATTACGGATGAAAACTGCGCTTATAAGGTAGGTTGCGACTGCTAAGTATAGGGGGTTATACGATATCCCTTACAGTAATAGCTATAACATGGAAGACGTTTGGATTCGAATATCGGATGTCAGGCTGGGTAAGGTTAGTTTTGACGATTTTAATTTAAGCTAAGATTTTATATTCATCTTAAAAAGAATATAGTATTGGAGAAAGTACGGATTAAGAATAAAGCGAATAGTAAAAAGGAAGAAGCTATTGGAGTGTCTTATTTACTAGACAAGTTCAGACCGTGTGATTATGGATTACATTGATATTATGCCTAAATGGGGATTATAGAATATAGAAGTATAATTATGGCCTAGGTACGCTACTTTGGACAGTATCTCGATAGGAGTAACATTATGAGTCAGATTGCCCATTATTGGATAAATTGTCCATAAAGGGGATAGGAAGAAAGGTCTAGGATATCTATTGAAGGTAGAGGATTGGGAATTGAGAAGGTTAGAATTATTACAACCAGTTGTAATTTACTGTAGATTATATAGAATGGGATTAAAAATACCCTCGATATGGTTAAAGTAGTAGGTAGTTTGTAATTATAAAGGTTGTATAGTTGAGGGTTTGAAGTGATTTTTAGATAATGGGTGATGAAGAAGTTAATGGATAGGTTGAAGGTCAGTATGAGTAGGTTAATCATAAGTGATGAGTGTGCCACCCTTGTTTGTCGATGGATGGCAATTGGTATGAAGAGGGATTAAGCACATAAAGAAGTAAAATGACTAGATTGGTAGTTTGAGACATTTATGTATATGGGCGTTTATGAATATTGAACAAAGTGGTGCTTGTGATAGCATGCGGGAAGTGTTGTAATAGGATGTAAAAGTAGAAGGTACAGTATGAGTTGGGTGGGTGTGATATGTTATGGGGTGGTATGACTAGAGAGGCGAGATTTAGTATAAAGGCCTGTAAGAAGTTGCATGTAATATGATTAAGTAGTGGTGATTTTTGACAGATAATAAGGGATGAGGTGAGGGTTCAGATATGAGATTTAGGGGAAATGGTATTGAAGAAGTTAGATTATCAGGTTTGAAGAGTTGAGTGAGCGGAGCTCGGTACTAAGGTTAATATATTACTTGAAATAATAATATAAATATCTTGGATGAATAATTAAGGATGGAATTTTTGAGGTAGGTATAGTCTGAGTATGACGGCAGATATGGCTTAATAAGTATTAATGGGGGAGGGTGGTGGTGGGATAATGGGGATGGGTATTTTATTAGGGGTTGAGGTTGGTGGAGAGATGGGTATGTTAATAAGGTAGTTGGAGTGGTGGTATGGATAAAGAGTTGGGTAGTATTAAGGTTTGTAGAGGATTGTGGAGTGGAAAGTTGTAAATGGGTAGGGTAGTTAAGATGATATGGGTAAGTGAGTGGAGAGTGTATGATGGTAATTATTTATTAGTGTTTTTAGTGGTGGATTGGTGGATAAATTTAAAGAAGAATTAAAAATGGATATTGTTAGGACGGGGGGGGGGGGTTACGGGTGGTTTGGAGGTGTGGTAATTGATAGGTTACGTATTTGGTATATTGTGTAAAGGTTAATATAGATAGGAGTAAGCAGAAAGGAATATGGTGGAGTTGGGGGTTTGTGTTTTACTTCCCCTGCCCCCCTTATGGGTTGAGGGTGATCAAGACCTTTGTCCCCCCATGTGAGAAGGTGTTAGGATGTATAAGTTGATTAGGGAAAGGTGTGGGAATGATGAAGGTGGATGAGGATGTAGTGGGGTAATGAGCACTATATGTTAGTAAGTGGGGATTTTAGAAGGGAGTGAGGATGGTAAAAGTATTTGGGTTTGGAGGTATGTTTCAAGGTTGGCAATATTGAGAATTTGGTAGGTGTACATTAAGGTAATTCATTGGACAATTTCAAAGGGCATAATGGGGGGGGAGTGAAACGGTGGAGGATTATAAATGTTGTTGGATCTTAATGTAGAGGGGTGATTGTTGTATGGGAATATGGTGGAAAGTTTTGTCTAGCAGGGAGAGTTGAATAATGACGATGATATGGGCGAGATGATGATAGTGTGGGTGGGGTATTGGTTATGGTGTTGGATTGGGAAGGCTAGGGGATGTGGATGGTTGTGAAGAGTTTACGGTGGTTATGGCTGTTGGGTGTGGGGGTCTGTTGGTTGGGGTGGGGTTATTTATGGTACATCTAGATGGTAGGTATAGGATGTTTGAGGACTGAAGTTAGAGGAGGTGATGGGGCATGATGAAGGAGATGGGGGAGGAGGGTAAGATAATAGATCGTGGGTAAATGGTGTGGGGTGAAGTAAGGGTACGGATAGGGTGTGAAGGGGTTTGAAGTAGGAAGAGGGTGGGGTCAACCAAGGTAGATTATGGTTAGGGTTTTATACCTTTGGGCTGTCCTGGGCCCTGGGGGGGTATATGGTCTGCGAATAGGTTATGGGCAGGGTAATGGTTGAGCGTTGGCCCCCCTGGTGGTGTAGATGGTTAGACATATATATTAAGTAGAACGTAGGATTAAGGATGTACTATAACGTGGGGGTGCAAAGTCATCTTGTGGGTGGTTGGAGAAGCGGGGTGAGGGTCCGCTCAGATAAATTGTGTTAGTTGTTAGGAGTGGGTGTAGAAGGGTCAGTGGTGATAAAGCGATACTGGGGGGGTCGACTGAGGGGGGTGTATGTGTGGGGGGATTTGATTAGATCAGATTTAGGAGAATGGGGAGGGGTACCTTTTGGGGTTCAGTATATGTATATGAAGTGGTGAGGATAGAGTTCGTGGACGGGTATGGCGTGATGGCGGGATTTGGGTGAGGGGCATGGTTTCGATATGGTATGGGTGTAAGGAGGAGATATGGGCACTGATGGTGGGAGTGGGATTTTATGTAGGGGGATACGGTGGTTATGTCCTTGTGATCTATATTATTCTAGTCGGGGTCCTTAGGTAAAATGGAGACGAAGTAAGGGAGGCAAGTTGTAGTGGAGGGGGAGTTGGGATGGGGGGTATAGGGTACGGGGAGGATTATTGTTTGGTGTTAATAAGTGGAGAAGGGTCTGAATAGTTCAGAGCGTTTACTTGTTTGATGGGAGTTGGGAACGATGGTGTATCTGAGAGATGTAACAGTTTTAATTAGGTTTGATGTGAGATTTTGGATAAGGTGGGGATTCAGGAAATGGAGGGGGATATGGGGGAAGGGTATGTGTCAGGTGTGGTATAGGTGGTGGGGAGGGGTGGGATAAGGTTTTTGTTTTTTTTGTAGTGCTGGGGGTTGGAAGTTATGGAGTGTGTTGTTAGGTGCGTTGTTTTCATTGTTAAGTTATGTTTTGAATTAGGGGGAGTTGGTGATTAGAGAGAGGGATACGATTTTAGGATGGTATTGTTTAGCCCGGGGGTTGAGGTTAGGTGGGAGGGTTAGTCTTACTAAGGTAGAGGTAGTTTTGGGGGGGAGGGGGGTGGGGGATGTGGTGAGTGGGTGGTTTTTG
Organism: Oreohelix idahoensis; assembly: GCA_024509875.1. Taxonomy (NCBI): domain Eukaryota; kingdom Metazoa; phylum Mollusca; class Gastropoda; order Stylommatophora; family Oreohelicidae; genus Oreohelix; species Oreohelix idahoensis. Next base: position 219,181 of record JAMPIV010005894.1, read on the forward strand.
GTGGCATTTCATTTGATGTTTTGTTTAAATCACGGTTTGTTCCTAACAATTTACCTGATTTTTTGGTTGTGTATGGTGGGAGATTGGTGGGCGGTGTGAGGTTTGTGGATTTTGGTTTTGGATGTTGAGAGAGTGGATTATGGTTAGGTGTGGAGGATAGTTGTGTTGGAGATTATGGTAGTTTTTAGGAGGGTGTTATGGTTGAGGGACAGGAGTGCTTTCTTATATGAAGTGAGTAGGAGTTGGTTTGTCTATTGTTGGTTTTGCTTGCAGTGTAATTAGGTGGTTTTTGGGGTTGGGTAATGGGGGTGGGGGGATTGTTATGGGTGGTATTGTGGGTGTGGGGTGTGAGTATGTATTGTTTAGTTTTGTTGTATGATTAGATGTTAAATCGATGGTTTGTTTTGTTGATTTTAGGTTATTGCCTTGTGGTTTAGATTAATAGTAATTATTATTTATGAGTGAGTCGTACGGTGTTGAAATTTGGGTTTTTTTTGGGAGGAAATGTACGATTATCTTATTGAGGTGTGTGGAATGATTGTGAATATGGATTATAGGTGGTATTATGTAGGATTTTGGATTTTTTGATATGTTAGATGGTATTTCTCACTATTTGTGGTTCCCAATGGAGTTAGGCGGGTGGGATACATCTAGCATTGATTGAGGGGTTCTTATACAACATCTACTGATCAGAGGGAAGGCCTGTAGATTCGAGTTCTATAACTGAGCATCGAAAGGATATTAGCAGATGGCTCGCTACAATTATAAGTCAACCATAGGGGGGGGGGGGGGGCCGGGGGGGGGTGGGGAGGGGGGGGTGGGGGGGGGGGGGGGGGGGGGTGAGTGGGGGGGGGGGAGGGGGGGGGTGGGGAGGAAAGGGGGGGGGGGGGGGCGGGGGAGGGTAACAAAACAAATGGGATGGGTGGGTGGGATATCGATGAGGAAGAAGTCCCTCCCGCCCCCCCCCTTAGCGTAGTTCCCCCACTGGTCTGACGGGAGGAGGAGGGAAACCGGATGTTGGGGACCAACGTTGTACGTTTAAAGGGGCAAACGGTATACCGATAGATGTAGGGTATTAACATCTATAAATATGGGGGGTGGGGGGGGCCACGGTGTGTAATATTGGGTTTTGGGGAGTTGGTTCTATAAGGGCACGGGATGGAGGGGGGGAGTGGGGAGCACATCAGGGTGAGGCAAGACTTATGAATGGCCTACAGCTGCCATGACAAATTGGGCGAGTGCGTTATCTGGAAAAGTAACATCAGTTGGTTCCTGTGGAAGATTAGTATTACAAATCACTTGGGGGGATTGGTCTGGGTTCTCCTGGGGTTTGTATGTTCGGTGGGGGCGGGGTTTTGACAACTCACTGCAGATACGGGGGCCCCGCCCGGAGCGCCCCAGGCTATCGAGACAATAAATGTTTATATCAGAAATTTTGCGCATTTGGTCAGGGTTGGGGGGGGGTTGGTGTTTTGATGTTTGGTTGTCTATGTGTGGAGTGAGAAAGTATTAAACAGGGGAGTAGGGGTGGCCCGCCCCGGGCGCCGCTTACCACTTTTTGTTCAGGTAGGTGTTTATGGGTCGAAAGCTGCCTGGTTATGGCCATGTAACTCTCATGACTCCCTTTCGAAAACGATCCACCAGGGAATGAAAAACATTCGAAGGTAAATCTGGAGAAGAGGAAGGCAAAGAAATCCTGGCTATTGAGTTGGTGTGTGTGTGGGTAGTGTTGTAGTAGGTTATAGGGGTTGGTCTGGGTGGGGGTGTACGAATATGACTAAAAGAGAGGTGGGAGCAGTTGATAGGGGGGTGTGGGGGGTGGATTAAGTGCTTCCCACCATGGTGGTGTATGACCCATGGTGTGAGATTCTTTGTTGTGGTTGTAGGCTGAATGAATGACAAGGGTCAATTTGCGGATATTTTTAGGACCCGTTGGTAGGTGGGTTGTTATGAAGTGACATTAGAAGTGAGGTTTGAACGGCTGGTTTAGGGTTGATTATGACAGAGTGTGTGAGTTCACATGATTTATTTGTGACGATTTCAAAGAATGGAAATATGAGACATATGTAACAGCGAGGTGGTGGAGCACGGGTGTTATAACGATGTTAATATTTATGGTATTGTGGTACCCAGATAGTAGTGTTTTTTTCTAATTGGTGAGGGAAAGATTAGGTGTAAGAGAAATGAATTTCTTAATATATATATATGATTGTGTGTTGTGTGGTACATATATGTCAGTGAATTGATAGATAGCTGATGTCCTTGGCGCTAAATTGCCACTGAAGCCGGTGGTATTGGTAATTAATTAATTTTAAGAAGATCTGTAAACGGTATCTTCTTCTTTGAATTCACATCCATACCGCCGACCGTCAGAGCATTCAGTGGCCATCACCCTAGCCGTCGTTGTAGGGGCAACAACAAATTGATTCCACTTTGCTCGGTCGGTGGCCATCCTTCGTACAGTGCCCAAAACTCTGGGGGGCCCCTCCGGGTTCATTCTTGGCATTCTCATTCTTTCACAGGCCCTCCGCACAAAGTTGTTTTTTTGGCCGGCTCTCTCTTTCAGTATTTTCCTTCAGGGGTCCAAAAGGCAATAGTTTTTTTTCTTGTGATGGCATCAGGGGTCCTCTTTCTGAGGAAATGACCAAACCCAAGCTCCAGCGTCTGCCAGCTATGATGGTTTGGGCATGTACCTCATTGCTTTGTCTACGAGTAAGTGCAGATCTTGGTTGGTGATGTGTATTCGGCCAAAAGATTCGGTGAATTTTTCTTAGGCATGTTGTGTGAAAAGAGGACAATTTTGACATTTTCTTCTCTGTAACTCTCCAGCATTCCGCACCATAGAGAAGCACAGAAAGCACGCAACTCTGGTATAATCTTAATTTTGTGCTTGTGCTGTATTGGGGAGGACTTCCAGATGTATTTTTAGGTCTGTTAAAGAAGGCTGTTGTTCTATGCCTTATTCATTCTGATGTTGATGTCTTTGCCTGCCCCGCCGTCTGGTGTTACTATGCTTGTCCTATGGTATGTGTGACGGTGATCTGTCTGTACCACATTGCTGATTCCTTATCTGATATGGGCTCTTCCAGGGGTTGCTCACATTGAGCGTTCAATGACCTCAGACTTCTTTTAAATTGAGTGTTCAACTCCCACCCGAGCTGGCTAAACTTAATTAAGTCTATCCGTTTTTTCCTGGATGTGAGATTGGTGATGGTGAATGTGCTAGTAGTTGCAATGTCAATCTAGCATATTCCAGTAATCTTTCCATGTTGTAGAAAAATGTAGGTCCATCTTATGAGATCCTCTTGGACTGCCCTCTGTTTGTCTGGCGCAATCACCCAGTCTATGACTGTTAAAAAATGAGAGAGTGGTTGATAAGGGTCATCCCTGTCGTTACTCCTGTCTCTATCACCTCAGAAAGGTTAGGTTGCTCTGCCCAACACTACACGTAAAGTTGGCATAGAGGCTTTTTATGATTGACACTATGCAAAGGGCCCCCCCCCCTTTGGAGAATTCCATAGAGCCCTCAGTATTTTCCATAAACTGTCCCTATGTATACTGTCAAAAGCCTTTTCAAAATCAACGAAAATTAATGTACAGCTGTCTTTGCCATTCTGAGCACTGCTCTATAATGTTCCTGAGAGTTAGAACATAAGATGACTCTACACGATCTTCTTCTTTCTTACTAAATCCTGCTTGTTCCGCTGTTCCTCAGTTTTTGTGGTCTCTACTGTGCCTTTCGAAGTATTGTTCTGTTTGTTACTCTTATCACTGCCCTAGTAAGTTTTGCTGGGAGTGTACTGAGAGAAAGTTTAGGGAAGTCCTGATTCCTCACCCAATTACTTTGCGCAGTCTGCATTGAAAACGAGGATCTCCTCTTCTTGTGGCAACTTGAGACAATTTATTCCATTGTTTGTCCACTCTGTGTGGTGTTTGTCCCCGCGCGCGCGAGCAGCAGTGAAGCTTGTGGCAAATAGTGGGTTCAACATAGTTCTGCAGCTTGCTTGCTGACATGGGTCCTGTCTTAAATAGCTCTGCATTTAAGTTTCATGGCGAGGAGGCTTTTCCAATCTTTAACCCTGTTGGATTGCATGTGATGAGTTCTTCTTTCGTGGAATGTCCTGTATTTACACCTAGATCCTTTTCAGCCCACAGGAACATTCAATTGTGTCTCTGATGGTTCCTTGTTCATTAGATTCTCTGAAGTGCTGGTGCCCATCCATCTTGTCTTTTCCTGTCCCTCATGCTGTCCGTGATGAGATTTCCTTGTTTGCAGCTTGCTAATGTAATAATTGTTTGGCACCTCGTTTTTCCGCTGATGATTTTAGTTATTTTGTTATACTTGTGCGTTTGTTCATTTTCTCAGTATGCCTCTTCCTGCCTACTTCTGCCTGTCTTGCAAGGTCATCCATAAATGCCCTTTTGTGTTAGCACATCGGGTTCGACGTTTAACTTTCTTGTCCCAGCTACTGACCGGTACTGTTTCGCTATATAGTTGCTTTAACCTGGGGGACTTCGCTTCTGTTTTCTTTCTTTTAATTTCCTTTCTCATCGTTATAGTGTTTTAATGTTTCTGGTGTTTTATCACAGTCTTGCTTCTTTCTCTTTCCCTGGAAATACCCCAAGCATGATTTGCTGCTTTCCTTATATATTGTTTGAAATGGTGCTGAATTTGACTGTCTATAACATCATCAATGTCTAATTTCCTGACTTTGGCAACTTGATATCGTTTCTTTATATCAGCCGCAAAAGCTTTTCTGGTAAGGGGGTTCCTTCGATTTTGCTGGTGTCCAAACCTTGAGTCTATGTAGTTACAGTTGGTCCAGCCCTTCTTAGTTTCACTTTCAGTTTTGCTACTACTAAATGGTGATCACTTCCCACATCTGCACCTCTTCTTACCTTCACATCTTGTAATGCATGTCTCCATCTACCGTTAATCATGATGTGGTCTATCTGGTTTCTGTCCCTGAACAAAATTCTGCGAGAATAAACGCCAACCAGTCCTCCAACCAGACTTATATGCTGTCGAAGACCAGCATACATAGGACTTTTTGGCGAGAGTGTGAAAATATGGAAAATTTTTTGCAAACTACACAATTGAAATATCTTACTTACTTTACTTAGTCGTTCCCCTTCTACCGTGAGTGTAGAGGTTTTGAAAGAGAGAGCGCCAGACTATTCTAATCAGCTGTCCTTCTTCCTGGCCTGGTTTCCATTCTAGTCCTCCGGTCCTGTTCAAAGATTTGTCTAATGTTTGTCCTCCCCAGCGGACTCCTGGGTTCGTCCAGGAGTTCATGGATCCCTGGCTCTTTGAGTTTCTCATGCTTGTCGTGTGTAGCCGATCTTTCTCCCAATACTTCAGACATTTCCCAAACCATCATTAGTTGAGGGACTGTTTCTACTTTGGTCCTGCAGCGGGTGGATTTTAGGGCCCTAGACCGGAGCGTCTGGTTGCCGGACCATGTCCCCCCTCTACTAGTTTACCTTCAACCACCTTCCTCCAGACCACCTCACCCCCGAAGGGTCCCTGACCTGGCCCTTTGTGGACCGCAGTCACCGCCCATTACCCTCATCCACACCGTTCAAAACAGGAACAATCCCAGGCGGAGCGGCACACAGCCACTCCCCCCTTTCCCCCACCAACCCTCTCTCCTGCTGAGAACCCTCATTTATGCCTGAATAAAGTCTCCCAGCCGCTGCTTTTTCGTAGTGGCCAACTCCCCGTCTGACGCCCCCCTCTCGGTCCACAATAGCTCCGAGATATTATAAAGTGGCCGACCTGCCCAGGACCCGCCTCCCAACCCAATCTGATGCCCTCCCTCCTCTCGCGATAATCATCATGGACTCTGTTTCCAGAGCATGCCTAACTTACAACATATGTATATATATATATATAAAGTATATATAATATATATATATATATATATATATATATATATATATATATATATATATATATATATATATATATATATATATATATATATATATATAGGTATATAATTATTTTTTGTTTTATTTATTTTTAGTTTTTTTTTTGTTTTTATTGGTTTTTTTTTTTTATTATAATATTTGTAATATAAATTATTAAATGGTTGGTGGGGGGGGGGGGCGGGTCCGGGGGCCGGTATTCAGGGGCCGGGGGGTTCGGGGGGGAGTTATAATATAAAAACCTCACGGGGGGGGGTGGGGGGGAGTGGTTGGGTCATGGATGGGGTGGGGTCATGGATGGAGGGGGGTGGTGGGTGGTGGGATGGGGTGGTGTGGGGGGTTTGGGGGTGGAGGTGGGGTTTTGATTTTTGTTTTTGGGTAACTTTGGTGGGTGGTGGGGGGGGGTGGGTGGTTGTTATGGGAGTTTGATGGGGATGGGGTTTTTTTAGGGTTTTATTTGTTATGTTTAAGTGTGTGTGTATTTATGTTAGAATGTTTTTTTAGTTTTGGTGGGTTTTTGTTTGTTTTGTATATTTTTGATTTAGTTCAGGGGGGGTAATCGTTTTTTTTGGGGTTGATGTTTTGGGGGGTTTTAGGGTTAGTTATTTTGTTTGGAGATAGGTGATGCTGTTGGGGTTTAAAGGTTAATAGTATTTTGGGTATTTTTGAGTGAAGTTGTATGAGTGATTTTTTTGGTTGTTATATATGGTGGTTATTTTTAGGATGCTTGGTTTGTTGGTATATATAGGGGGAAAATTTTTGGGTTTTAGTAATTTGTGATTTGTTGGGATTTAGGGTAATAGGGGGTGGAGTGTATTTGGGGGATAGGGATTATGGGATTAATTCAACTATATAAGAAGTATTATTATGTTTTTTATTATTGGTATTTTTTTATATTTATATTATAGTTTAGGGGGGGGGGGGTATTTAGGATACATTACCTTGGGGGGATATGACATTATAAATATTAGGATGGGGGGAATATGGGGGGTACCTATGGGGATGGGGGGTAATGGATGTTAAAAATATTTGGGGGGGTTATGGAAAAGATGTGTGAATGGGGGGGATGGAATCGATAATGGTAGGGGGTGGGGGGGGTATAATTACGGAGTTGCGATATTCTTTTGTTTGGAATTATATGCGACGCACGGATTACAGTAGGTAGGTAGGGCATACAAATGTGTTGCATGACTATTTGATATGAACAGTATTTATTTTGAAATGCTCTCATAGTCAAAGTATATCACGCATGATTAATTAATACTTTTGTTGTATGGGTGATCTCTCTTGAATATCGATTTTGGGGATGGATCTAGACTCCGTTGATCTATTCTTTGTTGGCCAGAAAACAGATTGGTTTCCTGTTTAGGTTTATGCAGGGATGGTTATGGTCCGAGTCTATGTTTACTCGGTATCTGTTGGAGACGGTTCGGTCTTAGATCGGGTTATGTTTGTATGTCTATGTCGGACTATTTTCCTTAGAGTGTACTTTAGGGGTCAGGTGCTTTTCGGCGCATGAAGATACGGTAGGGAGTTCTTCGGTGATGTAGAAGCCTATGGCGGGAAGTCATGTCTTAGACCTGCCCAAAGTTTGTGAATCTCTTTCTTGATTATGGGGAACGAAGAAAGTTTCTTCTGGGATGGTTAAATCCATGAGTTCCCTAAGTGTTCAACTCCATAACGCGAGGAGAAGAGCGTTTCTGTGTTTGCTAGTGGGTTTTTCCTATGCCAAGGTAAAGAACTGTTTACCGAACTTTTTCCATTCCTAGGCCTAATATGGGGCAGACTGCTACCTGAATTGAACCATGTCAGTATGTCGGAACGACATGTTATCTAGCAGCACTGATCATGTATATATGCAGCAGCTATGGGGAAAGAATATGCTGAATGTTATAGAAACACTTATGTTCATGAAACTGAATCTTTATTGAAGCTTCATTGTGCATCGTTATCGTGAGCGAGGCTCACAAGACATAGAAAGCCATTTTGGAAATGCTATTTATTGTTGTATCATTGATCATTTACCAGAGAACAGGGACGCCCCCTTATTATCAGGTGATGATAAAGAGGATCATACTTATGAAAGGAAAACCTACTATTGGTAGTTTAACGTTTTCTCATCAGGAAAATATTAGCTGAACTGTATTTAACGGAATCTTCGCTAGAGTGCAAGTTACGTTTATGCTAAAAAGGTTCGGTCTAGGAATCAGGTTGGAACCTTGTATATTAACTGACATGATCAGTCAGTAAGGCCTGATGAATATTTATATAAGATATGGAACTCTGAATGCTTGTTTACTGACGTTTCCATTGTGATTTTCCTTCAAACATGAATGCCAATTTATTATTGTACACCGTGGGTCAACAATATGCTATTGATGTCGACCTGTGTTTCTGTAATGGTAACCCGTTCTGTCCAAGTGTGTGCGTCAAATTAAACTATTGAAACGTCCACAGTAGTCTGCATCAGTAACTTCTAGATACGCATGAAGGAGTGTTTGGACCTTCAGTCAGGTCCACAGAACAGTCTACACATTCGCGTATTGACATTTATTGTAACACTCATTGTCAACAATGCCTTCTTGTCGGGGCCTCATGGTGTTCCAGGACATGGTGACCTGTATACCTGACACTGTGCCCGGTTATTAGAGTTGACCAGATTTTACACCAATACACCTTTACAACGTGCTCTGATATATACACAGTTACGATGAAGCAAGAACAAGCATTATCAGTCATATAAGCCACGGGACTTACTGATATCAACTTAAAAGTGGCAGATAAGATACGAGACCTACTGATGTTAGCCCACATGTGTATGAAAAGGTATGAGTGTGACCTAAGAATTGTAAAACAGGCTACACGAGCTACTGAATGATCCAGAAAGTGTCCAAAGACGTACTGAACACATCACGTAATCTGAAAGGTGCATAATAACCCACATAACCTACAACCTTCGCCGTCAATATTCCAATGTTGAATTTTTAAACGTGCATCAAAGCGAGCAAAAGAGCAGTCAAGTGTTAACAAATAATGGCATGTGGTCAATCGTTCTAGATCTATTGTGGACTTCGGGTTGGTTGCATAATGAATTACTAATGTTATTATTTGTTGATTCTTGTGTTTCACTTTAGAAGGTTCATACTTTGCTTTTTTCGCATAAAGCTAGTAAGTAAAGCGGCAATATTGTTACAAGATAATGACTGTCGGAGGAATGTAGAACAAGGTGGGTACCTTGGTATAGCAGAAATAGCTTCCAATCAGATTCGCGCATTTTGTGCAAGCTCGCAAATGTTCCAGCGTTACCCCATGTTACTTTTATTGGTCTATAACTGCCCAGGGAGTCAGGGAGGATGTGTGTGAATTTTCTAGGTGGATAATTCATTAATTGTCTCGCCACTATCTTCTCAAGTAAATTTGCTTAGACATTTCTGCAATGTGATTACGATTTGATAGCGCTAAGCAGTGGGGGGGTCCTTTACTAGGTTTAGGAAGTGGCCGTAGGTAACTATGTAGCAAGTCTTCGGCACCTCAGCATTCTGTATACTGGTGGTGAAATCCATTCATCTACATGCATAATGGCTCTGTCATCAAGTTTCTTTGATGTGTTCTTCTTCTTCTTCTTTCGTTCGCTTGAAAATAATTGTCTATATCTGCAATTTTGTTTCTTGTTTAAACTTTCCTTTCTTTTGTAGTTCATACAGAGTTTCCGTATTAGGGGGTTTTTGCTTCCAGTGTTGTTTCTCTGGGCCAGTGGTTTGCAGTCAATAAATCATATTCTGGGCAATCTTGAAGTACGTGCTTCCGCAGTCTGGGGGTGCCTGTCCACATGTATACATGGCTCGGAATTGCCAATCTTGAATTTTGTATACAGTGGGCTGCGGAGTCAGCTTGTTTCCTGTTCTGAGGCGCAGAATGACAAATTTGTTCTGATCTGTTCATAGCTTGGTAGTCATCCTGCGCTGGTGTTAGGTGGCTTTCTGATTGATTTAGATCCATCTTTTTGGCTACGGGCATCCGCTTGCTCGTCCTGCAGCACCTTCTTTAGCCCAGTCTGTCACCTCTCCTCGTTTCTGGTAATTCCACAATGAGACGGTATCCATTGCATGGCGACCCTGCGCTGGTTGCACAGGGGGTTCAGAAAGTAAGGCTTGTAGGCCTGGCAATTTTCTGGACTGAAGGGCTTGGAGTGCACGGATCTTGCGGGGATCTGAGGGGGGGGGGAATACCACAGTGGGCTGTGCAACCGAGATTGGTGTTCAACCGAAAGTTTCTCAGTTGACACCGTGATTGCCTGGACTTTCTGCATCATAGTTTTTACATACGTGGATCCCCATTAGGTACTCTGACCTAATCCCTAGTGTTTGTTTGGAATTTTATGTTACACTCCTTCTCCTCCAATTCTTGATTGCATTCTGGGCTGACCCATCCTGTATACTCGGACCCAGAGGTCCTGTGGGTATTCATCATCCAGAAACTGAGAGTAACTGTCCCTACGTTTGCACGCTGTTTCTGTTTTGTCCCTGTCGAAAATATTCCTTTCACTTTTGTCTGGATGTGTATTGGTAGTCCATGCTCTTCTCTCCAAAGAGTTTTTGTTCTGGCACAGTACTTTAGGGGGCTGTTCAACTTCAGGCAGGTCTGATGTTTGTCTACGAAATCGTTTGGCCTGGTGGATGAAAAAAGCTGCTTCTTTTCAATCGCCCCATTGCTAGGTTTTGGAAATCTGTCCTTCATTGGATGGCTTCGGCATACAGAGAAACTTTTCTGCCTGTGTTTAGCACTTTCGGTGTCTCTGCGTTCTCTCAGTGCTTGTATCCTCCCCATTTTCTCCATCTCCACTATAGGCGATTTGATTTCATTGCCCCGTGATGACCCTAAGCGCCTGGTTTTGCACCTTATCTAGCTCTTGTAAATGTGGTGTTTTGATGCTGGACACCACGCACTCTGACCCAATATTCACAAGTTGTGGACGTATGTATGCCCTGCTGTAAACTTTACTAAGTATTTTCCCACTGGCTCCACGTGTGGTTCCACTTAGTTTTCTCAGGATGGCTAACTTCCTCCTGGCCTTTGTTGCTGCCTTGTTGATGAGCTGCTTCCATGTCAGCCTATCATCGAATGTAACTCCGAGATAGGTGGGTATGCCTTATCTTCTCTCAGGAGCTCTTCGTTTATCTTGATGACACCAGCTTTTTGTTTTTGGAGAGAGGGTGAGAAAGTGGGTAGTGCTGCCCTTGTCTGTGTTGATGCTGACACACCATCTATTTGCCCATGAGGTTAAGGCATCTATAGCTCTTTGTAGCAGTTTGGTGGCCACCTTTGCATGCTCATCTGTGCACCATATTAACCAGGTCATCAGCGTACATTGCCACTTTCATTCCATGTGGCAGTTCAGCAAGCAGGTCGTTGATGTAGACTAGAAAAGTTTTGGGACAGAACCCCTCCCTGAGGGACGCCATGACGCAGTAGAAATTTTCTTACTCTTGAGGCCATCTAGTTGTACTCGGGCTCTTCTGTTATGCAAGTATGCTTTCACCCATTGTACATCCTACCATTCACTCTACAGTTTCTCAGTTTCTTCAGAAGCCCTTTTTTTCCAAACCTTGTCAAATGATTTTCTTAGATCTATCCATGCTGCTAGTACCAGTTTCTTATCTTGGAACGCATCCTCAATCTCTTGGGAAAGGTAAGTTGCATGATCGTCGGTAGAGTAACACTGCCTAAAGTCCGCCTGCTGTGGTACAAGAAGGTTTTCACTTTCAAGGTACCACTGTAGCCTGAGGTTGATGATACGTCCCATTGTTTTGCTGAGACAGCTTGTAAGGCTGATTTCTCCATAACTGGAGACCGTGGAACTGTCTTTTCATGGTTTTAGGAGTGGTATCATGATTGCTTCCCTCCAGGTCTGTGGAACTCTGCCTGAGTTCCAACAGATATTGAAGATCTGCAGCAGCGTTGTTTTTGCTGCGGTTCCCAAGTTCTTAATCATTTCACTGGACACTCCATCAACTCCTGGCGACTTTCTCATTTTCAATTTGGATATTGCAAGCTCCAGTTTTATGGATGTCATTGGTGCCTCCATAACTTCAGGTATGATTCCATCTCGTCCTGCGTATTGTTGTTTCTCACAAGTCTCTGTTGCTTCTCTGGGCTTACTTCGATGTTGCTGTCTTTAGCAAAGGAGTCTGCTAAGTGATCAGCTGCCTGTTTTCCCATGAGGATGTTTCCATCTTTGTACAGTGCAATCCTTTGAGTTTCTCCCTCCTGTACCGTCATCATTAAGTGGTTTTACCAGCTTCCACAGTTTCTCCTTGTATCTCTTTCGAAGTTCAAGAACTCTGTTTTCTCCTTCCAGCTTCTTCGCCTGGCCTGCAACTTGGCCCTTTGAAATTTGGCCTTAGCTTGCTGGTAGTTATTGTGGTGTTCTTGGCATGCACTAGTCTTTGCCTGCTTTCGAGATGTTTCCACGTTGTTGTGCAGTTGCTCTAGTTCACTATTCCAATATGGTTTGTAGTGCTTACGAGCCCCTCTAGGTATTGTTTCACGAGCAGCCTGTAATATGCATCTGCTGAATTCATCGACTAACTTATTGAATGTCTTTTTCTACAGTCGGAATCTCTAGCCAGTATACTGGTACGACCTTGCTGGTACATTGTCCAGTCTGCCTTCTTGTAGTTCCACCTAGAGAGAGTGCTGCTCTTCTTGACAAGTTTATTTTCCACAATTAGGAAGACTGGCCGGTGGTTGCTGCCTCCAAGTTGTTTCCCTACAACACGTGTGGTGTTCCACTCCAGGCCGGGTGAGTGAATGCCAGGGTCTGAAAAAAATGTAGAGGTGGTGTGCCATGATCTCGAGTAGAAGGTTGGTGAGGTCGATTGGCTGGTTAATCAGGATAAGCCCATTGTCATCCTGCCAGTTTTTAAGCTCCTCTCCTCACCTCTCCTGTCCATGTAGTGATCATAGCCCCAGCTCTGTAAGTGGCTGTTGAAGTCTCCGCACACAATCAGTCTTTCTTTTGCTGGGATTGTATCTAGTGCCAGTGGGCGGTCACTCGGACAGTAGTAGTTTTGAGCAGGTGGAATTCTGAACTTTCTTCCTGAGATGAAGCATCTGGTATTCCCGCCCCCTCCATATATGTTTTCTAGCTGACATGCACTGATGTTATTCCTCACGAGTGTCAGTAATTCCACCCTTTCGCCTGTCTATTCGTTGGATCGGTAGCACTGGTAGCCTCTGATTTTGAAGGCTATGTCTGTTGTTGAGGTGGTTTTCTTGTAAGCAGCATACATTTACTTGCTCTCATTCAGATATTTTCGAGCTCTAGTTTTTTTACTGTACCATCTCTTTTACTGTTGACGCCTTCAGCATTCCAGTGCATTAGATTTTAAGTGGTCTTTGCATTGCTTGGCCAGTAGCTTCCATTCTCATGCCTCCTGGCTCCACGTGGGCAATTGAGAATGACCCCCCAGTAGTAGGGGTTATGCCCCTTTTGAGGCAGAGGGCGCCCGGCACTGCGTCTTGCTTGGTGTCCCCGTCACAGGGCACGTGCCATAACGTATTTGATAGAATAATAGAGCAAATTTCTAATATATCTATTGCGCGTTAGTAGCGTGGCATCCCTGATTGCTGTGGTTGCCGCCCTCATGGCTTGTTGCCTCCGTCCTCAGCACCATTGGACTTGCCTATTGCAGACGTGTAGTCTTGCTCGAGTGTAGGAGGGCCTGGCCAGTCTTTGTTTTTTCGTGACCGGTGATGGCTTGTACTTGAGCAACCATCTCCCGTCCAAGAGCTGAGCATCAATGGGGCCATTGATTGTTGATACTGTACACCAATCCAGGACCCAGAGCAGTGTTTCTACTTGTTTTTTTTAACGTAAATATAACGTCTTCGTCAGATATGGAGGTCGAAATATATCTTGCCTCTGAATCCATTTGTCCAGCACGTGATTTCTTAATTTCTTGACGGCATAGCTTATATCACCTTTATCCGTCTAGTGATAATACCGACTGAGTAATGCACTCTCCGTTATCTTCCATGGTCCTACAGACTCATATTCCCGCGGAGTTCAGAATATTAGGTCTGGGTTGGCTCATATTGTTTCTATACATTCGTCGATGTAAGGACCAAGACTTTCTGTAAGGTCTTTTTCCGTGCCAACCTGTTGTCACGAAGGCTTTCCACACTTGGTCCCTTGGCTTCAACCCCTCCGCAATTCCATTGTACTTCTCTTTCGTGCTTTCGTCCATTGTGTCGTCGCTCTTTCATGCTTCCAAAGCATGGATAGAATGATAGGAACTCCCGCTTCTGATGATCAGATTGCTTCCTGGTGTATCGCTCTGTAAAGAGTTTTCTATCATTCTATCAATGCTTTTTCTACATCCTCAATCCACCAGGGTAGTTGGGTGGAAGGTGTTCTAGCTGTCTTTTTCTGGCATTTTGACGCAATATATGTAGAGGACTATTACAGTCACGTGAGCCTACCGGACTGAAGTGTGTTTAGGGGAGTGGTGTAGAAAAGGGAGAGGGGGTAGGGGGAGTGGGGGGGGGTGGGGGGGTGGGAGGGGGGGGGAGGGGGGGGGGGTGGGGAGGGGGGGGAGGGGGGGAAGGGGGGGGGAAGGGGATAGGGGGGGGATGGAAGAAGGAGGGGGGGGGGGGGGGGGGGGGTGGGGGGAGTGGGGGGAGGGGGGGGAGAAAGGGGGCGGTGGGGGAGGGAAGGTTGGGGGAGGGGAGTGGGGAGGGGGGGGGAGGGGGGAGGGGGAGGTAGGGGGCCTTTCTGTGTCTGGTTACACTCCCTTTTTGGCAATACATAAATACGTTAAAATTATGGATTGAACAAGCAGAAAACACTCGAATAAACTTACGAACGTAACGGCCATACAGCCTAGGTAGCTGGTCCTTTTACATAAATTTACTTCTTAATGGCTAATACAAAAGTGAAAAAGCCCCAAACCCCCCCCCCCCCCCTCCCCCTCCCCCCCCAATTAAAAGAAAAGGCAGAGATAATCAAACAGCCCAGTATTCAAAATGTTATAAAAAAGAGTGTACAATATACCCCACTTACAACGGAGAGATCATACCTTCTTGTCAGGTTGCGACGTGTATTGACGAATCTCGGAAGTAAGTGGAAAGAACAAAACATAACCATATTAGATGTTTTATAGCAGACAGATAAATAGACAAGATTGGGGGAAGACATACAATTTATTTTTTGAAAGGAGAAACAACTTAACTACTTAAAAACTATAAAACTAAATAATATATTTATCAATTACTAATATATAATTGAGTATTTCAATTTTTTTTATATATAAAGTTAGTTTATAAGGCCATGACAGATTTGTCCTATTTTTAATTACGCATTTTTATATTGTTAAAACGTTCTTTTGTTTTAACTATGC
>JAMPIV010005895.1:0-29181 GCA_024509875.1 Oreohelix idahoensis
GAAGATCTTTTTGAGATAGATAGATAGATAGATAGTTAGATAGATGGATAGATAGATAGATAGATAGATAGATAGATAGATAGATAGATAGATAGATTAGACGATAGTAGTCAGGCGGGCAACAGAGGACATTGAGACAGATACAGTAGACAGGCAGAGGAAGAGGGGCATGGACACGACCAGACCAGAAACAGTAAACACAGACTATGAAATAATTCGGTAACGGTAGTATGACGGCACCGCAATCACCCATCTCTTCCGTCGTTCACATGTCTCCATTCGGCACTTCTCATCAAGTTCTGTTTGTGCATCACTTCACGTACACGTCACTCTCACCTCCACTCACTTCTTACTCGTAGCCCTAGGCACTCTCGGATCTTCCTGCTCTATCCTAGTAACCCCTCCTCTTTCCCAAACATAAGCGCCTTCTTTAATCTGCACATTGTCTACTCGCTACTCAGAGTCACATATCGGGCCCGAGGCACTGCCGCCGTTTGCTCGAGAACCGACCTTCTGTACCAGGGGCTTGTTAACTGGGGTATCAATAATGATTAGTGATAACCTATCGTTTGTATCAACGTAAATCAATTCGGTCATTAATGTGGGGGTGTAGGAGCAAGTGATGTAGAAGTGAAGTGTTTTTTTTAACAAACGTATACCGTCTTAGCTCGCAGCAAGGTACCAAGAGGAACGTTCTGTGCGGCTGCTGTCACCTGTCAACCGGCGTCCGCCGGCACCTGACTGTCCAAAGTCTAAGAATAAGACCAGCAGAGGGGGGAATACCCGGAGTTCTTACCATAACCATTACCTAACTGCGACTTGGAACTTACGAAAAACAATACGGCCGGGGAAAAATCCAATATATAACAGTAAAACAATAAGATACAGTAAGGGTTGTAATACGGAAATAAATTATACGCTACAATCCAACCCTACCTCTACCACCACACTTCGCTCTCTCTCCTCTCGACACCTCTCTTCGACATACGTGTTACCTATTTCTCTACACCCCCCAACACTCCTCCTACAAACGATACTCAACCTCTGCTCTCCCCACTCCCCATCACTCAGCCTCACATTAAAGCCGCAGAAAAGATACCATGAACCGTCCAGACAGACACCGGATCAGCGAGACACATTTGCCCGACCATGAATCCTACCAAAGACGGAAGCCGCTTCCCAAACAATTCAAGACTGCTACTGTGATGCCATGTCAAAACAAAATCACGAGAGTTACTTTGAGGATCCCTTCCTACGCACTGACCACGGAATCAATGAAAGTGAAGCATAGACCCAGACAGTGTGAAGCAAAGTACGATTTGAGGAAAAAGCAAACTAAGTTCAACTTGGACACAGTAAGCGTAACTTATGTCCCAGGTCGCCGAGCCATGCTCGTTGTACTTATCCCCAAGTCGCATAGCTCAGCACTGTCGACATCGGTAGTTAACGAATGTTGAATTGACCAAGCAGTCAATCCCTTAGGCCCACGACGCATCGCCAAAAATAAAATCTGCTGTCCCCAAAATAGCTTGATCTTCAGCAGGATGAGAGACTCAATATGGTAATCTGCCCTCCCAGACATAGTATGATACGGCACAAAACAAGACAGGGATAATCGATCCAACGTACTTGATCGTGGAATGACAGTAATACTAAAAGATACTGGAACTGTTGACTGATCCAAAACTGACACGAACGCCACACTGAGACGAACATTTATTATTCACATGCAGTGGTGTTGAACGAAGCCTTCCAGTGGTAAGCTGACACGGCAGAAGTTCAGATCGCCGGTGCAGTGGATGCATTCTGCCCAAATTGGCCTTTAGGTCAGGGGGGAACGACTTATAAAACTGTATTTCATTTAAGTCACACGAGATGCCTACAAATATTGTTAGACTCCTCACATCATAAGGACCGAACGTGATATATGACAATCGTGTTGACGTGGCAGTGTAAAAAAAATCAGGCCATACGTCGCCATGCTACGACATCCGGTTAAACAAATGTAAAAACACAGATGAAAGACGGAAAAACGTATAAAGCCGCCTACTCAGAAAGCCCCTGGAACTTCTCCGACAATCCCCTAGCAAACAAACGTATGAGCATAAATCCCACCATATAAAATCCCATTAGTCCAACGCACACAGCAGAGCGGCGTTGCCGCGCTGCCAGAATCGGCAACGATCAATCCCACTGTACAGTCATTTCGGTGGAACGAAAAACCAAAAATGTGGGCCTGGACAGCGAACCGTTCGTGCTGGCATAGGCAAGGACATACGATCTACCACGCAAGACGGAAGCCACAATTAGTACCACCACATCCACATGCTACAGGTCCGACCATAATCCCGGCTTAAATGCTTAGAATCACCCTGCACATGATGTCACGTTTTCAGCTTTTGCGACTAATGGAACCACGCCAGTGAGCTCGCCTGCCTGCATTGTAGTCGCACCTCTAACACAATCCTACCTACGGGGCTCAATGCGAATCTGCGCTGTCACTTACCCCGAGTATACCATAATCATCGCCGAATCCATGTTGACCAGATACCCCCCTGTACCCTTAGGAACAATGGCAAACATATCCCCCCGCGCGATATAGTTAGCAACACTTCGATGACCCCAGGCTATTGTGTATACCCCAACAAATTTTATCGATGTTGTATTCAGGAAAAGCGCCATCCTCATAGAGGCCAGTATCCCCAGAGATCCGCAGTTGTCAGAAACTAGACGCACTGCACGCTTTTGTAGTGAATGGAGTCTTTTTGTGTTGGACATAGAACAACCATCCCAGATTGTGGAGCAATAGTCAAGGTTTGTTTGTATGTGAGATATATAGAACAATTTTCGTACATCTTCATCTTGGAAATGTTTGATTTTAGCTAACTGGTAAACTTTCTGTGCCGTTTGCTTGGTCAGTGCATGAACATGTGAGTTCCAATTTAGATGCTGGTCAACGACTATTGCTAGAGTTTTATGTTCATTAACGTTTCCAATTGGTGAGGTACCAATATAGATCTGAAGTGTTGTTTTCTCAGAATTTTGTAATTTTTGTCTAGTTGATATTAACATGCACTTTGTTTTAATTATATTAATTAGCATGCGATTTCCGATGCTCCACTTAATCAGATTGTCTGTATCTTTTTGTAACGATAGTTCGAGTGTGTTGCAACTTGTATCACTTGTGTAGATAGTACAGTCATCAGCAAATAGGTCACAGGATGCGTGCTCGACGTGTAGTGGAAGGTCATTAATGTATATGGCAAAAAGTAGAGGCCCAAGAATAGAGCCCTGAGGAACGCCGGTATTTATTACGGTTGGGTTTGAGCAAGAGTTATTGTAAGAAACTACATGTTTTCTGTCTGACAGGAATGATTTAATTATCGTCACTAGTTGAAGGTTTACTTTTGATATTTCTAGTTTTCTAATTAAAATAGCGTGATCTATCATATCAAATGCTTTTTTAAAGTCTACAAAAACTGCCCCACATATGTTATCGTTATTAATATTTAAGTGCCAGTTGTCAATCATCTTAGTTAGAGCTGTGTGACATGAATGTTTAGGTCTAAACCCTGACTGACTATCAATTAGCAAGCCATTGTTAACTAGGTGTTGTAGTGTTATTTTATGTATGTGTTTTTCTAGTGGTTTGGATAGCGATGATATTAAGGAGATTGGCCTATAGTTACCAAGGTTATTATTGTCGGAAGAGCCAGGTTTTAAGAGAGGATATACCTTAGCGACTTTAAAGTGCCACGGAAAGTACTCCGTGCGATACATTGATTGTATATGTATGTAAGCGAATCACTAATAGCTGGAACCGCATAACGCAGTATTCGATTACTGACTCCGTCAAGTCCTGATGAGTTATTATAGATAGATAGATAGATAGATAGATAGATAGATAGATAGATAGATAGATAGATAGATAGATAGATAGATAGATAGATAGATAGATAGATAGATAGATAGATAGATAGATAGATAGATCATTTGTTTTTGGTGTTGATAGTTATTTTTGATAAGAAACGATTACCTCCCTCTGAGCAAACATGTGTCGACGGGTATGAATGCTAATTGTTTCTGTTGCGCGCTGGTTGTATGCACGTCCGGCAGGACCTCTTATACGCCCATCCCTGCTAATCTTAAATATGGTGCCCAAGTCTAGCAATCTTAGTTCTGCTGAGTCATCGTCTGTCATGTATTTCTCTAACAAGTTAGCTTTAACTGTCTTTAGTATCTGTGACGGACCGTTTTCCTGCATTATTTTTCCTTGGTTTAATGGTTTTTGGTTTTTCCTTCTCTCTATTACCGTCTCTCTCTCTATTACCGTTCCCCTAAATTTTCTCTCTATCACGATCCCTTCAAGTATTTCGCCTTTCCCACGCAAGTAATTTAGAGTTCAAGTCAGTGGGCAGTACCTTGCCCAGGCTCACTGGACAAAACTCAATTTACAGGTGTTAAAAAAATGTCGGATTTCCAGCACTAGTCGTGTAAGATCATACTCAATTATGTGTCTTGAGTTTCTTGTTCAGGGAATGATGGAACATCCCATTTTTGTAGCAGACATGAAGATGCCAGAGACCACCACTTCGATCTCACAGAAACCCCATAAAAATAGAGTACATACAATATTCCAGCACTCTCTCACACCACTTACTGCCTCAGATGAGCTACGTGTCACCAGTGCGAAAGTCAGAGTAGCTATAAAATCAATTTTGTATGCTTTGGACATTGCACATTCTAAAACACTATTTAATTATCTAGTGCATTCCTAGCTAACATTTTTAGCAAGGGTACCAATTCTGAAAGCTTTTTCAGAAGAAACAACTATAGAAAGACCATCTCTGACCAGAAAACAACTTCTGGGAAGTGCTGAGCTCAACAAAGGTATGAGTTATGTCGTAATTTGTATGATATATATTTCAGGTGATGAAATGTATGTTGTTACTTGTGCCTTCTGTATATGTCGTTCTGACCTTGTGTGTGTGTGTGTGTGTGTGTGTGTGTATATATATATATATATAGGTTTTTCTGACAATAGGAACCCTAAAAAGCTTTTGTGCGACAATTTTTTATTGCGCCAGAAACTGCCAGACGTTTTTTGTTATGTTTTAACATTTGACGGGCAGTATATGGTGTACAACTGATAACAGTAATACGCCCACTAAACCCTGAGACATAAAAAATCAGACAACGATTATAGTTAAATTTATAACTGGTTCACGATTATTTATATTGTTTCACAGTCTCTGTTGGCATCAGAAGCTGGTGTTCGAAGCATATTGTCAAGGAAGGCAAATACAGTGTTCCGATAGCCCATCGTGGAAACAGAGCAAGGGGTATGGTCTTGTTGCACCAAGCTGCCTGCAGGAGAGTCACCCTAACCAAAGAATCAGCAAAGCACAGATAAGTCTTTTTCTTCTTCTTTGATCCTTAGCCGCCGACCGTCAAAGCAGTCAGTGGTCATCACGCCAAGTGGCGTCTTGTAGGGCAACAACAAATTGATTCCACTTTACTCGGTCGGCGGCCATCCTTCGTACAGTGCCCCAACTCTGGTTCATTCTTTGCATCTCAGCCTCCACAGTCCTCCGCCAGGTTGGTTTTGGTCGACCTTAAGGGACTGAAAATCAATTCACGGCTATTTGTATTCTGATTTAAGTGCAAAGTTTAACTCTGCATAAGACTTTGTAATTGAATGTCTCTAAAAGTAACAAAATTATCACTCAACAATCCCTGTCTAGGATGATCTAATTAAATGTAATATTTGGAGGAAACAAAACTCATTAATACATTTGTTTGATTTGATTTGTAAAATGATCACTTGTCTGAATTTAGGTTATTATATTATCTCAAAGTGTTGAACACAAACCATTGTAATAAATGCTATTCGTTATATTGATATAATGTAACTGCAGAGTATTGTTCAAGTTATACTTCAGTTTTGTAATAAGTACGTTGTGGCCAGTTATTATACATTATTATTATTAGAATTCATTTCACTTATCCTTACATCTATACCTTATCTTCCAGTATAATCTAATCCTCGACTATACGTCAGGAAGGGGGCATCGTGGAGCCACATCGTATATCATTGTCGGATATGATCTATTTTGAATTTCAGTGGTCTCAGATAATTCAGGACAGCACTGGCAGAGACAAAGATCTGGAGCTGACATCTATTCTTCATCTGTACCCATCGCTTACTCTAAGTTCTATTCCATAGGTTCCGCCAGGTATTTCTTATTCCTTTCTACTCCTTACTACCCTCTACCATAGATGAGAAGCCCAATCATGGGGTTTCTCTCCGCGGAGTACAGATCCATGTTTGGTCTTGAATATGTTTTTTTTTAACATTTCCGTTGTATTTTAAACACTCATTTGTAAGACAGCAGGTCTATGAACTCCTGGTGGGTTTTTTTCGTATTTATCGTGTTCAGTCTACTCGAGTCGGATTTTGATCACCACAACGACTCCAGTTATTTGTGTGTTGTTGTGGTTGTTGAAATTAGTAACTTGACTGGAGATTTGCCAGTTTTGGTGAACCAACTTCACCGTCCTCTTTCATAATGCACTCACATGGTGAAACTGAGAATGGTTTGGTTTAAATCTTTAAATTGTGCGGGATAAAGTAAAGTTTGATCAAATGGAAGCAAAGCTTGAACTAGAGTGGGGTACGGTACGAAGGATGGCCACCGACCGAACAAAATGGGGACTTTTTGTTGCTGCCCTACAAGATACCACTAGGCATGATGGCCACTGTGAGTTTTTTCAGTCAGAGCTAAGAATTGGTTAGAAGAAATTAAAGTAATAATGTCATCTTTCCACACAACCTGCCTAAGGAATATTCCTCCAATTTTCTGGCCGAACACCATCACCAACCTAGAACAGCTAGCTCAGGGCCACCTAGATGACATGCGCACCATCATAACGGGCGGACGCTGGAATTGGTTTGGCCACATCCTCAGAAGAGACCCTGAACACCATCACCAGAACTGCAATACTGTGGACTCATGAAGGAAAGCGAAAGCAAGGCCGTCCAAAAGCCACTTGATGGAGAACACCGAAGGCAGAGATGCTAAACATAAACCATAGCTGGAGCACAACACGAGAGATGGTTGCCGACCGAGCACAGTGAAGACAGTTTGTTGCTGCCCTACAAGACGTCTCCAGGCGTGATGGTCACTGATTGCTTTGTCAGTCAGCGGCCAAAGACCAAAGAAAAAATAAAAATGAAAGCAGTCAGTAAATAAAGCAGTGCAGCAGGTCCAACAAGGTCAATGGACTACATGGGAAGGAGCCCTGCAGCCCTGCAGAGGTCCTTGACATGGAATGATATATGGCATATGGCACCTCTTAGGCTCAGTTTCGTTGTTAGATCAATGTATGACCTGCTGCCGTCGGCCACCAACCTTGTGAAATGGGGAAAGTCGGATGATGAGCAGTGCCCTCTGTGCCGGGGAGGCAGACACTCGACCACGTGCTCCTAGCGTATAAGGTGTCATTAGGGCAAGGGCGATACACTTGGCGCCATAACAAAGTGCTAAATGAGCTTGCTGCGGCAATAGATCTGACAATGATGAAGGCGAATAGCAAACCCGGGCCGAGCACCGCAAATACATACTTTCTGAGGGCTGGAAAGTCAGCACACACCAAACCGAGTAAACCCAGTAGCAGTTTACCATCTCTTCTTGACTGTGCAAACGACTGGGAGATGGCGGTAGTCCTACCTGGACGAGGGGCATATCCAGAGAGTATCAGAAAATCGCGGAGACGGCCGAATATAGTGCTTCATTCTTCAGCAACGCTTCAGGTCATACTGATTGAACTGACCGTGCCATTTGAATCCAGATTAGACGAGCAACATTCGTTCAAAGCGGCCAAGTATAGTGATCTGGCCGCGGATCTGAGACACGATGGGTTCACTGCAAGGGTCATGGCTGTTGAAGTGTGCGCAAGAGGGCTTGTGGCTGCATCAGTGTATGATCTATTGAAACTGTTGTGGCTGAAGGGACAGTCGAGAACAAGGGCACTGAAGAGGCTTAGTGAAACTGCCGAAAAGGCATCAGGCTGGCTGTGGAACAACCGCAATGGGCAATGGAAATCGTGACAATAAACGCTGCGGTACAGAAAACACCAGGAATTGTTCTAAGTCCACAATACGCTGCGTTTTTAGGCGTACTAGTGAAAGGGCTGTGGCTGAGAGGCGACAGGCGATGTATACTATAAGGGGTGTCAGGAAGAATTTCAGTGGCAAGCGCGCAGTGTCAAGTCTCGTGGGCTTCGCGCAGGTGACTCAGTGTGTGTCCGTAGTTGTGATGTGCCACGGAGCGAACGGAATAATTTGTCTTC
Organism: Oreohelix idahoensis; assembly: GCA_024509875.1. NCBI lineage: Eukaryota > Metazoa > Mollusca > Gastropoda > Stylommatophora > Oreohelicidae > Oreohelix > Oreohelix idahoensis. The sequence continues at coordinate 8,353 of JAMPIV010005895.1, forward strand.
TCTTTGTTACTTTCACAATTGCCTCCACGGCTGGCGGAGTTGTGGATTAAAGTTGCTACCATAAGTGAAATGGGTTCATTTTCGATACAAGACAACAGGAGGCTGAGACGCTTGGGAGTCATGACCCAAGTGGGCCCGCCCCCCCCCCCCCCCCTTAGAGTGTAAAGGAGTATGTAGGGCCGAAACACTTGTTGGAAGGGGGGACTACTTGTGATGATCAGATTGCTTCCTGTTGTATCGCTCTGTAGAGTTTCCTATCATCATAAATAAAGTAATTTGTACTTTTCATTACTATTTATAGTTATGACTGATAAAAGTTGTTATGTTAGCCTTTGGATGTCTCCGCCGACATAGAAGGATGCAAACGGGTTGAAAGAAAATTTTTATCTCTCCTGTAAATGCGACTTTAGACTTGTATACCCAAATTCTCTCGTTTTAAACGCTGATAACACTAGTCAACAACCAAAATGTACCAGAAATGAAAATAGCTGATCTTAACTAATTGTGGTGTGCTGAAAACGAAATTGACATTACAAAATGTTGATTGGCTCTAGTTTTCAAGATATATGCTACTGTCACAGCATATATATTCTACAAAATATTAAGTCGTTCACGCTATTGAGTGGCAACCTTGTGATAATAAAAACCCGTTTTGGTCATGTGACCTGGAAGGAAGTGCGCCCGAATTTTTGGCGCAAAGTCAGAGGAGTTTAAAGGCCATCGACCGAGATAGGTCGCATTGTTGTTCCCTGTCAGCATTTTGCTGGGATATTGGATGCCATAGTCATGGTGCTTGTCATTTATTCCATACCTGCGAGTTACTTTGTGATAATAATAGATTGAGTTGTTGAAATTGGCATTTCTGTTGCATTGTATTGCATATGTATTTCTAGCCGTGTGTGGCTTTGTTGTGTACATTATTATTATTAAAGGGAACGTACCTGCTTCAGGTGTTATGGTTAGTTAATGTCAGCTATTGTGTGCTGTGGTCATATCCTTAGATATTGAGCCAAAGAGTATAGATGTGTCATGTATTAAATCCACAGTAACAATAGTTTATCTTTGACATCTGGGTGGCTCGTCTATTCTGTAGGCCGTGGGGCCTGTGGGTTTTTTGTATATTGTGATATGTAATTCCCAGCTAGCTGGCTTCTAGATGGAATATTATTGATAGCAAGGACGTGGAGCCAGTGTTTGCTATAGTCAGGCCGTTAAGAACTGTACACACAGAGTATTGGAAGTTTGCAGCCGTGTTGGCTCCTTTATATTCACTGCCAGTTCACGGGAGTGAGTTATTTTCAGTTGTCCAGTAGAGAGTCAGTGTGTTTGTCAGTCAGTGTAGGGTACGGTTTACGGTTGTTTGACCTGACCTCGATTACGGTCTCTGACCTACTTACAGTGTTTCAGTAGTGATGGCTATTTTTCAATGAATAAATTTTTTTCAGTCTGTCGTCGTTAAAGTATTGTACATTTGAGTTTCAAGTTGTTTGCTTGGTTATGTTTGCAGTTCGAGATACGGGTGTGTTGAAGTGATAAGCTAGCGGCGCAGCGTACGTCAGACTGGTCAGTTTGGTGTATCTCTTAGGCTTATTGGTGGTTGTTAACAGTGATCCAGGTGGAGCAGCGGAGCTTGGGGTGTTGGTACCATCTAGCTAGATTGGCCCAGACGGCAAATGGAGTGTCATATGGGAGATAGCTTGGTCAAACTCGGTATAGGGTGGAAGGAGATTGGTGTTAGGAAATTGTAGTTGTTAGGAGGTTGATAGGGATTCTGGTACCTCAAGTCATCGTGTTGGACTTTTGGTCTTGTCATTACTACTTAGATGTGCCCAACCAGGGGTGAAAGCCGGTGCCTGTGACGTTTCCTTACCACGCAGACGTGCCCGACCAGGGGTGAATTCTTATGTGCTGTGTGTCCTGCCGACCTTTGGGGGTCCAGTATACGTTACCGTGTAAACTGCTGTGATCCGTGGTGTGTCAAATTGTGAAGTAAACTTTTCATGTAACATTCATATAACAGTGCCAAGGGACATACACGTATTTATCCGACGTATAGACTGATGATTCTAGCTGTGTAGCTGAACTTTTATGAAGTTAGACAGTGTGCTGCTATTGGGGACAGTGCTTTGGTAGCACCGTATAGAACAGTTCGTATTCATCGATATTGGTGAAGTACCGTGCCTGGTGACAGTAGTGTTTATACTGGCAGACAGAATGTCAAGAGAATCCTGATTTCCTGGACTTATATGTTTTCTCGTTTGAATGTACAAGTTTGAGTGACGTTGGTGCTGTTTTCATTATTCATCACCAGTGCTGAGGAAGCTTCGTGTTCAAGCGCCGTTGGACCTTCAAGTTAAGTTTTTGTTTGTATTTGTTGTGTGATATTCTATAGTGATATTTCGTATTTTTCCTCTAAATTAAAAATTTTCTTTTCTGTCTTTCTATCTGATCTTATTTATCATATAGCCTGATCTGTGGAGTAGTATTATGCTGTCTCTTTATTTGCTTCTTGGTTTGTTATTGTTTTCTTTCCTTTGGTTGTGTCCTTTTCGCTACTTTCTGGGTAGGACTTAGTCTATGTGTATATATATTGATAGTTAGTTAGATCTGATTTTTCACTGTGTGTCTTAGTATTTGGAAGTATTTTAATATATATCTTGATACATTATAGAAGAATTGTACTTATAGTTTATTTAGTTTATTTTCACTGAAGTGATCTGTTAGTGCTTAGTGTAAAAGATAGCTTTCAGCACCTCATTGTTGACTGTAGTTTTTTTTAGTCTTTTTGTGAAATATTATATTTTTTTGTTCAAGTGGGGAAGGGTGGTGAGCCTAATCCATTCTTGGCCTACTTGTGGAAAAAGATTGGATTAGACCGATTCTTTGTAGGGTGTGGCTGTGTTTGTTTAGTGGTGGAGTAAGGCAGAGGGATTTCCTGCGACTGCCCTACTTAACATTCCAAGCCCTGTTGGTGTTAGACGTATTCGTGTAGTTTGTATTTACATTGTCGTGTATATTCAGTAATTCTTTTGTTGTGTGTAAGTGGTGTATTCTCTTGTTCCATCTTGCTATCTTGTAAATACGTTTACAGGTATCCATTGTTTTCGTTCATGTGCGGTCACGCATTTATATATTTATCTACCTCTTCTCTTCTAAATCTATCATCTTATTCCTCGTGACTGGAATTTTGTTTTCGTAGTGTGGTGTGTGTGTTTCTTTCATCTGTGTAGTGCTCATTTTGCCATAAGAAACACTTGCTTTACAGAGATTATTAAGACTAGTAGTAGGTGAAGTATTATCTGAGTATAGCACCAGTGGGGGTGCCAGTAACAGACTTTGAAGTAAAAGATGCTGAATTATCAAGTTGGTATAGCGGTGTCATAGCACTAGAAAGTTTCATCAGTTGTTGTTATACAACTGTCGACTATTGTAAGTCTGTTGAGTGTATCACAGAGACTAAGGGGTCAGAAAGACTAAATTTTTACAGTAATGAGACAGTAGCCAAGTGGCGAAGTAAAACTATATACTACAAGAGATAAAGGTTGATTGAGTAGTGATATCAATAGGCTTTTATTCAGATTGGGAAAGAATGTGGCTACACTGACAAAGAACTAAATGAATATGCCAAAACTGAATTTTATTCAGTTGAAAATAAAAAAGCTCTGGAGAAGGAGAAGAAAGAGAAGGAAGTGAAGGAAGAGAAGGAAAAGATTGAGAAACAGAATGCTCTAAGAGATGCTCGAGCTGAAGAGCTAGAGCTAAAAAGGAAAGAATTCGAGTTACAAGAAAAGAAGATGAAAGAAGATAAGGAGTTACAAGAAAAAATAATGAAAGAAGAAAACGAATGGAAACCGAGAGAGTTCAAATTGCAAGAAAAGAAGATAGAGCGAGAATTGGAAGAAAGGAAGATGGAGAGAGAATTGCAAGAAAAGAAGATGAGGGAAGAGAGAGAATTGCAAGAAAAGAAGATGAGGGAAGAGAGAAAATTGCAAGAAAAGAAGATGAGAGAAGATAGTTAGAGTTAGAGAAGGAGAGAATGAGAATAGCTCTGGAACATACACACACACATAAGTGACGACAGTTAGACGCACAGACGTGAAAACTATAACAATGAAATATCGATATTTGGGAACGAGCTGACCGACACACTTGAATAAGTTTATGTAAATTTTATTAACATAAAGGAAAATTTTCCACAACAAATAAGTGTGCTTATCAAGCACATATAAATACACAAAGGTTAATGAATTTCTAAAAGATTAATAGACCCATAGTGTAATCCTTCCCCCCCCTCCCCCACCCTGTTGAGCCACGATCCCGTTAGAAGAAAAGTGATAGCCCCCCAAAGAGTCACAGATATATACGCTATGTTCTAGGATTTCCCTCAATAGTTAAGTACAGAGTTGATATATTAATCTATTCTAGGAGGAGAAAAAACCCATTAGATACACAACTTGCACATAAGAATTACAAAGTGGGTGAAATTTGTTATACAATAAAAGAGTCACTCATTCCTGCTCTCATTCTATTCATACAACATTGGCCAATGACAATCTTGCTACTTACAGACTGGATTTTTTCCTTTCTGGAAGAATTTTTGGGACATACACACATACAGCAGCGCCAGTTATTTTTCGCCAAGGGAACCCCAGCTCCTCAAAGTACAGAATCAAATCCACTGTTCCGGGGAGCGTTCCCTTGGTTATTATTATTTGGATGACTGGTTATGTCACTAGGAAAAAAGTCAGTTCATCTAAGAGATGCCACAAAGCTCACAGTGTCAGAATCTTGAGGTTTCCAGCACTTTAGGAAATGTCAGGTTGGTACCTTCACTCAGTATAAACAATTGATTGTCACACCACTGCTAGTCAAAAACGTCGGAAATGTTACTGTTAGTAATTTCTCTTGCCACAGGGCTGAATATTACAATGAGAATGATGGGAAGAATTATAATCTGGCTCGATAGGCCCAGTTTTTTCATTTTAGTATTAAAGTTCGTGAGATGAGTACTCTGTCTTTTTCTGGATGCAACCGCAATGCGAGACAGGTTGTAACTTAGAACCCAACGTATTTAAAGACATAAAATGTTTTTTCTGTGATTTATTCTCATATAATGAAAATAAAAAACCGCCGGTAGAGGTTGGGCTGACCCAAACTGTATAAGGAAGAGAAACATATAAAATACTTAACCATAATATTATACACACATCCTATCCTACCCTCGCGTAAAATATAATATTCACTTCGGTTATTAACTTTAAGTTAGAGACTATAAGCTTAGCGCTTGTCTCATAGTTTAAACTTCCGTGAAATAAATTCTAGTCATTGAAAAAAAATCAATCATCATGAATTAGAAATATATAAAAATATATTTCGTCAATAGTCAATGATGAATCAGTGCATTTACTAGTTAGTTAAAAATATACTCGGACTGGTTGCTAACAATTTAATTAAATTTATTTATAGCTATATGAGATTTTAGCTAGAAATTTAATTTATTTTGCTATCCACTGTAACACCGTGAACTTAAAGAATATTAACTAACTGTAATTTAATCACTCTACACATAAATCTAGTGAAGATATAATAGGCGATTTACCACTTAAATCACTCACAAATACTATCAATATATTTACCTCGCACAGTACTACTAAAACTATCCTCCAACGAAACTGAGAAATTCTACTTAAATAAAAGTGATTTCTAGAACGTAGCTAGGTTTTCTAGCGAGACTGTGGATGTCTGAATGAATGAAGTCTAAAACTGCTCTGGTATAAATATATCTCTGATGAAAGAAAATCATTACATTATCGAAACCCCAAACTCTCTCTACCACATGTTCGCACCTAGAGGAGAATCTGCATAAATTATATCTCATTCTACGAATTTGAGAGATTTCTCACCCAGAAACCGAAAACAGACTTAACACCTATGGACATTTCCTCGATCTGATCCGTCCTCGGCAATAAAACTCACCTTGTGCGTTTCACACGTTCTGCTTAATATGGCCGTTCCCAGCGATCCATGTCTTTCATCTCAGATCTTTCGCCGAGAATAATTAACTATAGGCGGACAGATCAAAGAAAAATAATAGACGATAGTCTTACTTCTTATCCCTGTCGAGAACGAATTAACACGATTCGATTCTCTCAAAGAACTATAGGCGTATGAGGGGAGAGACGGGCAGAGACCGTAGAAGAAGAAAATAAATACAAAGAGAAAGATATATTAAATCGATAACATAATCTCTGCTACACAATGGAGAAAACAGATGAGGCTTTCAAATACATCATCAGAAAATTTCCAAGGCTGAGTGAAGCTAAAATAAGAGAGGGAGTATTTGTTGGTTCGAAAATTCTAAAACTTCTTCATGATGACGAATTTCTTTGCGTGTTGCATGGCAAGGAAAAAGCAGCATGGCTAGCATTTAAGTCAGTGGTGGACAATTTTCTTGGAAACAACAGATCTGATAATTACAATGAAATTGTAGAAAATCTCCTTCTGAAGTATAAGAGTCTTGGCTGTAACATGTCTTTGAAAATTCATTTTCTGGATTCTCATCTGGATTTCTTTACGTCAAACTATGGAGCGGTCAGTGATGAGGATGGTGAACGATTTCACCAGGACATTGCTGCTATGGAGACAAGGTATCAAGGCAATTGGAGCCCTTCAATGCTTGCTGATTACTGTTGGACTGTGACAAGAGACACCTCATCGATTGACTACAAGAAGCAAGCAAAGAGAGCTCGAACAGCGACTGAATAATGACGGAATGGGTTCAAATGTGCCTTTTTAAAACGTGATATGTGAACTTTAAATAATGTTTTTATTTTTTCTATCATTTTATGTTGAAATATCAATTAATTGAGTATGTAACCACAATTTTTATAATGCTAAAGTAGAAAGACTAGCTGTTCACCCCAGAGAATTAAACAAGCGTACATTATTTGTATTACTGTAATGTAAATTCATCATTTAAAAAAAACCAGAGCCAATTGGTGAGTTTCATTATGATATTTGAAATCAGCATGTCAAAATCAATAAGAAATGGTATAATTAATTTCTGGTACAAATCTTTTCAAAATTTGTTGACTAGTGTAATTTGCCCTCGTTACATCTCCTATTGGTTGTTGTTGTATTTGATCAGAAATAATATTACTGTATTCCGTACAAACCCTAAGTTCTCATTCTCTCTCAGTAAATAAATATTAATTTTTCCTGTCGCACGCTGCTTGTATATACGCTGGATGCATCCTCTCATCCGCCCATCCCTGCGAGTCTTACGTTTGATGCCAATTTCCAATAATCATAGTCTTACTGGTTCATCAATAGCAGTGTCGCTTTCTAACAGGCAATCATTTATTGTCCTTGGTATCTCTTCCGTATCCATTTCAAGTGTCTTCGCTATGACTGATCTCGAAGCTAATCTGTCAGCTCTTTCATTGCCGCATACTTCTAGTGACCTGGACAGTAGATCATACCAGTACCTAATTTTTGTTAAATGGATGGTTTCCATTCTTGCCGTTGGCCTTCACCTTTGGACCTCTCCGATTTTTGTACTGAGTCTGACACAACAACTGCCCTTGCTGATAGAGCTGGAGGTTATTGTCATGTATACTCAGCTCTTTTCCGCGACGATCTTGTCCTTTACTCTAGCCGAGATGCCCCATCCTGATTTCTCACCACGGAGTATAAATCCATCAGGGATGTCTCTTGTCTCCATTTCTTTTCTTAAAAGCAAAAGACTGGGTTATGAGAACATCGACAGCATACAACAGAAATGGAATCCAGTGGATTCTGACTAAGCAGTTGGATGATCTGGATTTTGCTGACGACTTGTTTCTTCCGTCCCATAAACGTAATCAGATGCAGGACAAATTGGAAACACTCGATGAGAGGTCATAGCAATTGGGTCTGAAAATACACAGGGAAAAGACAAAAATAATGAGAATAAATGCAGGTAATGATAACTGGGTTGAACTTGAAGAAATACCAATACAAGACGTATCATCACATGGATAGGACACACACTGAGGAAACTTGTTGATAGCATTACAAAGCAGTCCTTGTTCTGAAACCCCCAGGGCAAGAGAGGCAGAGGTAGACCAAGAAGCACATGGAGAAGAGAGCTGGAAACAGAGGTGAAAATGATGAGGAGAACGTGGAAAGAACTTGAGATGATGGCGCGTGACAGGAGGACTTGGCATGTGTTTGTTGAAGGCCTTTGCTCCATTGGGAGTGGAGGGTTATGAATGAATGAATGAATGAATGAATGAATGAATGAATGAATGAGACTGTAACCTATACTTTTCACAACACATCTTCTAGTTTTTTTTTGAGTATGTCAATTTCTATTTTAATGTCATCTGCTAGTTTTGGTTTAAGCTGAATTTCTCTTAACAGCTGTTCTGTATTTTTCTGTCTTGTTGAGGCTAAGTATACCACCAGTGCAGTTTTCTTGATGTTTGCAATCGACCGTTTATCTAGTACTGTTTCCGTGATGTTTATCACTTTTTCATCAGGCAGCGCAGTTAAGTTCACATGAGTGCCTGCTGAGTTACTTTCACCTGGGGAGCTCAGGCTCATTTTGCACACTGTTTTGGTATTCTTTCAGATTATAATGTTTGTTATCGATTTTCGTTTCTTGTTCTATATTTTGTTCTTGATTTTGTGATTTTTCTTTGTTTAACTTATTCTTATTTTTACTTTTGTTTTCTTCGTCTGCCTTACTTGGATTTGAACAATGGATTGATCTTACCTGTTTGGTCCTCGAATCTGCCCATGGGCTGGATACAAACCTGATGGTTCTTGCCGATTGTGAATTGAGAAATTTACACTAATTTATCCTCAAATATGCTGCTGCGTATTGGCGTATATAAGGACTTACATCGGTATTCAAACCTCTTTAAACATAATTGCACAAAATTCTAAACTTACGATACTCCTTTGCATATGCTGTGCAAAAGCACAAGAGAGCCATAAAGCAGACAACTAGAAGCTTAACGTTCATCCTGGTCGCTCCTTTCCAACAGTAGTAGAAAAACATACAGTGTGCACACGAGGACGTAAAGAAAGGGAGAATAAGTATTGTTTTAAACAGAGCTTTGCTTAAATTGTCCAGATTTGGCGATAATAATTTAAGTGGGTGTTAATGTATTCTTTATTGACCAGTAAAACGGCTTTCGTTTATTAGAAAATTCTTTAATAGCCTGTAAATTAAATACAAACCAATGGTTTTCTTCTTGTTTTCTCCTTGAGCACCGTTTGGGACACACATTTTGAACCAATCTCTTCAAGATTTCAGAAACTGAGCTGTCCATTTAAGTTATTTCCATGTTATTCTTCTCTTTCTCCGTTCTAGGTACCTTTCTCTAGTCTATAATTGTTATAAATCTTGCTCTGTCTATTGTTTTGTTCATAGATTCCAAAAATGACTATATAGTGAAATTCTTCACAGAGTATTATGGTTATCTATCTTTATCGCCTTTTTTCACTGTTTTGATTCCCAGCCTTACATATAGCTAACACAAAGTTTTAGTTTTTCACTGTTTTGATTCACCATTGTTTGACTTTCTGCCCCCGCCCCCCCCCCCCCCCCCCCCCCCCCCCCCACAGCCTTACATTAGCTATCACAAAGTTTTAGTTTATCATGTTTTGATTCACTGTTGTTTGACTTTCTCCACCCCCCCCCCCTCCCCCCCCCCCCCCCCTTCCCTCCTCCCAAGCCTTATGTTAGCTAACAAAGTTTTAGTTTTTCATGTTTTGATTGACTATTGTTTGACTTTCTGTCCCTCCCCAGCTTTACATTAGCTAACACAAAGTTTTAATTTTTTACGTTTTACGGCTGTATTCATTTAATTAAAAATATTGGTATTTTCTTGGTTACCTTTCTTGTTGTCGCCATTTTTTTTTAAACATATGGGGCTATGAATTCAAATGTTCACAGTTTAATTTTAACGTTTGTATGGGAAAGGTTTATAAACGTCTCAGGGATTAATGGTACCTGGTTAACTCGTGAAATACCTTAAAAAATGTCCAGGACATTCATATTTCTCAATCAAATATGTGAAGTAGAGAGCTTCATTATATACGTATATTTTATTACATTGAGGAGGTTCGCTCTTTGAACGAGGCAGTGTCCGACCTGTAGACAACTGACCTGTCCTGGCGATTACAGTAACATCTCCAGCTCTATGTATTTCATTTCTTTATACATGTGCTCCTTACTAATCATAGGGCCACAACTGGCGCCTCAAACAGGAAACCTGCTGTAAAGCATGCATTCTTATAGCGGTGGTTTCTGTAGCAATATATTTTACATATAAAGGTATGTTTCAGGCGCTCGTGAGAAATAAGGAAGCAGAAAACTGGACAATAAAAAAACAACAGAAGTGAGTGGCTTACACATACATATCCGGTGTTACATGCTGTGAATCGCACTAATGACCCCTGTCTTTGAAGCACTATTTTTTTGGTACCTAGTTGGCAGGGAAGATAGTATGATTTGCTTCTGTAACTAGGCGGCGTGCCGTTCGGAAGGTCCTGGGTTCGATTCTCGCAAGCCACTCACTACTGTAGTTTTTCTATTGTATAGTTTTCTGCTTCTTTATTTCTCACGGGCGCCTGAAACATACCTTGATATGTAAAATATTTATTTATTTTACATAATACAGTTGTCAGCCTCATGTAAAATCCCATATTAGCAGCCATTTACGACATGCCTAAGGTACTAGTAGTCCTCAGAGATAACTAGGAAATAAATCATCATTTGTTCATTTAAAATTTTCCTCAGAGATCGCTAGGCCCTAAATCATCGTTCGTTCATTCAAGATAGCCCTCAGAGATCCCTTGGAACTGATTCATCATTTGCTCATTCAAAATATTCCTCAGAGAGCACTAGAAACTAAATCATCATTCGTTCATTCAAAATATTCCTCAGAGATCACTAAGAACTAAATCATCATTCGTTCATTCAAAATATTCCTCAGAGATCGCTAGAAATTAAATCATCATTCGTTCATTCAAAATATTCCTGAGAGATCACTAGGAACTAAATCATCGTTCATTAAAAATATTCCTGAGAGATCACTATGAACTAAATCATCATTCGTTCATTCAAAATATTCCTCAGAGATCACTAGGAACTAAATCATCATTCATTAAAAATATTCCTGAGAGATCACTATGAACTAAATCATCATTCGTTCATTCAAAATATTCCTCAGAGATCACTAGGAACTAAACCAGAATTCGCTCTTTCAAAATATTCCTCAGAGATCGTTAGGAGTATGGCGTAGGGAAGCGCAATACTGAAGAAAGCGTTTCGTTTCTATTTTTTAATCATAGTTATTGGTGGTACCAGCAGAAAGTACTATCTCTGGAACAAGAGGGAACAGTGGCCTAAGCTTTAGGACGAGGGACCCATTTTGTAGACATATCTGGGAAATGAGCTACACCCGACAAACTTGACCAGCGACGAGTGTGAACAGTGTAAAAAGAAACAACCCATCAGTAAGAGCAGAACCGTCATTGGCAGCTAAGTTCAATGTATCAGCTGCCACTTTTAAGAAACATTTCTGCTATCCATCAATGGTGAACCTTTGCTTTTAAACTATTCAGTTATTTTCAAACTGTTAAAACTTAAATGATTATTAAATTTTGTTATTTGTAATTTTACAAATTTAACTTCGATTTAATCATTTTAAATGTACTGCATGTTTGTCTCAGTCAGTTTACTACACACACTATACCAGAAAAATACGAATTCCACTGAGTAAATCAAAGGTGGGGACTTGAAATTAATAAGTGCTTAATCCTTCTTAAAAGATGTCGGCAGATTCTAGAATTAACGTGCTCAGTCAAAGAAGCATTGTTTCCGCTTATCTGAATATCATGTGAAGACACCCTTGAGACAGACGTGTCATTACTCTTCTATTTACAAATCTGCCAAGAGTAATCTTGTGCAAAGGTAGACACCTTTGAAGCCAATATTAGATACTCTTGAGTTTTGGCCACTGTTTGATCACTACTACAAAGCAGGGGAGGCAATACCGTCACAATGGTTCAAACAAGCTGTACCTCAGAGATCACGAGGAACTAAATCATCGTTTAAACAAAATATTCCTCAGAGATCACGAGGAACTAAATCACCGTTCAAACAAAATATTCCTCAGAGATCACGAGGAACTAAATCATCGGTCCTTCAAAGATTGTCTAATGTTGTCCTCCCAGCGGACTCTGGGTCGTCCTGGGGGTTTGGGTCCTTGGCTCTTTGTTTCCCATGCTTGTCGTGGTAGCCGATCTTCTCCCATTCTGCAGACATGGCCAAACCATCTTAGTTGGGACTGTTCTACTTGTATCTGCAGGGGGTAGGATTTAAGGCCTTGACGCATCGTCTAATTGCGTACCATGTCTCTTCTTGTTACTTCAACCACCTTCCTCGGATACCTCATTTCTGAGGTTTGGATCTGGCTTTTGTGGGTTGTAGTCATTGCCCATGACTTGCATCCATATGTCAAGACTGGGATATAAATAGAGCGGCATACAGCCATCTTCGTTTTCTTACCAATCTCTCTCTTGCTGAGGAATCCTCGATTTATGGCCTGAAAAAAGTCTCCCAGCTGATGCTTTTCGAGTGGCAAATTCTTCTTTGATGCCTCCCTTTAAGTCTATAATAGCTCCGAAGTATTTAAAGTGGTCGACCTGCTCCAGGACTTGTTCTCCCAGCTTAATCTGATGTCTTCTTTCTTCGCGTGATATCACCATTGATTTTGTTTTAGAGCTGCTTATGACCATCCTTCTCTTCTCCAGCTCTTCCTTCCAGACTTGAATGTTGGATTGGAGATGTGCCTCTGATTTAGCAATCAGGGCAACATCATCAGCAAATGCCAGCTCCGAAATACAGACCTGTCTCATCTTCCAGTACCCCACTGAATACTTTCTTGTTCTCTCCCTGCATGCCTTGATGACATCATCCATGAGGAGTATGAAAAGATAAGGTGACAGGATATCACCTTGTCTTACACAAGTGGTGGGCCTGCACTCTTCTGACTTTTGGTTTGCTGTCTTCACATAATTTCTGCAAGACTTGTAGAAGCTCTGTATAGCATGAATCAGAGGTGCTGGAATGTTCTTCCTTGCCAAACAGTCCCAACGTTTGCTCCAGGGGACCCTGTCAAACGCCTTTTCCAGATCTATGAAACAAAGATGGATCTCACTCTTATACTCAAGGGCCTTTTCACTCAGCTGTCTGAGTGTGAAGATTAGGTCTTGAGTACTTCGGTTTGCTCGGAATCTGCACTGACCTCATCCAATTGTGGCTCAGCTAGGCGTCAAAGTCTCTGCTCTAGGATTCTAGAGTAGATTTTACCAGGGACACTGAGAAGGGATATGCCTCTGTGGTTTCCACATTGTCGATTGTCACTCTTTTTGAAAATTGGTGTAATGATGGCAATCTCTCAATCCTTTGGTATGGCCTTGTTGCACCACGCTGCCTGTGGGACCCTTAAGAGTAATAGTTCGCCTGATGCTCCCATGTACTTAACCATTTCTGGTGTTATACTATCATGCCCTGCTGCTTTGCCCATCTTGATTTTCTCCAGTGCTGCCTTCAGTTCTTCCATCTTTATGTCATCTTCACCATCATTGGTTTTCTCTTCTGTGCTAGTAGTTGTCATTTCTGAAGCTTCACCATCCTCACCATCCAGGAGTTCTGAGAAATATTTTTTCCATCTTTCCATTACTTCCGTCGGGGCAGTAAGCAATTTGCATTGCTTGTCCTTTATAAATTTGAGAGAGCATTGTTTTTCTATCCTCATGTTCTTTATTGTCTTATAGAACAATTTCTGGTTTTCTTGTGCATCTTTTTCTAGCTTTTCTCCAAATTCTTCCCAGGACTTCTGTTTTGCTGCTAGCACTTTGCTTCTGTTCTGAGTGTCACATATACTATATTTTTTTCCATTTGTCCTGTTGTGTTTTTCATTCATAACCCTCAACTCCCAAGGGAGCATAGGCCTTCAACAAACCCATGCCAAGTCCTCCTGTCACGTGCCATCATCTCAAGTTCTTTCCACGTTCTCCTCATCATTTTCACCTCTGTTTCCAGCTCTCTTCTCCATGTGATTCTTGGCCTACCTCTGCCTCTCTTGCCCTGGGGGTTCCAGAACAAGGACTGCCATGTAATGCCATCAACAGGTCTCGTCAGTGTGTGTCCAACCCATCGCCATCGTCTTCTTCTCATCTCTTGTTCCACTGGCACTTGTCTAGTTCTTGTCCTCAGTTCCAAGTTGGTAACCTTGTCATACCATCTTAATCCCTCTATTCTACGCAAGCATCCATTTATGAAAGTCTGTAGCCTTTTGGTTGTTGTCTTTGTTGTTCTCCATGTCTCAGAGCCATACAATAGGACTGACTTCACATTTGAGTTGAAGATTCTTATTTTCGTGTTGGGTCCGATTTCTCTTGATCTCCATATATTTCCCAATGCAATGAAAGCTCCTCTTGCGTTTTGTATTCTTATTTTGATATTACTGTCTGTCCCTTCAACGTTGTCTATATTGTTGCCAAGATTTGTGTACGATTCTACATCTTGTATTGGTGTCTCTTCAAGTTCAACCCTGTTATAATGATCATTACCTGCATTTATTCTCTTTATTTTTGTCTTTTCCCTGTGTATTTTCAGACCCAATTGCTGTGACCTCTCATCGAGTGTTTTCAATTTATAATGCATCTGATTACGGTTATGGGACAGAAGAGTCAAGTCATCAGCAAAATCCAGATCATCCAACTGCTTAGTCAGAGTCCATTGGATTCCATTCCATGTTGGCGATGATCTCATAACCCAGTCTATTGCTAGTAAGAAAAGAAATGGAGACAAGAGGCATCCCTGTCGCACTCCTGTTCTTATCCCAAACGGTTCTGTAAGCTGTCCTTCGTAAAGACCTCTGCATGTCATGTCTTCATATGTTTTCTTTATTAAATTAATGATCTTCAGGGGAACTCCATAATGCCTCATCAATTTCCAAAGTGATTCTCTGTTTACACTGTCAAATGCCTTTTCGTAGTCCACAAATCCGATGTATAATGGTAAATCCAGACTTTGTTCAACTATTATTCTCAAAGTGGCTATCTGGTCTGTACATGATCTGTTTTGTCGAAAACCTGCTTGTTCATCTCTCAGTTTCTTGTCTATGGACTCTTTTAATCTCTCGAGGATAATCCTGTTTAATACTTTTCCTGGCACTGATATTAACATTATTCCTCTATAATTTGTACACTCTTGTAAATTTCCCTTCTTAGGCAACTTAACCAGATATCCTTCCTTTCATTCTGCTGGTATATCTTCCTTTTCCCAGACTTTACCAACTAATTTATATAACATCTCTGTAGCCGTGTCGATATCTGCTTTGATGGCCTCTGCTGGAATGCCATCAGGTCCAGACGCTTTTCCATCTCTTAGAAGCTTTATGGCTTTCTTTATTTTTTCTTTCGTTGGTCTTTCACCGTTAATTTGTAGCTCTTCTTCTGCTGGCTGGATGTCCGTGGGTTTTGTGGAGCTGGTCTATTGAGAAGGTCCTCAAAATATTCTGTCCACCTCTTCGTTTGCTCTTGTATATTGCTGAGTAGTTTTCCATGTTTCTCTTTTATATGAGGCATTTTGTTTGCTTGTATTTCCCTGTTAGCTTCTTTGTGCTGCTATACAGTTCTCTCATATTTCCCTTGGCTGCAGCATCTTCTGTCTCTCTTGCCAACTCCTCAATATACTTCCTCTTGTCTCTTTTGATACTTGTTTTTACTTCTTTGTTTGCTTCTGTGTACACTTCTTGAGCCTTGGCTTTGGAACTTCTGGTTTTGCTTGTGTTTAACTCTGCTTTCTTGTTTTTTCTGTCTTTTATCTTATTGATGGTTTCTGTTGTTATCCATGCTTTTTGTTGTCTTTCCCTTTTCCCCAGTATTTCTTCACATGTCTCCTTCCATACACTTTTGAGATGCTGCCAATAGTCTTCTGTATTCTCTACATCTTCCAGCAGACGGAGCACTTGGAATTTGTTGAATACTGTTACCGTAAATTTGTCTCTTGTTTCTTGATTTCTTAGATGTCCTACATTAAATTGTTGTCTATAATTTTGCATTGTTGCATATCTCTTGAGTTTCATTTTTACTTTGGCTATCAGAAGGTGGTGATCTGATGCCACATCTGCTCCTCTATATACCTTTACTTCCTGCAATGATGATCTAAACTTCTTGTTTATGCATATATGATCAATCTGATTTTCTGTTCTATGGTCTGGTGATATCCATGTTGCCTTGTGTATTCTCTTATGTGGAAACATGCTTCCTCCTATAGCCAGTTGATTTGAAGCACAGAAGTTTGAGAATAGTTCCCCATTTTCATTCATTATTCCTAGCCCATGTTTTCCCATGACTTCTTCAAATCCGGTGTTGACTGTACTTATCTTTGCATTCATGTCACCCATCAAAATTGTGATGTCTCTTCTTTTTACTTTATCCATAATTTCCTGTAGTCTAGTATAAAATGCTTCTTTCACAGACTCTTCTTTGTCATTAGTTGGTGCATAACATTGGATAACATTTACATGATTTTTCTTTTTAGCTGTTTTAAAAGTAGCTGTTACTATTCTGGGTCCAACAGCCATAAGAGCTACCTGATAAGTCGAAATCTTGGTGTTTTAATGTATGGTAGATAAAAGTATAACTCTCTTGATGTGATTAGACTGATTGTAGTACATGCGCCCACACAGAGCAGATGATAAATAGGTTAGCTCTGCATTGTCCCTGTGTATAAAGTCTATAGTGAGTGGTAGGAAAGGTACAGTCACTCACCCTGTACTGTCAAGCATAGATCAACGAATCAGACTAGTGTTCATTTCCAATTGACAGCACATGATTTATTCACACAGCAACATCAATCCGATACGATACACTACACAGGTACAACAGGATTCACAAAAATCAATAATAATCAATTGCGCAGAATGTTACAGCTGTTCAGTAGGATGTAAACCCTGTTTACATCGCAGTTCTAATGTTACATCAGTAAATTCACCAGAACGACTGCTGACACTGCAGTTACAAAACGCCACCCAGGCGTACATCTATAGGACTCCCTCAACGACTGCATACCCCTGCAGTTTACAAAACGCCATACAGGCTTGAATCTATATATCCTAGCAGTTCTAATGTTCCACCAGAACGACTGCTGACACTGCAGTTACAAAACGCCACCCAGGCTTAAATCTATATATACTCAAAAGACTGTCCGCTCTGTAGTCTATAAGTAATCTGGCCTACACAACTCCTGGCCTTATAATCTCTTCAATAACTCTGATATCTGTTCATGAATCCTTAAATCTATATATACTCAAAAGACTGTCCTCTCTGTAGTCTATAAGTAATCTGGCCTACACAACTCCTGGCCTTATAATCTTTTCGATAACTCTCCCTTCATAAGGAACAATGGCCTAACTATCTCCTTGCGCCGTTCCTGCACAATAGAAATCTATCAGGGGGTAAATATGATCCCAAAACATCGGCCTGTATACACCAAGGCCTCAGAACATGTCCTTAACATAAAGTACACCTTATCTTCTCTTATCTCATCTTATCTCATCTTATCTGCAGATTTATCACATCTTATCTGCAGATAAACACATCTAAATAGGCAAGTACTAGTACACCTCGAAAAATGGCCAAATATCGTTCCCTTACACTACCCTTGGGAACACACACAAGATACAGGGCTGACTCCAGTCAACCGCCCAACTTAGACTGCCACGGGATGACACATCTCCCGCACAAAAAACAGTCACCGGACCCGGCTGTTCACGGACTACCCGTGAGCTATTCACAGCCGGCCGAAACCAGTACAGAATAACTAAATGACCAGCGCTCACACGCTTTCTGTACACTCTGTTTTCTAACATATAAATGTTTTAAACAACTCACAATTAAACAAGCCGACAAGTGCTACAACCCTGAATTCACACTGTATAATCAGTATAGTACGTATCATTCCCCTTTGACCTTTACAGTTACCACCCGGTCCGGAGAAAAAAATGATTTATCATTTTTTTGAAAAAACTACATCAATGAAAAATAAGGGGTCAGCTAAGCTCTAATATATGCGACATATTAAATAGGAAGTAAAGTCAAGATCAAACAAAAGAAGCATGATTAGCACAGAAAATTTGAAATAGGAAGAAAGATCCATAATACCTGATAGTAACAATTAAGCTAATCAATTCCTTGCATGAAATACATAGAACTGTCACCAATAGTTACATATACTAATCCATATTACAATACAAACATAACAAAGGATGGAAGTATAAGAAGTGTAAGAAGTGAACGTATACAACTAGTATCAAGAAACATTCAGATGAAACATGGAAGCATAACCCAAGTATAGACCGCTTCCAAAGAAATGTAGTGAAACGAAGAATCATCCGGAAAGGCAGAAGGAAATACAAAATAATGAATGCATAGAAAAACGACAACAATACATCCCAACAACAATCCAAGTAACTAACGCATAATAAATAATTTTAGCTAAATTACAAAACTTATTCTTAACTACAATGATTTATCACAGACATCACACAAAAAAGTGCGATATATAAAATTATCACAATCTCAAAACAAAACAAAAATTACTATTTTAAATGGAATATCAACATATATTATTACACCTAATTAAGCGCTTTGGCGCAGAAAAAATATAACAATGTCAAAGAAAAATACATTTCCAAAAAAAAAATTACAGTAAAAAAAAGTTTCTTTAAAGCTAAGTTAAATAAAAATAGTATTTTAATTTTTTCTAGATTAAATCTATAACTAATATACCAAAAATGAAATCATCTTTAACCAAATGAATGACATCTAACAAAAAAGAATTCCAGTACTTAAGTAGACTCATAATAAACACATACTAGTTTAAACAGAATTCAGCAGAAAAAAGCACATGGCAAAAAAAATACCAGAAACCAATGTTTCAAAATATGTTTACAAATACAAATACATAAATAACACATACAAGTTTAGTTTCAAAATTACATTTCACAACACAATAGTTACTGCATATAACCTCTGTATATGGTAATATATTAATTAGACATAGTACCAGAATATAAGAAAAAAAATAAATTTAATGAATAACAAGACTCTCTGAAACAACTAACGCATATTCCTCGCTAATGAGTTTGTGCATAGGGCTGGCAATCTCATCAAATCCAAAATTTTCCTAAGAACCAACGCTGCAAAACATATCAATGTTTGATGAATCAACTATCATTGCTTCAACTTCACAACGTAGCACCTATGGTCATACATAATATGGTCTAAGTGGAATAGTCTTCCGACTAGCATATGAAAAAATCACAAATCCACAATCTCATTACAAAAATTAAAGATAAGTCACTACAAAGTGATATGTCATCATTTCATTGCAATCATAACACATGCAATGTTTATTAACAAAACAATCATGTAAATAATGACAGAGTCACAACAGTGCATACATATGAACATACACAATACCTAAGACATTATGTAATGTAAGTTACTATACAATACAGTAATTCATTAACCAAAAATAAATTAAGTGTAAAAAACACTATAGCAATCTTAAACTAACTCCTAAACAGACAAAAAAAAAAAATAAATAGGTCACAAATCCGCGGTCCTCGATAACATTCTGTAAACCGCACGGGGTAACGTCATACAACACCGTGTCAACAGGCTGGCTGGGTTGCGCTTTTGGTTTCTATATGATGCCATCAGTTCGTCGTCCCACAGCGGATAACACAGAAGGATAAGGCATCCTGACAGGAAGGAAGGTCCCAACAACAGTAGGCTGAAATAAAATCCTGCCTACACACGACAAGATATTCTCTAGAACTCAAAATGCATAACAAGCAGTAGTATTTGAAACAATACCCTTACTGTTACCTTGTTTACAACCAAGATTGTTCTTTTGTTGTGCAACATTATTATGATTAGTATTTCTACTTCTATAAAAATATCTAACCGATGGATTTTGTTGTGTTCTAGAACCATCATTATAAGGCTGATAACCTTTATTGTAGTTATTTCTTTCACCAAAACTGTTTTTATTCTCCTTTGTGACAATATGCTTACTAAATTGATCAGTACCAGTGATAACTAAATTCTTATGGTTATCAACATGTTGAGTTTTATTTTGGGTACAAGTCTTACTAATAGCTTTGTCCCTTATTATCTGTTTATCAGTATTTCCATCATTAAAATAATGGTTGGTCTTTTTAGAATCTGCCTTGAAAATTCATCTCCATTTTTTTTTGCAATCTATAGAACTGACTATGTTATAGCAGGAATTATACATTTGCTGGCCTGATGCCACGAGTCAGTAATGTTACCAGAAGTAGTACGTAAGCGGACGAATTTGTATTTGCCACGTAGTGATCTCCGGTCCATCATGTTCGACTTTCGTCTCAGCTTGTGTAAAGGGGCTGGATTCTTGCTTGTTTTATTTGGTGATAAACTTTTCTGTTACCTTTGTCACATTGACAGTAGACAAACCCTTAATACCTAAAACAAAACATCTACCAAACCATAAATCTATTCTCAGATCACTAATCTCAGCATTTTCTAAGTGAGATGTCCTTTCAGTTTGTTTGCTTAATTAAGTCATTAGATGTTAAAACCTTACTCTTCTCTCCATGAGTAATTTCTCAATATCAGTCTTTTTCCTTTGTTTACATCGTTAACTCTTCTAATCTCTCCCTTATCATCCTTTTCTTCATTAGCTTACTCAACTGTGTTAAATTCATCTGA
>JAMPIV010005896.1:0-64481 GCA_024509875.1 Oreohelix idahoensis
AATATCTTTAACTCCACCGTTTCTCTCTCTAACCCATAAGTGGTAGCTAATATTTCATACCTATTTAGGTAGCTCTCTATATCATCGTCTTTCTCAACAAAATGATCTAAATGAAAATTCATAGCTAGATGTTTGGAGGCCTCCCTTAGTAACCGTAGCATCAGAGGTAAAAGACTAGGCAAACCATGTTTCAGGAGCATGGCCTTGAAACTCAAACGCCCTTAGGCGTAACTCATGTTCCCTTTGTAATCTCTTCTCCTCCTTTTCTGCTGCTTCCCTCTCTGCAGTCTAATCTCTTTTCTTCTCTTCTATGCACTTGTCTTCTTTCCTCGGCTTCCAATGCTTTAGCCTCTTTGTCAGCCTCAATCTCAACCGCTTTAGCCGCGAGCCTCAATCTGCAAGCTCTAAGTCTCACCTCAATCCTCTAATGGTAACTTCTGAATTTTCTTTGTCAGCCTCTAACGTTCTTGGCGCCATCTTTTTCTAAGCGTCTTCGTCTTCCCGTTCAATAGTCTTTGTTCACATTCCAGCAGTACATAAGCAAGCATAATGTTGCCCGTCCATTCCTAACACCTTTCGCAGACTTTACACAGCAGATCGAAATTTGCCAGGTCCGCCATTTTCTAACATTAAATGTTTGTAATGTCTATCTAAACCAATACATCTGTGTATCTCTTACTTATCCAAGGACACCACAGGCTCTGAGAGCTCAACGTTATTTATTTCCTCACCAAGGATACCTTTTTAATTTTCTATTTAGTCCCTTATTGAATTTACCCCATATTTTTAATAGTGAGAAGAAGTCACAATACCCTGACGAGCTAGACCCCAATATATTGGTAAACTGGATGTATGATAACAATAGATTATAGAGGATTTATTGTACTGGCTGAGAATCAGCTGTAAAGAATAGTCTGTATCCTAATATGTGTAGTGTTTTACAGATAACCTTACTTGCTACCACACACTTTAGAACTCAGTCAGTATATTTCTGGAAGATGTGAACTACGTAAATGTCCCATTCTAGTCCTCGGTCCTTCAAAGATTGTCTAATGTTGTCCTCCCAGCGGACTTCTGGGTCGTCCCTGGAGGTCTGGATCCCTGGCTCTTTGTTTCCCATGCTTGTCGTGGTAGCCGATCTTCTCCCATTCTGCAGACATGGCCAAACCATCTTAGTTGGGACTGTTCTATTTGGGTCTGCAGCGGGTGGGATTTTATGGCCTTGACGGATCGTCTGGTTGCGGACCATGTCTCTTCTTGTTACTTCAACCACTTTCCTCACAGATACCTCATTTCTGAGGTTTGGATCTGGCTTTTGTGGGTTGTAGTCATTGCCCACGACTCGCATCCATATTCAAGACTGGACATAGGTGGAGCGGTATACAGCCATCTTCGTTTTCTTACCAACCTCTTTCTTGCTGAGGAATCCACGATTTATGGCCTGAAAAAGTCTCCCAGCCGCTGCTTTTCGAGTGGCCAACTCTTCTTTGATGCCTCCCTTTCGGTCTATAATAGCTCCGAGATATTTAAATTGGTCGACCTGCTCCAGGACCTGTTCTCCCAACTTAATCTGATGTTTTCTTTCTTCTCGTGATATCACCATGGATTTTTTGTTTTAGAGCTGCTTATGACCATCCCTCTCTTCTCCAGCTCTTCCTTCCAGACTTGCAGGTTGGATTGGAGATGTGCCTCTGATTTAGCAATCAGGGCAACATCATCAGCAAATGCCAGCTCCAAAATATAGACCTGTCTCATCTTTCAGTACCCCACTGAATACTTTCTTGTTCTCTCCTTACATGCCTTGATGACATCGTCCATAAGGAGTATGAAGAGGTAAGGTGATAGGATATCACCTTGTCTTACACCAGTGGTGGTCCTGAACTCTTCTGACTTATGGTTTGCTGTCCTCACATAATTTCTGCAAGACTTGTAGAAGCTCTGTATAGCATGAATCAGAGGTGCTGGAATATTCTTCCTTGCCAAACAGTCCCAAAGTTTGCTCCAGGGGACCCTGTCAAACGCCCTTTTCCAGATCTATGAAACAAAGATGGATCTCACTCTTATACTCAAGGGCCTTTTCACTCAGCTGTCTGAGTGTGAAGATTAGGTCTTGAGTACTTCGGTTTGCTCGGAATCCGCACTGGACCTCATCCAATTGTGGCTCAGCTAGGCGTCGGAGTCTCTGCTCTAGGATTCTAGAGTAGATTTTACCAGGGACACTGAGAAGGGATATGCCTCTATGGTTTCCACATTGTCGATTGTCACCCTTTTTTGAAAATTGGTGTTATGATGGCAATCTCCCAATCCTTTGGTATGGTCTTGTTGCACCATGCTGCCTGTAGGACCTTTAAGAGTAATAGGTCGCCTAATGCTCCCATGTACTTAACCATTTCTGGTGTTATACCATCATGCCCTGCTGCTTTGCCCATCTTGATTTTCTCTAGTGCTGCCCTCAGTTCTTCCATCTTTATGTCATCTTCACCATCATTGGTTTCCTCTTCTGTGTCAGTGGTTATCATTTCTGATGCTTCATCATGATCACCATCCAGGAGTTCTGAGAAATATTCTTTCCATCTTTCCATTACTTCCTTCGGGGCAGTAAGCAATTTGCCTTGCTTGTCCTTTATAAATTTGAGGGCATTGTTTTTCTTTCCTCATGTTCTTTAGGGTCTTATAGAACAATTTCTGGTTTTCTTGTGCATCTTTTTCTAGCTTTTCTCCAAATTCTTCCCAGGACTTCTGTTTTGCTGCTAGCACTTTGTTCTTTGCTTCTGTTCTGAGTGTCACATATTCTCTATATTTTTCCATTTGTCCTGTTGTGTTTTTAGCTCCTAAGTATTGTTTCCATGCCATTTTTCTCTCTCTTATTTTCTCTTTGACTTCCTCTGTCCACCAAGGTGTCCTCTTTCTCTGGTTCCCAAGTCGGACTTCACCGCATGCTACTGCAGCAGCTGTCTTTATGATATCCTTGAATTTATTCCAGAGGATTTCCAAGTCGCAAATCAGTTGTCTTCTGTTTGACTCACTTGCTTGAGCAGCAAAAAGCACCCTATATCCTTCTTTAATTGTTTCGGCTCTCTCAGCTTGTAGGTCAGCACAGATAAACAAGTTAATTTATTCCCACCACACTCACAACTCTGTGACACTCACACACTTTTTATTCCAATTAAATAACATAACCAATTTTAAAACACTCTAATACAGCAACTATCTTAAATGAGGCACTGGTCAACTTTGCAAATAGAATATGTATTATTACATTCACTAAAAATAATGTGTCCGATTCCAAAACTGATTCAAATGGGGGGGGGGGGTTGGACCATGAATCCAAACAAATCCAATTTGTAATATCCTACGCAATTTTATATGTACACGAGAATTTCATCTACAATATTGACACCTGGTACATGACATTATTATTATTTAATACTTATCCATGTGTGTCATTTTGTGTAGTAGTAATATGAGGTAATACTGGTTTTGTTTTTTCAAGCTTATGGTGTGCTATTATGTATCAGCATGTACATCAAGTGTTTGTTTAATTCTTGGAAATTATATGGGGACTAAGTTCATCATTCCTATCATTTTACATCAATTTTCATAAAAAATAACAAATATTCAAGCTGACCACAATTCCTGAATAAATACCACAGTTACGTTACTGGCAAGAATATACACAATTTTCGATCTGCCGATGTCCCAGGCTTTATTTATAGAAAAATATGCACGGCGCTCACCACTCGGTTCTTTAGTAAGTTTATTTTGAAAATGTGGTGCTGACCCGACGCCCTCGATTGACTATCTTGGCCGGTCTAACCAATCGTGCCATGTTTACCCATAGCGTTGAAATAAAAGTACTCCTACCCCGTTTCCCTAACAACAAAGAATCAATATTTAATCCGACTAATCGTTGTTTAAGCCCTATACTTTATTAACTATGTCCGCCAATCATATAGGAAGGGTTTAACCATGGTCAGCACTAATTTCCCGTACAAAATGGTGGTGTTGAAAATCTGCCACGAGCGATCCTGATTTGGTGGTTGTCTGACATCCCTCACTATTTCTTTTGGCTATAATTTGTTAATTCCTAGACTATTTGCGTATCGTTCAACATATTCTTTGTCAGCAAGTCCTAAGGAACCCAAATATAAAATAATGGGGCTAAGGGGCTGCGTTCAAAATATGTATTTTCTTCTACCTCCTGGTTTACTTCGAATACATGTGGTGTCTGGTACTGTAATGGGTTTTTCAAACGTAAACCAGTATACACGTCATTTTCCTAATAAGCGTTTGTCCTGTTTTTTAAAACCTTAACTCTGGATAGGGTAGTTTTTTTATCATGACGATTTGAAAAAAGCTAGTGCTTGTGCCTTACACGCGGTTAGGGTGGCATTAATTGTGTATTATCGCGAGACTGTGGTAGTATTGCCTGTGGTTCCGCTTTCAGCCCCTCCCTTCTTCTCTATCCTTAGTCCATCTGTCATGTTCGTTTATGGTAACGTAGGGTTTGACTATATTTTGTATGATAATGAATGGAATATTTGAAATTATAAGAGGTCATGCTGTGCGTATCCAGATCAAGGTGTTTCTTAGAAAGGAGCAGTACAACGGGTTTATCGTGAGGAAGAGCGGGTATGTGAAAGCCGAGTCTGGGCTTTTACTATCTAACGTGAAACGTTACAATTGCAAGACAGAAGATAGAAAACACAGGGGGATTTCGAGTACTAGCTCATTGTGATCAGCTCTGTTGCTTTAACCATTTCTTCTTTCCTTTTATGTGAAGTTATTTGGTTAGGCTTTACATTTTCCCTTTTAATTATATATATGTGGATTGGTAAGAATTTCACGACAATGTCAAGGAATTATGATGCGCTAATAACAGGCAAACCACTAGTTATATACTCAAAATGCAATTTTATCGTGAACAGTTAATCTACATTCAAGATTACGGATGCTCTGAACATTGTGCGCTACTTCTTGCTGCATACGTGCCAATGTGGTACTTCTTACTCTACTCACACATGACAACCTGGTTGGACATACTTCGTTAGTTTTGATACATCAGAGATGCTGCCAGGCCTAATTATGACGTTTATTAATAGAGACATCCTCCGCTAATTTGTACACTTTCTGCACAACTTGCTGAATCAGATGAATATAAAGTTTTGTACACAGATGTCATGCTTGTGCGTTGGAACGTATATTGGCATATAGATTTTACATACTTTTTGTACAAGGACTTCTTGTATGGTCCGATTTCTCAATTTTACTTCCGCACCAAAATTTACTTATCGAGCTTGGTAACATTTGCTGCTTATTACCCCTCTGCTAATAGGAAATTCGCTTTTTTAAGGGGACGTTATTTGTACCAAAATTAAATATACCATTTCCGTATTTGATTTTGGACCATGCTGATTTCAAATATCAGAATGGAAAATTCACCAATTGGCTCTGGTATTTTTTTTTTTAAAATGATGAAATACAGTACAACTAAGACAAAATAATGCATGCTTGTTTAATGCTCTGGGGTGGAACAGCTAGTCTTTCTACTTTAGCATTATAAAAATTGTGTTTACTTTACTCAATTAATTGATATTTCAACATAAAATATAGAAAAAATAAAAACATTATTTAACTATTGTTCACATATTCATGGTTTTTCAAAAGGCACATTTGAACCCATTCCCGTCATATAACAGAACTCATCGCTGTATCGAGCGCTCGCTATTGCTTGCTTCTTGAGTAGTCAATCGATGAGGTGGTCTCTTGTCACAGTTCCAACAGTAATCAGCAAGCATTGAATGGCTCCAATTGCCTTGATACCTTGTCTCCATAGCAGCAATGTCCTGGTGAAATCGTTCACCAATGCTCAATCACTGACCGCTCCACAGTTTGACGTAAAGAAATCCAGATGAGAATCCAGAAAATGAATTTTCAAAGACATGTTGCAGCCAAGACTCTTATACTTCAGAAGGAGATTTTTCTACAATTTCATTGTAATTATCAGATCTGTTTGTTTCCAAGAAAATTGTCCACCACTGACTTAAATGCTAGCCATGCTGCTTTTTCCTTGCCATGCAACACGCAGAGAAACTCGTCATCATGAAGAAGTTTTCGAATTTGCGGACCAACAAATACTCCCTCTCTTATTTTAGCTTCACTCAGTCTTGGAAATTTTCTGATGAGGTATTTGAAAGCCTCATCTGTTTTCTCCATTGCCTTGATAAAGTTTTTCATGAGACCCCAGCTTAATGTGCAAGGGTGGCAACAAAATCTTGCTGGTGTCGACAAGTGCTGGGTTTCTCAACGTTCTTACTGCCAGGCTGCAATGACTGCCTGATTGGCCAATGTCTTCTGATGTAATGGTCACTTCGTGCACGGCTATCCCACTCACAGAGAAAAGCAACAGTACTTGGTGTATCCACCCTGTAGTCCAAGCAAAAGAGCGACCACTTTTAAGTCACCGCAAAGTGACCAATGATGATGATCGTAGTTTATACACTTCAAAAGCTGCTTAATGTTTTCATAAGTTTCTTTCATATGAACTGCGTGACCAACTGGAATTGACGGTAAACAACATTACCATTATTCAACAAAACAGCTTTAAGACTCGTCTTGGATGAATCAATGAAAAGCCACCCTCTCTTCGGTATGTAATTGTTTTTGAGGGCTGCCATTAAACCAGAAATGTTGTGGCACGCAGAAAGGTCACCCTCTTTGAAAAAGAATGTAATAAGCGGCTTCTGGCGGTTCCTATACACAGAAATTGTAACATCTTCTGCCAGGAGATTCCACTGTTGCAATCTGGAACCCAAAAGCTCCACCTTGTTTTTCGGTAAATTCAGATCTCTTACAAGATCATTCAGTTCACCTTGGGTTATTAAGTGTGGTTTAGTGGATGTAGTTTGCTCAAAATCTGGGTCGCTTGAGGTTGATGGTTCAGGACCACCAATGTCCCTCTTCTTCATCAGTGGGAGCAGCTGAAAATGATTCTGGCACTTTGGGAACTGGTAGGTCATCGCCATGTGGTACCGGACGTATTACAGAGGGGATGTTTGGATATTCCAGAGTCCATTTTTTCTTCTTTGATATGCCTTTCCCAATTGGAGGGACCATGCAAAAGTAACAGTTGTTGAGATGATCAGTGGGCTCTCTCCAAATCATTGGGACTGCAAAAGGCATAGCTTGCCTTTTGCCAGTCAACCACAGTTTAAGATGTGCTGCACATGTATTGCAGCATTTGTGTGGCGCCCAGCTCTTATCTTGATCTCCTATTCTGCAGCCAAAATACAAACTGTACGCCTTCTTAATCACTTTAGTTATATTTCGTTTTTCTGATAGAAATGTCACCTCACCACATATATAACAGAAATTATTAGCACTGTTCACACATGTCCTAGGCATTTCTAACTACGATACTTTTGATAAGGACAAATGCACTAACTAATGGCAAAATTTTTATCAGAGATAAGATATTTATACACAAAGGTGATGTAATCATAGGTAGGATTGCATCATCAACTTCTAGTTACATTTTTATTGGTCATTAGAAAAAATTATGCAATCGCCCACAACAGTTGCGTCATATATATATAAATTGACCGTAATTAAATAAACTAGTACATATATCTTGAAAAACTAGTGAGGATGCCCCATGTTTCCTACGTATTCTACATGACTTTTCGAGTGCAATGAACTACAGGGTCAGATTATGCGCGCTAGCATTATACATACACCTCCATTTAGTTCGTGCTATTGGAAGAGCGACATCAGTCGACGTTGCAATAGCTTGTGATTTTCCTCTCGCTTATTATGACACTGATGAAAGAAGTAATGTGTTAAGATATGTTATTGCCTCTCAGGCGAAAGGCCTATACTTTTCAGAGAATATAGCTGTAGAGCGCTAGTTTTACGTTGTAGTAATGATTTTTATTTGAGACGAGAACGCACTACCATTAGAATGGGTGCAGTGTCCTTCTTGAGTGACGTTCGTAAATCGTACGCGCTTGTTAAGAAACCGTATTAAAACGGTTAGGTGTGCGGCTTTTGTCTCGAAGTAGACAATCGTCCAGAAAGGACGTATTTTAAGTGTTGTTTCCCTATTATTGGGATATATTAATAGTTTTGTAAACGCATATCATCCATGGTGGCTTCCTTAATGTGGCTTTTATATGGCGCAATTGACGCCATTACTTCATAGATTATGCACATTTGAATGGGCTGTATGTTGAAAAAAAAAACAAGTCTGATCTAGCCACCACTTTTATTAATGATAATTCTAGGAGGCCATATTATTTTCGTTCTTGTTGCCACATGCTCCAACTAGGCGTCAGCGTCTACGACTAGTTGAATAGTATGAAATCGGTCAAAGGACTTGTTTATGCTTACTCAATCGTGATTATTATATATGCCCCATGCAAAACCAAGCTATATCCTTGTGATGCCCAATTATTGATTATATATCGTGTCTAGTGAAGATGTAAGTACGTCTAATAAATTGTTCGTCTAATTGTTTACACAAGCCTCGGGCCTACATTTTTGACCAGTTTCAATGTTCTTGGTACCATTTCATGGGTGTCCTTCATATGGCAAATATAATCGCGGGAGAACACGAACCGTGAAAACGACATTCGCTACAAATCAACATATGCACCATCAACCGAGCCAGTAAAAGTAATATCAACACCATAGAATCTCAAGATTCATTCTTAACAATAAACCGTGACCCCACACATATGATCAATTGCTATTAAAAAGTTTTCCCCATCTGCTCATGCTGTCCAAAAAAAAGAGATTATTGTGATAACGGCGCCTTTCCGGTGGAACATAATCCCAAGGAATGGCTTCTCATTAAACAATGAGAACCTCAGGGCTCAAAGACAATCTCATTATCTGGATATTTCGCATTACATCAACAAAACGTACATCAATGTCCTGACTTTATTAAAAAATATAACTAACATTAGGTATGCATTCCAGAAATTAAATAGCTAGATAGCTGCGTTTGCTAAAATTGTCTGCTATATAGCAACCTGCTTGGAGAAGCATTTGTAAGCTCATTTTGAATATCTTTCCTAGGTAGTGAACCGTCGTGTCGTTTCTTTGATCTTTAACTCTGCTCAAATCCTTCGTTTCATAATAGGATACAAAAGGGCTATTTATTTATTTCTAACAAACATCACAAAATGCTCAAATGTCCAGTGCTAGTAATGTACAACTTTTCACCTTGTACCACATAAATGCCAAGCTGGAGCATGGCCAAGAAAAAGAACTCTGACCAGTACAGATCAAGCGTATTACAAGAATTTGTCGACAATAGGTTGCTTTTTTTGCCTAATTTTCTGTGTTGGTTAAATAGCATCAATTGTTTCTTTTCATTCGGTTTCTCCAATTGTTTCGGGGAGGGGGGGGGGGGGGGGGCTCCCCCCCCCCCCCTTTCGGTGTTCCCCTGCCCTTTCTTTTTTGTGGTATTTATCTTATAAGATTTTTTTTTTTTTTTTTTCGTACGACCCGCTAATACTCGAGGCGAAATCTCAGGTTACTTTATTAATGTCAGGGGCTAAACCTGTCATTGAAATTTTACGTGTAGTATCCCTTTTTCTTGTATGCAGAGACAGTGTCCCTCGCCATTCAGGGAAAAATAAAACTGGCGACTCCGATTTTACGGAGTATCCCCTTTTACTTGTACATAGACGAGCGGTGGTGGGTCGCTCAATTCAGAAGGCCGCCATACCGCGTACCAATCACTCTCCGTCGAGGTACGACATTAGAACTACTTCACTTCAGAAAAGCCGTCAATTACCTGGTCGAACGCCACCGTCAAATGTTTCTCCGGTAGCACGCCAGTCTCGAGTTATATCCAGTCCAAATTAGCCGGTCGACGAACTAAAAATCCTCAAAATGCCGTCGCCCGGGTTTGATCCTGAATCACCCGGTCGCCAGAGCGGTTTGTGGTAACCACCTACGCTAGCGCGGCTCCCTACTTAAGATAAATGAAGAAAATGCAACTGACAACTTGCATCTTAAGATAAAGAAAATGCAAATTGTCAGTTGCATTTTTTTAGCATGGATTAAAAAAAAAAACTAGGTTAAAAACAGTGGCCCCCCCCCCCAGTGGCCCGCCGCCCCCCCCCCCCCCCCCCAACCCCCAAGGCCCTTCAAAAGTCTGTAGTTTCGCGCCCCTCTGAAGTTCGACGAACCCCACTAGGGGGTAAATGCCCAGTAGGTCTAATGATAAGCAACGGCCCTGTACACATAACTATTCCCCAAGCCATACAGATAAATGTAAAGCATTAATTTATGCTTCTTTATTTAATGTATTAATAATCTTCAAATATGCATTTCAATTCAACCAAATGTTACAGTTCCAATGTTTGAATACATTCTTTTCACGCAACTGGTGGATGAGTGAATAATTTATGGTCTTAGAGGTTGGTTCAGGAGTGTTGTCTTAATATTGCCTCATCTGTACACGAACAGTTAAAAGAATGAGTGAAATTTGTGGAAGCTGACATGATGTTTACATGAGTTATGAACTGTCGTGAATAATCAAGCGGAGATATGTGACAGTGGTGAGCGAATGTCAGGACATTTGCCAAGTATTGTAAAAGTGAGAAAGGGTAAGGCAGCCGTGATGAAGACTCGAGGGGAAATGCAGTGTGTAGAGTCTGCCGATGATGTATTGTTCGGAGATGTGAATTTTTGAAGCCATGGACTATAATGATAGTAGCAGTATGTGGTGAAGTGGGATGTTATAAATATTTATAGGGGACTTAGTGTACTGACTGAGATCAGCTGTGAAGGTATCTATATCTATTAAGAGTAGTGTATTATAGATAACCTTACTTGCTACCACATATCTATATATCTCAGTCAGAATTATTCTGGAAGAGTGTGATGCTACGTTATGTGTCTAGGGTATGAGTATGGTGAAGTGTAAGTCACAACAACAGACAGATAAACAATTTAATTTAATCCACTACTCTTGACAACACTGTGTCACTCACATACATATAACACTCTACAAAGATATCTTAAAAGAGTCACTGATAAACTTTCGAATAACAATATGTATTCATTACTGGCATGAATGAATATGTGTCCTGATTCAACTACAAGGGAACCAGGAATCACAATCAATTTAAATTACAAGTTATGTACAGAATGTATTTAATATGAATATTGTAGTGACATATATTATTACAAATGTTTCTATGTGTGGTCAGTTTGTAGTAGTACAGAAGGTGGTGTAATACTGTGTTTTGTTTTGTTCAAGATTGCTCTGTTGGTATTGGTCATCATGGACTTCATTAGTTTGTCTTTAGGGACTTAGTATTGGAGGATGTTCACAGTCTCCTGTTTTTTTAAGACAAGTAAATTCCCCTCTGAATAGTATTTTTATAAAGTTATTTCAAGATGAGGGGACATAATGTTGAGCTCAGCTGGCCAACTCTGCTTATCTTGAGTGATGGCGGCAGGAAAGGACTCCTCTGCTCGAATTCTCCTCTGGGCTCAGGAGACACCTCACTGATAGCTAAAAAGACCAAGGAGTATGCTGTCCGACTCTGGATTCAGCAAATCTCTGACCAGATGCTGCTCAGTACCATCAAGACCACTGTCCCTGAAATCAAGAAGGATGTACCTTCTACTTCATAACTAATTTATATTCTCTTTTACACTGATCACAATACAGCACAAACATTGCGTTCAGAGCGTTAGGCCAACAGTCAGCTTCATTTGAAATACTTTATTCCAGTATTACCCTTCTTAATGGTTACTACGCCTCGGCACTTCCAGCATTATTTCTTTCTAGTCAATCATCCAGGTGTCAGTGTACTGTTTGGCCATTCCATGCCGTTTTACTTCTCTCCGACACCCTCTGTTCAGGCTGGAGCATTTTAGGCTTTACCTCACGTTTGCCACTGAACTACACATATATATACAGGCATAAATCAACAATTCACATTCAATTTTCATTAAAAGATATTAACTGGTTCAAGCTTACCACAATTCATACGAATAACACAGATACGTTGATTAGCAATGAATTCTGGCACAAACTGGCACAAATCTCCATCTGCTTATCTTCCAGGCTTTTATTGAGCCAAATATAAGCTGGCTTCAACGCACTGATGCTTTATCAAGTGTATTTAAACAAGTGGTTTCGAACTAACGCTCCCAAGTGTGTATATCAGCGAGACTGGCCAATGAGCCACGTTTCGACAAGTGTTTGAAAAAATGTTATCTTTTCCCGTCTCCCCTAACAACCAAGATAGTATTTATAGCCCGACCAATCGTGGTTAGGCTTTCATTTGTTGCGCTCCAATCAATTTGAAGTTTACATGGTAGGCTATTTCTGTAACGTAAATTTTTTTCAAACACGTTAAAAAAAAATCTTATGAGCAGAAATGATTTTATGCTGTCAGGCACCCCCAATATTTTATTTTGGGTATAATTTTTATTAATTCCTGGACTATTTGCGTAACGTTTTACATATTATTTGTCAGCAAGCCCTAAGGAACCCAAAAATACTAATTTAAAGGAGCTACGTGGCTGCGTTCAAAATATGCAATTTCTTCTACCTCCTGTTTCGAAGATGTGCTGTCTGGGTACTGTTATGTGTTCAAACGTAAACCCATCTAATGTTGTCTTTTCTAATAAGAGTTTGTTATGATTTATAAACCTAACTCTGGGAAAGGGTAGTGTATTTTATCACTGTCCGTCTGAAAAAGTTAGTGCTTGTAGACTTACACGCGTGATGCCAGCATTTGTATATCGCGCGTCCGCGCGTGTTGCATGCGTTCCTGATTTTCAGCCCCTCCCCTCTCGCTATCCTTTTGTCCATCTGTTCGTTCGTTTTGGTAACGTAATATAATTAATGTTAGGATTAATTTAGGTCATTACGCAGTACGTCTCAATGTTTTTCTTAGAAATGCAGCACACGTTTCATTGAAGAAGGCGGGTAATAATACAGTAAGCTTTTATATCAACGTGAAAGCGTTACAATTTGCAGACGAAGCAGAAAACAAGGGGGATTTCGAGTACATTCCTGTGACAGCACTGTTATTTTACCATTGCTCTTCTCTTTATTAATTTTATTTGTTAGGCTTCATATTTACCTAATAATTTATATATGTGGATTAGAATATTTCATGACACCTCCCCTCTTAAAACAGACATTATATGTCAGTCCTTTATTCTATATACACATATAGAAATTTATTATTATTTCTGGGGTTTACGGTGATTCTCATCACACGGATGGCGGCTTAAAAAATCAGCTCCCAATTGGTTTTTCCAGATATATACTCAATGCTAAAATTATATGGAGCCAGAAGCAAAGACCATCGGAGTAACCTAGAGTTCTCATGCTTAGCCTGTGCTAAAAACGATAAAGGTTTGTGGTCAGTTTGCAACTTAAATGCCTTCCCATATAGATAAATATTGAATTTCTTTATTGCCCATATTACTGCAAGACATTCTTTTTCGCTAGTTGAGTAGTTGATTTCAGCTTTATTCAACTTTCTGCTAGCATATGCCACTGGGCTTAATTCCCCATCCAATGCATCTGATTTCTGTAGTAAAGTTGCACCTAACCCAATATTACTTGCATCCGTCCTTACTATGAATTCTTGACTTAAGTCAGGTAATTTCAAAATGGGTTTACTTGTGAGCTTTTCCTTCAATTCTTGGTAAGTCATTTCACATTGTGGTGTCCATGTAATGCGATCTGGAAGTCCTTTACGTGTCAATTCCGTTAAAGGTGCACATATGGAATTAAAGTTTTTGATATACTTCTGGTAGAAACCACATAATGAGACAAAGGATCTCACGTCCTTCTTGGTTTGTGGTCTCGGGGCTTTCTGTAGTTTCTCTAAATTCTTTGGGTAAGGGGTCATGTTTCCCTGATAAACTGTGTGTCCCAAAAATTCCAATTCTTTACATCCAACGCAACATTTGGTTGGTCGGGCTGTTAAATTTGCCTCCCTAAGTCGATCAAACAGCATGTTCAGAGAGTCAATGTGTTCCTCAAATGTTTCTGTTGCTATAAGGATATCATCCATAAAATTTGTTATACAGGGATTATTCAGAGGATCCAATAATTTTCTCATCATTCTAGAGAAGACACTAGGCGCATTCTTCAATCCAAATGGCAATCTATTAAACTCATAGTGTCCTTCTGAGGTACTAAAAGCTAGGTATGGTCTAACCTCAGGCTTTACTGGAATCTGATAGTATCCTTTACTCAGATCCACTTTTGAGAAATATTTAGCTTTATTTAGCCTGGCAAACAGCTGATTTGTATCCGGCAATGGATCCACCTGTCCTTCTGTAATAGCGTTCAGTCTCCTGTAATCTATACAGAGTCTATGTTCTCCAGAGGGCTTCCTTAAGAGTACAACACCGGAGCTATACGAAGACTCACTGTGCGAAATAATTCCTTCCTTCAATAGATAGTCTATCTCTTCCTTCAAAGCTTTTTCCTTAGCAAACGGAATCGAATATGGTTTCATACAGACAGGTGTGGAGTCTATGAGTTTCATATCATATTCCAATAGGTTTGTATGCCCTGGTCGGTCTGTTAACACCTCTGCATGATTATTTAGAACCTGTTGCACTCTCTCTTTCTGAGTTTTCGTTAAATGTGTACTGATTTTCACCTGTGCTGCTGTCTCACAGGGGAGTAATGGATATTCAAATGATGAAAGTGGTTCCTTTTTCATCTCCATGGCGATGGACAAGGTCAACAAGTGTGTCTCTTCCTGATGTTCTCTTTCCAAATATTTCTTCAGGAGATTCACATGATAGATTTTTTTCTTTCCCCTTCTTATCTATCTTATAATTTGTTCTAGACACCTTCTCTAGAACTGTATATGGACCCTGCCATCCAATTTGTAACTTATTCTGACTCCCAGGCAAAAGAAGCAGTACTTTCTCTCCCACAGCCAGATTTCTGTCTTTCGCCTTCCTGTTATAATAGGCAGCATGTTTCTTCCTGGCTTGTTTCAAATTTTCATTGGCAAGTTTCCAGCCAGTTTTCAACCGAGTGGTCAGCTCATTCACATATTGGTATGAAGATGTAATGTTTTCCTCTGCCTTTTCATCAGTCCACGTTCTTAACAAAGCTACATATGGACCTTTAATTGTGTGGACCTATTTGTCCATGCACCGGTATGGTCTCTTCCACTTGAAGCTTTATAGTGATGATTTTTCCTCCCAGAATTATCATTCACAAAACGACCGCTACCAATTTTTCTTTTGGGGCTGTCTCCCCCTCTTAAAATTCTTGATGAGAGATTTCCTCTCTACATCCTCTTCCTCCAGTTTGTTTAAGTCCGATTGAGGGATTGTCGGCTTATCCTGGGGTAAGACATCTTTTTGCACTCTCCGCATAGTGGCCATTGTAAAACAGTTAAGTGAAGCTTGTCCGTGAAAAGGGGCTTCCCATTCCATTTGGTCCACTTTATCAAATCTATTTCTCCTTTTATTGTCAGGCCTAATTTTGCCCCGTGGCGTGTCCAGGTCCTGATCCATGTTCCCACTTGTGGGTGTTCCCTCATGTGCTATGCTACACCTTTCTACAAAATTTTCAATGTCCCATCTTGCTTTGGGCCAATAATAATTGTGAGCCACCTTTTGAATAATGGTACCTATCTTCTCATGGTCCCCATCTGGTTTCACATGTAGGCTCCTTATTAATTCTGTCCTGTATCTTTTTGGAAGAACCAGCTGTCCGTGACCATTGGATCTAGCTCCAGTCTTCCTATACATCAACTTGTTTTTCATGTAAAAAATCTCCCTTGCCTGGAGTTGTATGACAAGTTGACAATTTTCTGAAACAAGGCTTGAGTGTTTTATCCCCAGCCTGTGCCTTCCTCATCTCTTCTGGAGTGGTATCTAACAAAATATCCTCCTCCTGTCTTGAGGTCGACCTGACCTGAAGGGTTGCCATATACACAGGTTTCCTTCTGCAACGGTCAGTGTCATGATTGTCCATCTGACAATTTTTACACCACCTTTTTTCCTTGGTTGAAAGATTTTCTTTCATCATATTTCCTTTCATCGAATTGTGGGAATTTTTTTTTATTGTCATACCGTGGCCTATCAAATTGGTGCTTACCTTTATTTTGATCCTTAGGATCAAATTTATTAAAGTTCTGTGGTGCCCTAAAGTTATCCACCTGTTTCTTTTTATTACCTGTTACCTCTGCTTGAGCTGCTTGATACCTTTCAGCAACATTTAGCAACTCACCCAGCCTCTCTGCACCTTGTTCCATGAGAAACTTTCTCAGGTCTGGAGCCATGGACTCTCTTAGTTGCTCTATAAGGACCATTTCCTTAAGATCTTGGGTTTTCCCCCAGAGAAGTCCATTTCTCCAAGTATGTCTCGATTCGTGCAGAGAACTGGTGATAGGTTTCACCTGACAGTAGTTTAGCATTCCTAAATTTTTTTCCTGTAAAACTCTGCATTCTTTTCATACCTTAACAAAAGAGCCTGCTTTAGCATGTCATAATTTTCCTGATCACCTCTGCTCATTTTTTGCAAAAACTTCATAAGCTGCCCCACGAAGTCCCTGAGATAACTTTAAGCTCCACCTTTCTCTCTCTAACCCATACGTGGTAGCTAATAGTTCATACCTATTTATATAGCTCTCAATATCATCGTCTTTCTCAACAAAATGATCTAAATGAAAGTTCATAGCTGAGGTTGAGGCTCCCTGAGTAACCGTAGCATCAGAGGCAAAGGGACTGGCACCATTTTCAGGAGCATGGCCTTGAAACTCAAACTCCCTTAGTCGTAACTCATGTTCCCTTTGTAATCTCTTCTCCTCCTTTTCTGCTTCCCTCTCTGCAGCTAATCTCTTCTCTTCTCTTTCTGCAGCTAATTTCTTCTCTTCTCTTTCTGCAGCTAATTTCTTCTCTTCTCTTTCTGCAGCTAATTTCTTCTCTTCTCTTTCTGCAGCTTGTCTTCTTTCCTCGGCTTCCAATGCTTTAGCCTCTTTGTCAGCCTCAATCTGCAACCTCTTAGTCTCAGCCTCAGCTTCAAATTGTAACTTCTTAATTTCCCTGTCAGCCTCTAACTTTCTTTCGGCTTCAAACCTTCTTTCTTCGCGTTCAATAAATTTGTCACATTCCGTAGTAACATAGGCAACCATAACTTGCCCATCTAATCCTAACTCTTTTGCAGTCTGAACCGCAGCAGATCGAAATTTGGCCAGGTCCGCCATTGTCTATTATGTAAATTTATACAATGTCTAACCAACAATTCAATCTCTAATGGACAACACAGGCACCGTGAGCTCAACCTTATTTAATTCCACCCCAGGATACCTTTTAATTCTTATATTCCCTGAAGTGAATTACCCCCAATATTTTTAATAGTTAAAGATTCAAAATCCCAAGAGCGAGACCCCAATATATGTGGTGAAGTGGGATGTTATAAATATTTATAGGGAACTTAGTGTACTGACTGAGATCAGCTGTGAAGGTATCTATATCTATTAAGAGTAGTGTATTATAGATAACCTTACTTGCTACCACATATCTATATATCTCAGTCAGAATTATTCTGGAATAGTGGTATGATGAAGTGTAAGTCACAACAACAGACAGATAAACAATTTAATTTTAATCCACTACTCTTGACAACACTGTGACACTCACATACATATAACACTCTACAAAGATATCTTAAAAGAGTCACTGATAAACTTTCGAATAACAATATGTATTCATTACTGGCATGAATGAATATGTGTCCTGATTCAACTACAAGGGAACCAGGAATCACAATCAATTTAAATTACAAGTTATGTACAGAATGTATTTAATATGAATATTGTAGTGACATATATTATTACAAATGTTCTATGTGTGTCAGTTGTGTAGTAGTAAAATGAGGTAATACTGGTTTTGTTTTGTTCAAGCTCTGTTGGTATTTGTCATCATGACTTCAATAGTTTGTCTTTAGGGACTAGTATTGGAGATGTTCACAGTTCCTGATTTTAAGACAAGTAAATTCCCCTCTGAATAGTATTTTTATAAAGTTATTTCAAGATGAGGGGACATAATGTTGAGCTCAGCTGGCCAACTCTGCTTATCTTGAGTGATGGCGGCAGGAAAGGACTCCTCTGCTCGAATTCTCCTCTGGGCTCAGGAGACACCTCACTGATAGCTAAAAGGACCAAGGAGTATGCTGTCCGACTCTGGATTCAGCAAATCTCTGACCAGATGCTGCTCAGTACCATCAAGACCACTGTCCCTGAAATCAAGAAGGATGTACCTTCTACTTCATAACTAATTTATATTCTCTTTTACACTGATCACAATACAGCACAAACATTGCGTTCAGAGCGTTAGGCCAACAGTCAGCTTCATTTGAAATACTTTATTCCAGTATTACCCTTCTTAATGGTTACTACGCCTCTGCACTTCCAGCATTATTTCTTTCTAGTCAATCATCCAGGTGTCAGTGTACTGTTTGGCCATTCCATGCCGTTTTACTTCTCTCCGACACCCTCCGTTCAGGCTGGAGCATTTTAGGCTTTACCTCACGTTTGCCACTGAACTACACATATATATACAGGCATAAATCAACAATTCACATTCAATTTTCATTAAAAGATATTAAATGGTTCAAGCTTACCACAATTCATACGAATAACACAGATACGTTGATTAGCAATGAATTCTGGCACAAACTGGCACAA
This sequence comes from Oreohelix idahoensis, assembly GCA_024509875.1. NCBI lineage: Eukaryota > Metazoa > Mollusca > Gastropoda > Stylommatophora > Oreohelicidae > Oreohelix > Oreohelix idahoensis. The sequence continues at coordinate 18,711 of JAMPIV010005896.1, forward strand.
ATCTCCATCTGCTTATCTTCCAGGCTTTTAATTTAGCCAAATATAAGCTGGCTTCAACGCACTGATGCTTTATCAAGTGTATTTAAACAAGTGGTTTCGAACTAACGCTCCCAAGTGTGTATATCAGCGAGACTGGCCAATGAGCCACGTTTCGACAAGTGTTTGAAAAAATGTTATCTTTTCCCGTCTCCCCTAACAACCAAGATAGTATTTATAGCCCGACCAATCGTGGTTAGGCTTTCATTTGTTGCGCTCCAATCAATTTGAAGTTTACATGGTAGGCTATTTCTGTAACGTAAATTTTTTTCAAACACGTTAAAAAAAAAATCTTATGAGCAGAAATGATTTTATGCTGTCAGGCACCCCCAATAATTTATTTTGGGTATAATTTATTAATTCCTGGACTATTTGCGTAACGTTTTACATATTATTTGTCAGCAAGCCCTAAGGAACCCAAAAATACTAATTTAAAGGAGCTACGTGGCTGCGTTCAAAATATGCAATTTCTTCTACCTCCTGTTTCGAAGATGTGCTGTCTGGGTACTGTTATGTGTTCAAACGTAAACCCATCTAATGTTGTCTTTTCTAATAAGAGTTTGTTATGATTTATAAACCTAACTCTGGGAAAGGGTAGTGTATTTTATCACTGTCCGTCTGAAAAAGTTAGTGCTTGTAGACTTACACGCGTGATGCCAGCATTTGTATATCGCGCGTCGCGTGTTGCATGCGTTCCTGATTTTCAGCCCTCCCCTCTCGCTATCCTTTTGTCCATCTGTTCGTTCGTTTTTGGTAACGTAATATAATTAATGTTAGGATTAATTTAGGTCATTACGCAGTACGTCTCAATGTTTTTCTTAGAAATGCAGCACACGTTTCATTGAAGAAGGCGGGTAATAATACAGTAAGCTTTTATATCAACGTGAAAGCGTTACAATTTGCAGACGAAGCAGAAAACAAGGGGGATTTCGAGTACATTCTTGTGACAGCACTGTTATTTTACCATTGCTCTTCTCTTTATTAATTTTATTTGTTAGGCTTCATATTTACCTAATAATTTATATATGTGGATTAGAATATTTCATGACACCTCCCCTCTTAAAACAGACATTATATGTCAGTCCTTTATTCTATATACACATATAGAAATTTATTATTATTTCTGGGGTTTACGGTGATTCTCATCACACGGATGGCGGCTTAAAAAATCAGCTCCCAAATTGGTTTTTCCAGATATATACTCAATGCTAAAATTATATGGAGCCAGAAGCAAAGACCATCGGAGTAACCTAGAGTTCTCATGCTTAGCCTGTGCTAAAAACGATAAAGGTTTGTGGTCAGTTTGCAACTTAAATGCCTTCCCATATAGATAAATATTGAATTTCTTTATTGCCCATATTACTGCAAGACATTCTTTTTCGCTAGTTGAGTAGTTGATTTCAGCTTTATTCAACTTTCTGCTAGCATATGCCACTGGGCTTAATTCCCCATCCAATGCATCTGATTTCTGTAGTAAAGTTGCACCTAACCCAATATTACTTGCATCCGTCCTTACTATGAATTCTTGACTTAAGTCAGGTAATTTCAAATGGGTTTACTTGTGAGCTTTTCCTTCAATTCTTGGTAAGTCATTTCACATTGTGGTGTCCATGTAATGCGATCTGGAAGTCCTTTACGTGTCAATTCCGTTAAAGGTGCACATATGGAATTAAAGTTTTTGATATACTTCTGGTAGAAACCACATAATGAGACAAAGGATCTCACGTCCTTCTTGGTTTGTGGTCTCGGGGCTTTCTGTAGTTTCTCTAAGTTCTTTGGGTCAGGGGTCATGTTTCCCTGATAAACTGTGTGTCCCAAAAATTCCAATTCTTTACATCCAACGCAACATTTGGTTGGTCGGGCTGTTAAATTTGCCTCCCTAAGTCGATCAAACAGCATGTTCAGAGAGTCAATGTGTTCCTCAAATGTTTCTGTTGCTATAAGGATATCATCCATAAAATTTGTTATACAGGGATTATTCAGAGGATCCAATAATTTTCTCATCATTCTAGAGAAGACACTAGGCGCATTCTTCAATCCAAATGGCAATCTATTAAACTCATAGTGTCCTTCTGAGGTACTAAAAGCTAGGTATGGTCTAACCTCAGGCTTTACGGGAATCTGATAGTATCCTTTACTCAGATCCACTTTTGAGAAATGTTTAGCTTTATTTAGCCTGGCAAACAGCTGATTTGTATCCGGCAATGGATCCACCTGTCCTTCTGTAATAGCGTTCAGTCTCCTGTAATCTATACAGAGTCTATGTTCTCCAGAGGGCTTCCTTAAGAGTACAACACCGGAGCTATACGAAGACTCACTGTGCGAAATAATTCCTTCCTTCAACAGATAGTCTATCTCTTCCTTCAAAGCTTTTTCCTTAGCAAACGGAATCGAATATGGTTTCATACAGACAGGTGTGGAGTCTATGAGTTTCATATCATATTCCAATAGGTTTGTATGCCCTGGTCGGTCTGTTAACACCTCTGCATGATTATTTAGAACCTGTTGCACTCTCTCTTTCTGAGTTTTCGTTAAATGTGTACTGATTTTCACCTGTGCTGCTGTCTCACAGGGGTGTAATGGATATTCAAATGATGAAAGTGGTTCCTTTTTCATCTCCATGGCGATGGACAAGGTCAACAAGTGTGTCTCTTCCTGATGTTCTCTTTCCAAATATTTCTTCAGGAGATTCACATGATAGATTTTTTTCTTTCCCCTTCTTATCTATCTTATAATTTGTTCTAGACACCTTCTCTAGAACTGTATATGGACCCTGCCATCCAATTTGTAACTTATTCTGACTCCCAGGCAAAAGAAGCAGTACTTTCTCTCCCACAGCCAGATTTCTGTCCTTCGCCTTCCTGTTATAATAGGCAGCATGTTTCTTCCTGGCTTGTTTCAAATTTTCATTGGCAAGTTTCCAGCCAGTTTTCAACCGAGTGGTCAGCTCATTCACATATTGGTATGAAGATGTAATGTTTTCCTCTGCCTTTTCATCAGTCCACGTTCTTAACAAAGCTACATATGGACCTTTAATTGTGTGGACCTATTTGTCCATGCACCGGTATGGTCTCTTCCACTTGAAGCTTTATAGTGATGATTTTTCCTCCCAGAATTATCATTCACAAAACGACCGCTACCAATTTTTCTTTTGGGGCTGTCTCCCCTCTTAAAATTCTTGATGAGAGATTTCCTCCCTACATCCTCTTCCTCCAGTTTGTTTAAGTCCGATTGAGGGATTGTCGGCTTATCCTGGGGTAAGACATCTTTTTGCACTCTCCGCATAGTGGCCATAGTAAAACAGTTAAGTGAAGCTTGTCCGTGAAAAGGGGCTTCCCATTCCATTTGGTCCACTTTATCAAATCTATTTCTCTTTTTATTATCAGGCCTAATTTTGCCCCGTGGCGTGTCCAGGTCCTGATCCATGTTCCCACTTGTGGGTGTTCCCTCATGTGCTATGCTACACCTTTCTACAAAATTTGCAATGTCCCATCTTGCTTTGGGCCAATAATAATTGTGAGCCACCTTTTGAATAATGGTACCTATCTTCTCATGGTCCCCATCTGGTTTCACATGTAGGCTCCTTATTAATTCTGTCCTGTATCTTTTTGGAAGAACCAGCTGTCCGTGACCATTGGATCTAGCTCCAGTCTTCCTATACATCAACTTGTTTTTCATGTAAAAATCTCCCTTGCCTGGAGTTGTATGACAAGTTGACAATTTTCTGTAACAAGGCTTGAGTGTTTTATCCCCAGCCTGTGCCTTCCTCATCTCTTCTGGAGTGGTATCCAACATAATATCCTCCTCCTGTCTTGAGGTCGACCTGACCTGAAGGGTTGCCATATACACAGGTTTCCTTCTGCAACGGTCAGTGTCATGATTGTCCATCTGACAATTTTTACACCACCTTTTTCCTTGGTTGAAAGATTTTCTTTCATCATATTTCCTTTCATCGAATTGTGGGAATTTATTTTTATTGTCATACCGTGGCCTATCAAATTGGTGCTTACCTTTATTTTGATCCTTAGGATCAAATTTATTAAAGTTCTGTGGTGCCCTAAAGTTATCCACTTGTTTCTTTTTATTACCTGTTACCTCTGCTTGAGCTGCTTGATACCTTTCAGCAACATTTAGCAACTCACCCAGCCTCTCTGCACCTTGTTCCATGAGAAACTTTCTCAGGTCTGGAGCCATGGACTCTCTTAGTTGCTCTATAAGGACCATTTCCTTAAGATCTTGGGTTTTCCCCAGAGAAGTCCATTTCTCCAAGTATGTCTCGATTCGTGCAGAGAACTGGTGATAGGTTTCACCTGACAGTAGTTTAGCATTCCTAAATTTTTTCCTGTAAAACTCTGCATTCTTTTCATACCTTAACAAAAGAGCCTGCTTTAGCATGTCATAATTTTCCTGATCACCTCTGCTCATTTTTGCAAAAACTTCATAAGCTGCCCCACGAAGTCCCTGAGATAACTTTAAGCTCCACCTTTCTCTCTCTAACCCATACGTGGTAGCTAATAGTTCATACCTATTTATATAGCTCTCAATATCATCGTCTTTCTCAACAAAATGATCTAAATGAAAGTTCATAGCTGAGGTTGAGGCTCCCTGAGTAACCGTAGCATCAGAGGCAAAGGGACTGGCACCATTTTCAGGAGCATGGCCTTGAAACTCAAACTCCCTTAGTCGTAACTCATGTTCCCTTTGTAATCTCTTCTCCTCCTTTTCTGCTTCCCTCTCTGCAGCTAATCTCTTCTCTTCTCTTTCTGCAGCTAATTTCTTCTCTTCTCTTTCTGCAGCTAATTTCTTCTCTTCTCTTTCTGCAGCTAATTTCTTCTCTTCTCTTTCTGCAGCTTGTCTTCTTTCCTCGGCTTCCAATGCTTTAGCCTCTTTGTCAGCCTCAATCTGCAACCTCTTAGTCTCAGCCTCAGCTTCAAATTGTAACTTCTTAATTTCCCTGTCAGCCTCTAACTTTCTTTCGGCTTCAAACCTTCTTTCTTCGCGTTCAATAAATTTGTCACATTCCGTAGTAACATGGGCAACCATAACTTGCCCATCTAATCCTAACTCTTTTGCAGTCTGAACCGCAGCAGATCGAAATTTGGCCAGGTCCGCCATTGTCTATTATGTAAATTTATACAATGTCTAACCAACAATTCAATCTCTAATGGACAACACAGGCACCGTGAGCTCAACCTTATTTAATTCCACCCCAGGATACCTTTTAATTCTTATATTCCCTGAAGTGAATTACCCCCAATATTTTTAATAGTTAAAGATTCAAAATCCCAAGAGCGAGACCCCAATATATGTGGTGAAGTGGGATGTTATAAATATTTATAGGGGACTTAGTGTACTGACTGAGATCAGCTGTGAAGGTATCTATATCTATTAAGAGTAGTGTATTATAGATAACCTTACTTGCTACCACATATCTCTTTATCTCAGTCAGAATTATTCTGGAATAGTGTGATGCTACGTTATGTGTCTAGGGTATGTGTATGATGAAGTGTAAGTCACAACAACAGACAGATAAACAATTTAATTTAATCCACTACTCTTGACAACACTGTGACACTCACATACATATAACACTCTACAAAGATATCTTAAAAGAGTCACTGATAAACTTTCGAATAACAATATGTATTCATTACTGGCATGAATGAATATGTGTCCTGATTCAACTACAAGGGAACCAGGAAGCACAATCAATTTAAATTACAAGTTATGTACAGAATGTATTTAATATGAATATTGTAGTGACATATATTATTACAAATGTTCTATGTGTGTCAGTTGTGTAGTAGTAAAATGAGGTAATACTGGTTTTGTTTTGTTCAAGCTCTGTTGGTATTTGTCATCATGACTTCAATAGTTTGTCTTTAGGGACTAGTATTGGAGATGTTCACAGTTCCTGATTTTAAGACAAGTAAATTCCCCTCTGAATAGTATTTTTATAAAGTTATTTCAAGATGAGGGGACATAATGTTGAGCTCAGCTGGCCAACTCTGCTTATCTTGAGTGATGGCGGCAGGAAAGGACTCCTCTGCTCGAATTCTCCTCTGGGCTCAGGAGACACCTCACTGATAGCTAAAAGGACCAAGGAGTATGCTGTCCGACTCTGGATTCAGCAAATCTCTGACCAGATGCTGCTCAGTACCATCAAGACCACTGTCCCTGAAATCAAGAAGGATGTACCTTCTACTTCATAACTAATTTATATTCTCTTTTACACTGATCACAATACAGCACAAACATTGCGTTCAGAGCGTTAGGCCAACAGTCAGCTTCATTTGAAATACTTTATTCCAGTATTACCCTTCTTAATGGTTACTACGCCTCTGCACTTCCAGCATTATTTCTTTCTAGTCAATCATCCAGGTGTCAGTGTACTGTTTGGCCATTCCATGCCGTTTTACTTCTCTCCGACACCCTCTGTTCAGGCTGGAGCATTTTAGGCTTTACCTCACGTTTGCCACTGAACTACACATATATATACAGGCATAAATCAACAATTCACATTCAATTTTCATTAAAAGATATTAAATGGTTCAAGCTTACCACAATTCATACGAATAACACAGATACGTTGATTAGCAATGAATTCTGGCACAAACTGGCACAAATCTCCATCTGCTTATCTTCCAGGCTTTTATTGAGCCAAATATAAGCTGGCTTCAACGCACTGATGCTTTATCAAGTGTATTTAAACAAGTGGTTTCGAACTAACGCTCCCAAGTGTGTATATCAGCGAGACTGGCCAATGAGCCACGTTTCGACAAGTGTTTGAAAAAATGTTATCTTTTCCCGTCTCCCCTAACAACCAAGATAGTATTTATAGCCCGACCAATCGTGGTTAGGCTTTCATTTGTTGCGCTCCAATCAATTTGAAGTTTACATGGTAGGCTATTTCTGTAACGTAAATTTTTTTTCAAACACGTTAAAAAAAAATCTTATGAGCAGAAATGATTTTATGCTGTCAGGCACCCCCAATATTTTATTTTGGGTATAATTTATTAATTCCTGGACTATTTGCGTAACGTTTTACATATTATTTGTCAGCAAGCCCTAAGGAACCCAAAAATACTAATTTAAAGGAGCTACGTGGCTGCGTTCAAAATATGCAATTTCTTCTACCTCCTGTTTCGAAGATGTGCTGTCTGGGTACTGTTATGTGTTCAAACGTAAACCCATCTAATGTTGTCTTTTCTAATAAGAGTTTGTTATGATTTATAAACCTAACTCTGGGAAAGGGTAGTGTATTTTATCACTGTCCGTCTGAAAAAGTTAGTGCTTGTAGACTTACACGCGTGATGCCAGCATTTGTATATCGCGCGTCGCGTGTTGCATGCGTTCCTGATTTTCAGCCCTCCCCTCTCGCTATCCTTTTGTCCATCTGTTCGTTCGTTTTGGTAACGTAATATAATTAATGTTAGGATTAATTTAGGTCATTACGCAGTACGTCTCAATGTTTTTCTTAGAAATGCAGCACACGTTTCATTGAAGAAGGCGGGTAATAATACAGTAAGCTTTTATATCAACGTGAAAGCGTTACAATTTGCAGACGAAGCAGAAAACAAGGGGGATTTCGAGTACATTCTCTGTGACAGCACTGTTATTTTACCATTGCTCTTCTCTTTATTAATTTTATTTGTTAGGCTTCATATTTACCTAATAATTTATATATGTGGATTAGAATATTTCATGACACAGTAGTGCTAGAGAAACAGTGATTTGTGTATAATACCATTTGTATCAGCTATCTCCGCTATCCATGTATTAGTGTAACGTTTTACATTATCTGGAGATTGACTCGCAGTTATACATACGTCTGCGTATTACTTGTGCGTCTTGATGTTATTGTGATTATAAAGAGTCTGACACGGAAGGCATTAAGCTGTGTTTGCGCTTGTGTAATCATTATATGCCTCATGCCATAGTTCGGTGGAAACTATCCCCTGTCACTCATCATTACATATTACAGAAATGATAAACAAGGCAAGAATCACCCATTTTTTTTATAATAGCGATTTAATTTTGGTTTTCTGAAATATATAGTATCACATTTCATGTATTAGTTATAGTACAACATTTCAGCACATTACATGGACAAAGTGTTGGTATTGTGGAGAAAGTGTTGGTATTATCGACAAAGTGTTGGTATTGTCAACAAATTGTTGGTATTCTGGACAGCGTGTTTAAAGTCTGAACAAAATGTGTACATTCTGAACAAATGGTTGACATTCTGGACAAATGGTTGTCATTCTGGACAAGTGATTGACCTTGTAGACAAAGTATAGACATCATGGACAAAGTGTTGACATTCTGGACAAAGTGTTGACATTTTCTGGACAAAGTAAGGACATTCTGGACAAAGTATGGACGCTCTGGACAAAGTGTTGACATCTTCTGGACAAAGAGTTGACGTTCTGGACAAAGTTTTGGCATTCTGGAGAAAAGGTTGACATTCTGGACAAAGTGTGGATATTCTACACAAAGTGTTGACATTCTAGACAAAGCATGGTCCTTCTGTTCATAATATGGACATTGTGAACAAAGTACGGACCGTCTTGACAAAGTTGTAGCATTCTCGACAAAGTATGATTATTCAATACAAAGTGTGGACATTCTGCACATATGGTTGACATTCTGGACAAAGTATGGACATCCTTGACAAAGTGTTGTCATTCTAGACAAAGTGTTCACATACTGGTAGCATCTTTGGCATTCTGGGAAATGTTAGGGCATTTTGGAAAAATGGTTGACATTGTGGACAACGTATAGACATTCTAGAAAGAGTGATGCATTCTGGAAAAAAGTATGGACATTCTGTACAAAGTGTTGATATTCTGGACAAATGGTTGACATTGTGGACACACAATTGACATTCTAGAGAAAGCGTTGACTTCCTGGACAAAGTGTTGACATTCTGGACAAAGTGTTGGCATTCTGGACAAAGTTTTGACATTCTAGACAAAGTATGGACTATCTGGACAAATGACTGATATTCTGAACATTGTGGACACAGTGTTGACATTATGGACATACAATTGACATTCTAGAGAAAGCGTTGACATCCTGGACAAAGTGTTGACATTCTGGACAAAGTGTTGACATTCTAGATAAAGTATGGACTATCTGGACAAATGATTGATATTCTGAACATTGTGGACATAGTGTTAACATTATGGAAATACACTTGACAGTCTAGAGAAAGCGTTGACACCCTGAACAAAGTGTTGACATTCTGGACAAAGTGTTGACATTCTGGACAAAGTGTTGCCATTCTAGACAAAGTATGGACTATCTGGACAAGTGATTGATATTCTGGACATTGTGGACAAAGTGTTGACATTCTGGACAAAGTGTTGACATTCTGGACAAATAATTGCCATTCTAGAGAAAGCGTTGGCATTCTTGACAAAGTGTTGACACTCTGGACAAAGTATGGATTATCTGGACAAAGAATAGACTATCTGGACCAATGATTAACATTCTGGGCATTGTGGACAAAGTGTTGACATTCTGGACATACAACTGACATTCTATAGAAAACGTTGACATCCTGGACAAAGTGTTGACATTCTGGACATATAATTGACATTCTAGAGAAAGCATCACATTCTGGACAAAGTGTTGACATTCTGGACAAAGTGTTGACATTCTGGACAAAGTATGGACTATCTGGACAAATGATTGATATTCTGGACATTGTGGACAAAGTGTTGACATTGCGGACAAAGCATGGACGTTATCCTAAAGAAAGGAATAGAATGGTCATTTTTGGAATGGAAACCAATCAACAACAGACTGTTAAGAACAAGACTGAGAGGAAGATTCATCAACACCAAAATAATACAATGCTATGCACCAACAAATGACAGTGATGAAAAGGTCAAGGACGAATTCTATCAACAGCTACAACAGGAAATGGAAACCGCACATAGATATGATCTTTTCATAGTAATGGGAGACCTCAATGTGAAAGCTGGAAGACACAATACATACATGTCAACCTGTACGAATTTTTCGTACAATGTAGGATTTTTTATAAAAAGTTACCTGTTATCAACGACCATGCTTGCTTGCGCACCACACTATCGACGCCATTTTGTTTTATTTTTTAAAAAAGTTAGTAGTACTTATTAACTTGGTTAAATATTGTGTTGTTTTGCTTTGTGTTGCAATTTAATCGCTTTGTCCTTAATCTTTTCCAGTTATATCTTGCCCTTCAATATTATTTCCGATAAATATAATTTGTCATAATATTTCTGTGTATGGCCCTACATAACTAGAAAAAAAAAAGTTTGTTTTGCGTTGAGTAGGCCTACTTTTATTCCAGCGCTCGAGATTCGCTTGCATTATTTTAATATAAAGTGCGGCAATCTGTTATTACTGGTCTAGACTACCAACTCTTAAATAATAAAATTTTGTAAATTTTTTGGTTGGTACGTTTTTTTTTTTTTCTTCCTAGATTTGATATTCTGGTTCATAATTTTGTTTTATTTATTTATTTTTTTTTTGCTGTTAGCCATTTGCTTGAGTTCGTTGCATTTTTAATCATTTCTCTGCTACTGTATGTTGTCTGATGTGTGTGTGCCTCTACTGACAGATAGTGGTCAGAAAAAGAGCTTCTGTAGCTATTTGCTGGAAGTTGTTGACCAGAGTAAATAGAATAAACTAGTACTGGTTGCCATCCGCTTCCCTAATTTGAAAGTCATCATTCAGCGACTGCTGATACTGCCCCCACAGCAGGGCTGACTGCGAAAGATCATTTTCAATGATGACCCTTCAAAATCGCTCACTCAGACTGCAGGGAGGTCCATTGAATGCAGACACCACTCACTTTCTATTTTACAGTGTTGTAAGATTAACATTGATACATGCTACGTGCCAGAATTTAAGACCCACAAATGCAATTCTGCCAAAGTGCTAAAAGTGCATGCCTATGTTGATTATAATCACAAAAACACTGTACATCGAAATAATAAGTGTTAACCATATCATGATCACACTAGTTTTTTATATGTAAAGAACAGCATGAGACTATTACGCATGTATTATATCACAATAATTACAAATGCATAATACATTTGTAATATGTCATTTCGAACCATGTTAAAACTGTATTATTGCGTAAATAATTTAATTTAATATATTATATTTGCGTAAGGATTTTTGGGTTATCTTAAATAAGATAGAAATTTATTTGGTAGGTCCGGCGTACAGATATATATATTTGTGTATCAGAAGGGTGTCAGGTTGTGAATACATATTAATGAAAAAAGTATATGGATGAAATACGGTTAGCGTACCTGTAATATAAATGAGAATGGTGATAAACTAATAAGCTTGTGCAGCTTTAACTAACTATGGTCCCATGGATTAGGGGAAGGGGGGGAAAACTATTTTTCCAACACAAAGAAATGCCACAAGGTTAACCATGGGAATCACCAAAATGGGCTGTGGACAGAAACCATATAGTACTACATTACAAGCAATGGTATAGATATGGAGAAGAACATGCGTTACAAGACGTAGAAATTAAGAAGAGGTGCATAGATGAGGGAAGCGGATCACCACCTAGTTAAGTCTTAGCAAGACTGATAAAGTGAAATCAGAGCTGCTGGACCAATGTTCAATCAAACAGAAAAAGTGTATAACAACATGAAACTCAAGGGCCCCTCACCTCCCCCCTTTTACCCCCCAAAACAAAAAAAGCAATTTTGCGGTATGATGTAGAAAGACAATATCAAATTGCCAATACCAGGAAAAATCACAAGCGACTGATGTTGACCTAAATGCCAACACCATTTCACAGAACTATATATAAGGGAGAAAGCAAGCAAATCATGCTTTGGGATTCCAGGAAAGAACGCGATAAGATTGGATAAACACCAAATAAACATCTCTATATTACCACCACGAGCGATGAGGGAAAAGAAATGAAAGAAGAAAAGAAAACAGAAGCAAAGTCCCACAGGTTAAAGGAAGTTTATATATGCGGAACAGTACAGTCGGCTGGACAAGAAAGTTAAAATAAAACAAATAACGTCCCGAACAACACGAGCCCAACAAAATGAAATCTCTGGAACGATATTGCAAGGCCAGATAGTAACAGGCGAGCACTGAGAAATAACACACCACTTCAGTATACTAAAATAACTTAATCGAATCAGCGGAAAACGATGGTGGCAAACTAATATTACTGTTAGTAAGTAGACAAGTAAAAGAAATTGTTACAATGCACCATAACTCAACGGGCATGAAACAAGAGGTGCAAGGGCTAAACTTCAGAGACAAAACACTAAATAAGGAACCATACACGCTGCTGAATCACATGACTTCCTGAGGCTGGAAATGATCAAGACTGTACATACAGACATTACCACGAAAGACTGAAATCTTCACGTCTATCAAATGGTTGATAAGAAAAGAATGGAAAAACTCCGGTCACGACAAAGCTCTGTAACTGCACCCAACTTATTTAAGACAGATCCTGATACTAACAGCAAGAACTATTAGATCCCTATTAGAACCACCAACGAAATTGCCAGAAAGGAATAACTGTCAAAAAAAAGAATTGCCCAACGAAAGGCGACCCTTGCAGACAGCAACAACGGAGAAGATAACTACTCTCCTCCTCAGTTCCTATAACAATACTAGGCCAGGATACATTATACCAGAGAATTTAATAAGCAATAGACCATAACTAAAAAAAAGAAACAAGCGGGATTAAATGTTTTGAACAGAAATGTGCAGGAACATATACTTCAACAGCGACGTCTGAACATAGTCTCAAAGAAGACTCAACGAAATCTGGAAGACCTCTCAGTACAGCAAAAGCACCAAATTAAGATTATATGAGAGCTGTGTACTTTCTGTGCTTCTCTGAGGTGCAAAGTGCTGGAGAGTAACAGAGAAGGAAATGTCGAAATTGTCCTCCTTCCACGCAATATGCATAAAGAGAAGTCTCCGAATCTTTTGGCCGAATACCATCACCAACCAAGAACTGTTTACTCGGAGTAACCAAGAGGACATGCATACCATCATAGCTGGCAGATGATGGAGTTGGGTTGGCCATGTCCTCAGAAAAGACTCCGATGCCATCACAAGAAATCTATGCTATGGACCCCTGAAAGAAAGCGAAAGAGAGGCCGACCAAAAAAACAACTTGGCGGAGGACTGTGGACCAGATGCAAAGAATGCACCAGAGCAGGAGCACTGTACGAAGGATGGCCGCCGACCGAACAAAGTGTAAGCAGTTTGTTGCTGCCCTACAAGACGTCACCAAGAACGATGGCCACTGACTGTTTTGACAGTCGGCGGTTAAGGATCAAAGAAGAAGAAGAAGAAGAATTTGCATTCTGGACAAAGTGTTGACATTCTGGACAAAGTGTTGATATTTTGGACAAAGTGTTGATATTCTGGACAAGGTATGGACAACGTGTTGATATTCTGAACAAAGTGTTGGCATTGTGGACAAAGTGTTGATATTCTGGACAAAGTGTTTATATTCTGGACAAAGTGTTGACATTCTGGACAAAGTGTTTACATTTTGGACAAAGTGTTGACATTCTGGACAAATGGTGATATTCTGGACAAAGTGTTGACATTCTGGACAAAGTATGGACAAAGTGTTGACATCTGGACAAAGTGTTGGCATTCTGGACAAAATATGGACATTCTGGACAAAGGGTTGACATTCTGGACAAAGGGTTGACATTCTGGACAAAGGGTTGACATTCTGGGACAAAAAGTATGGGCATTCTGGACTATCGCGTAGCGTGGAAAGGATAAGAGGAATGAATAGATATGTATCGCTAAAGGTCCTGAAGGTCCTGAAGGAAAATTGACTCAAGAACTCCTGAAAGTGTCCTCCACATGATCTTGACAGTCTTAAACTCATTCAAACACACATGCACATTTATTTATTGAACTTAAACTCAAAACATACACGCACACACACTTAGTTATTGATTTTAAACTCAATAAAAACTCAAACACACATTTAGTTACTGAACCTTAAACTTGATACAAATAAACGCACATTTATTTTTTGAACTTAAACTCAATACAAACACACACATTTATTTATTGATCTTAAATTCAATACAACCAGCTGCACATTTATTTACTTATGTTAAACTCAATACGAACACACATTCAAGTATTGACCCTAAACTCAATACAAACACGCGCATATATATGTATTGATCAAGACATGATGAAATATGGCGCACGTAATATAATACAGGCACGTCGTCTTGGTGATTTATTAACAACTATTATTTACTATTACAAAATTATAACAGGAACTACAACAGGATAGGTTGTCGGCACACGGCGAACATTTAATGAGAACATAAACCGTGGTAAGCGGATGATGTGATCTGCATGTTGCATGAGTCATGTGGCTCCTTAAAATAGCTTGCATAAATACCAGTTAACAAGGAAAAGCAACAGTATTAGATTAACTAACAAAAATAAATCTATACTGCAAACAAGCTTCCAGTCTGGAAACAAAATCGCTTCCCTGAAATGATAGAAAACATTCCTGGAATTGAAAGAAAAAAGAGTCAAACTGCAACAGATAGAAAATCCATAGCGATAAAATACACAGAGAAACATTACCCACGCAACACCTAGACCCATGCATACACAGATGGATCAGCAACAAATGCAACAGAAAATGGAGGTGGGGTGTCTTTCTGACCTTATGCCCTGGTGCAGAAAAAAGACTGTCAGTGGCGACAGGACGATTCTCAAGTAACCTCAGAGCAGAGGCAGAGACCTTGAAAACTGCAGCAGGTTATATTGACAGAAGAAAGCACAGAGAGACAAGTTGCTTTCTTTACTGATGCACAGTCAGCAATTGCAACGTTGAAAAGCTAAAATAATACAGACCTGGATGACCTCAGAATGGTGCTCCAAAAACTTTGTCAGCGATTCAAAAGTTTTTGTGATCCAATGGATCCCATTTCATTGTAACATCACCTGCAATGAAGAGGCTGACAGAATGGCAAAATAAGGGTTCACATCTACCTCAGCCTGATGCAAGCATAACTTTCCAGGATGCAAAACGTTTTATCAGAATCAGATACAGAAAACAAATGGAATGTAGAAACATCCAGGTCACACACAAAATGATGCATACTACTAGCTCAACAGAAGAGAACAGGTGTTAATCTTCAGGCTCCGCACTGGTCACAACAGATTGAGATACCATCTATTCAACTAGCTAAAGATAGGAACTACCGATCAGTGTAACTGTGGCATTGATAAAATGACTGCTGAACATCTGCTTCAAAGTTGCCCCTTATAGAGAAAGTGCATATGGCCGACGCCAGCTCCTTTCCGTGGAAAAGCTTTACGGGGATTCAAATAGCCTCAAACTGACTACTGCTTTCTTTGAGAACATTCAAGTGGACGTATGAGAGTGTACGAAGAAGAAGAAAACTAACAAAAAAAGTATATATATATATATATATTATATATATATATATATATATATATTATATATATATATATATATATATATATATATATATATATATAAAGTGGTGAAATTACAGTGATGCAACGTTAAAAAAATTCCTCCATTTATAAAGTAAACAGGTAAAATAACATGTAGGGATAGAAATATAGGTAAGATACGGTGATACATTCTCGCCCACGCCAGCGGTTTTCTTAGCGCCATTGAAACTAACTAGTTAGAACATGCAGACTAAAAACGACCTATCCTTTTAGACGGGTGGAAAACGGAAAATATGAACACGTTTTTAAATTGTTAATCTTTTTGATAGCCCATTTTTTTATTTTAATTATTTTAACGTTTAATTACATTTTTTTTTTTTTTTTTTTTTAATTTTTAAACAGATATATAGAAAAAACCCAAGATATTGACGAAAGAACTGTATTGGTTCAAATTATTTTTTTTTTTATTGTTATTTGTGCATAACTTACACATTCATCATTAATTTTTGACGCGACCTTGGGGGGGACGGGGGGGGGGGGAGGGGATATGGACAAGGGGGAGGGCAGGGGGGGAAAATAAATAAAAATAACCACCCCCCCCACCCATTCGCCCACAACCCCGTAAGTTGTGTTTGGCTTAACACTTTGTGTAGTTTCCCCTGTTAAATCTCCTCGTACCTCCACCACCATATGCCCCCACCAGTTGCCTAAGATGTTTGTGAAACACCTGAACGGCATCCCTAACCCTTATCTGACCGCATTACCTTCACAAAGAGCATTAAAGCTACCCACCGTTAGACCTAAACCTCAAGCACATGGACCTAAATTTCACCTCCCCTAAGTTCAGTCTGACCCTCTGTTCGCCTAAACCTTGATGTGTCTAATTCATCGCAATAGGTTGCCACCCTCCGACCCCGTATCAGAAGGCTAGGTGTTACGTCGCTGGCAATTGCCGTTTTGCGTTAAGCAACCTGTAATCAGATGCACCGCCGAACTTCCTTAATGGGGCTTCAGCAACAGCACTACACTCGAGCAGGTAATTTAGAATTTATCAGTGGGACTCACTGATAATTCCTAGCCCTGACGCAGCTCAGTCTGATTTCTTTGGCGAAGTGCAACGTAGCTCGTAGCTTTACGCGGATGGTGTAAACTCTGGGTTTGAAACAGGGGTCATTAACGTTTGGTTAATTTCATAATCAAATTCAATGAGATTTATGGGAACCGAGGTCCATCCGATGAACATGACATGTCAACTGTACAGTTTTTTAAGACAGAGCCCAGGTTTCTTAGTTCTTGTTATTCTGGACGAGAGATTGGTCGCCGAAACTGACAATCTTTAAAGGATTCAGTGGGTTGCAAATGGATATCCCATGCTATACCAGACAGATCTATCTTCCTCCGACTTCCGTTGCTATGGAACGATCAGCTCAGGAGAATGCTCGGGAGGTTGGAAACCGAGTCTTAATCCCAATATTTCTTTAGCATATTTTATGTGGAAGACCTTCTCCTTTCCCCTTGATGGAAGATCTTGTAGTTTGGTACGTGAGATCTTTTTAAGGAGGACGGTAAACGATTCCTTGCCATCCCGATGCGAAAGTTTATTGCTTCCGGTTGGAAGTAGCAATAGGAACTTACACCCCTGGTTGTAGTTTCTCTCGTCTTTTGCAGCTTGTTGTATCTTTTAGTAATATTTAGCGCGGGCTTTCCTAAGGTTGGTAGTATCTAGATCCCATCCTAGCTTTAGCACTTTCCTAAGCTCAGAAACATACTTGCTTCATAGACGACTGTCTCGTCACCTTCAGTCTGTTCAGGGACCGAAAGTAAGGCTTCTAGTGCCCCTTAATAGGTCTGCCAAATAAAAGTGTAGCTGGCCGCAAAACCCGTAGACCCTTGTGGCGTACCTCTCGTAGGCTAATAAGGCAGCCAATAATATTGTCCCAGTCTTCCGGTTTCTTCCTGACCCAGCTTACGTAACATCATGGTGAGGGTACCGTTAAAACGTTCCACGAGCCCATTTCCGGCCGGATGGTAGGGACTTGTGTGGATATGTTTGGCCCTCAAGATCTTAAAGATCTCCTCCATTAACAGGCTACGGAATTGGGATCCATTGTCCGTCAAAACTTGTTGAGGGAATCCCAACCGAGTAAAAATTTGCACAAGGGCTTCTGCGACATGCTTGGAATTAGTGCATGGTAGCGGTACGGCTTCGGCCCACATAGTGCAAGTGTCAACTAAGGTCAGGATGAACCTGTTCCTTCTTTTGGTCTTTTCCAGAGGACCAATAATGTCGACAGCAACCCGTTCAAATGGTGTCCCTACTATGGGCGGTTGCCCCGTGGGGACTTGGGGGGTCGTGTGCTTGGGTGCTACCCGTGGGCACGGGGCGCGGGGTTTCACGTACCTGACAATGTCAGAGTTCATTCCTGGCCACCAATAGTGGTTTTTTATACGCTGAATAGTGGCGTTTTGTCCCATATGTCCGCTAAAGGGAAGAGAGTGCCCCATTTCTAAGATCTGGTTTTCTGTACCGCGTCGGTACTAGGAGCTGGTTATTCCCCGTGTCCGGGTTGCCCGTTCTACGATACAATACACCATCCTTAGAAAAGATGTCTCCGTTGTGTCTGGGGTCCTTAGCCATGGGCAGTTTTTTAAAGCAGGGCGCCAGAGTAGGGTCCTTTTGTTGCGCCTCCTTCAGTTCATGCGGCAACAAGTTTGGCGCAGGCTCCCTCTCCTTCTTGGCTTGCCCTCTTGTGGTTACCGCTGCCACAATCGGCTCCTTAGGTCTCCCAATGAACACATATCTACGTCCCAGGATAACTGGGTAGATCGGAGCATCCATTATGGCCGCTTTAATAACTCCTCTGACAAAGTCAGAGTGTATTTCTACCAGTGCGATAGGAAGCGTCCTGGGTGCATCACTCCTGAAAACTCCACTACGTTTGACGGTTTCCTCTGTCTCCTGACCGGCTTTGACTAGGTGCCTAGCGACAATACAATCAAAACTTAATCCAGTGTCAAAAAGACAAGTAGTAGAGGTACCGTAAAAAATTCCACTTCCTCTCGTTGAGGGGCCGTCCCCCTCAGGTGGATAGACACTGACATTGACTCTACCATTCGAGGCTGTATGCAAACATCCAATGCGGTTTTGCACCGGTTTTGTTTGCCCTGATCAGACGTTCCTGGTGTAGGGGTCCTTTCCCTTTTCCTTGACCTTGGTGGCCGCGCTGGCCACGTAGGCTTGTTGGGTTGATCAGAAATTTTTGTTGGTGGGGGGGGTATATCGGGGGTTTTGTAGAATTTCGATTTTTTTCCCTGGGGAGTTTTCCTGGGTATTGTTATCTCGTTTGGTTATAATCGTTATGAGGAGGAAGTGGAAGAATAGGATCCTGTTCCTCTAGATTCTGTTTATCGAGATGTGGCTCATCGGTGGGTTTGAAAAAACGATTTAGTGCTGGGAAGTTCGGCCATTGCATTGCTATAGCGTTCGGCTTTATTGAGTATGTCTTCAAGCCTGACTGCCCCCTGTTCAGCCAAAAATCTACGTGTTTCATTCGACAAAGTGGATTTTATCTGCTCCACAAGAACAAGTTCGAGGAGTCCCTCATATGAAAGAGGTAGGTCAGATAATTCAATGCACTTTGTCAGATAACCCGTGAGACGTGACGAGAACTGGGGAAATGTTTCCGTGCTCTCTTTTCGGCTGTTTCTGAACAACTGCAGAAACTTTCGGGCAGTCATCTCAAACTGCTGTAGTAAGGCCTTTTTCAACATGTCGTAATCATGTTAATTCGGTCCCAGCTTTGTGTACACGTCATAAGCATTGCCTTTCAGTGACGTTGAAAGTTTGAGCGCCCAGCGGGTACTCTCTAACCCATAAAGATTCGCGAGTCTCTCGAATTTTTCTAGGTAGCTGTCAATTTTTTCGTTAGGGCTAGGAAAAGATTCTAAAGAAAACGACATAGCAGTTAATTGGGCAGATTGAGTACTGGAGAGGTCCATTGATTGAGACTGGGGCGAAGACGGCTCTCCGTTAGTCGAAGTAGAGGCGCCCCGACTCTCTAGAGCCTTAAGCGCCAGTTGATGCTGTCTTTCCTTGTCTCTCTCTCTCTCTCTGCGAGTTTCCATCTCTGCTTCAATTTTCTTCTGTTCCAAAAGACGTTCTTCCGCTTCTTTCTTATCTGCCCTCTCCTGGGCTTCTCTCCTCTCTGTTCTTTCTTTCTCTTCCCTCCTCTCAGCTTCTGCTCTCTGTTGCTCCGCCTTCCTCTCAGCTTCGGCTCTCTGTTGCTCCGCGTCATATATTTCCAATTCCTGGTTAATAAACGCGTTTGCAGCTTCTGCATCTAATCCTGCCTCTTTCGCTTCCAGCCTCAAGATGGACCTCATCTTTATCCTCTCTGCCATGGTTAAAGAATAGGATGAAGTATGCCTAGAGAACTAGTAAGAAGCAACGCGAAAGGGAGGAACTCTGAACCGCTACGATAAAAAAAATACAAGTACAAATTTACCTGTGTTTACCTCCTACCTGTACTGTGCAAACTTTATCGCGTGCTATTAATCCTGGCAATTAAGGCTTCTAAACCGCGAGCTGACTAATGCCATTAAATGGTAAAGTTACACAGGAAAAGAATCTAACTATTACTAACAGTAGAGAAAAATATGTATATTAAAAGCCAATTTAAAAATGTAAAAAAAAAATTTTCCCTCCTAAATTTTAAATCCCTCAGACAACAAACTTGGTTTCCGTCCCTAAAAGTCAATTATTGAAGATTAGTGACGGTTGTTAACATAATTTTATTAAGAATCAGGACAATCCGTCTTTAGCTAAGCTCAACTCTTCTTAACTTCAAAAACCTTAGTGACTATAAAACAATCCCGCAATCCCAGCAACTTTTATAAAGAAAGAAATAGAATTATCTCCGCCAGAGGATAATTATAATAGCAAATATATTTGTTTATCTGTACTTTCTACTGCTGTGGAGAGAAAACAACCTGTAAATATGCTGTGTGGACAACCCAAATACTTAAAGAACGTTTGTCTAGGGGTGTAATTATTTATTTATTTCCCTAATTCACAAAGACAAATCATTCACACTCTACCTAGATAGACCCAAACTAAATCAGAATCAAAATATCTTTAACCCGGCTATGCGATTGCCTCAAATGTAGCTCAAGATCCCAGAACCAGCCCACAAATATGTGTGCATCAAATGTATCTCAAAAATTATCCCGGCGAGCCGGCCAAATATTGTCGTAAATTTATTTTGAGAGAAAAGAGTCGTAGAAATAGTGGTCCGGTTTAGAGTGGAAAATGATGATGGAAAGCTCAGTGATAGAAAATGTATAGATTTAATAGTTACTTCACAGCGTGCTGGAGGAGAGTAAAGACAGACTTATTTACGACAAATCGTGTCTCTCAATCTTCTCTTTCACTCTCCTGGTCAAACAATTATTTTGCCAGTTTTCCAGACTCGCATCTGCGCGCACACCGATTTGGTGTTTTCAAACACACACACGGGAACGTTTGATACAAACAATATAATAAAACTAAATAGGGGAAATGTTTTGGGCTTTGTGGTATATCCAACACACAGAACTAAATGAGATTTTAGGTGATTTTTATTCACTTTAAACATCAATCACTAAAAAATATCAGATATTACATAAATTATCATAAGTACAATGCACAAACAGCAAATAACAAGTTTGGGGAGGGGGTGAAGAACATTGGTATCGACTAATCCCTTCCCGCTTATTAGACACCGATAAACCCAGTCCAAAGATAGATAATATTCAGGAACATAGGTAACGTTTTAACCTAACAGTGAAGTTAATTACTCGGAAATAGGGGTTACAAAGTTAGGTATAGGTGATAGAAAAAAACTGTTCTTCCCAGCTGTTCTTCCCTTTACTAAGCAAATGGAAAGGAGGTGGTTTTAAACAGAGTTAACAAATTATCAACTATCCCACTTAAAGGAACAATGTAGGGTATACAGCCTTCTCCAAAAGAATATATGTTTACCAGGTAAGGCAAGTTCCTAAACAAAATGGTCACACAATAGAATTCATTTCCTGTCATTCATACACGCGCTAGCAAAGGCCTTCACTCATCTTGCTCTCACTTACCGATTGTGAAAAAATCTTGCACTCCATAGAATAACACAACCAGCATTTACACCTCAACTAAATGGTTATGAGTGTTTGTTTCAAGTTCTAGCCCCAGATTATCGGGGTAAGGCGGTCAGCACATTAAAAGGGTCCCGTAATCGCTGGAAAATGAATCTGTAGTTGTGTCTCTTTTCTTAATAACAGTTTCTATGGGAGGGCACGGTCTCTGATACCGGGGTGAGGATGGTGTGGTCTATTTGACTATGCCGCGGATAATAAAATTCTTACGCGTGCTGGTACACTTTATCCGTGAGGTATGGTTTAAGTCCAGTGAGAAAACTAGTCACATCACTGTTCAGGAAATTATGAATGATCTCTCTGTGTCAGTAAACTAACAAAGCTCGGGCCAGTGTGCTTCTTCCCGTTACGACTTAAGTTGTCTGATGGTGCGTTAAATTTGTCTTTGGGTGTGCTTTCTTTGCTATAAGTTAGATAGCGGAATTCCAAACATAGAATCGCCTCAAAGATTAAAAATTTACACAGTCTCAACAAGTGCTGCGTCAGGGGAACTCTACACACTGTTTATGCTTTGCTTTGCTTAGATTGATTTCTTTATTGCTTTCTTAATGCTGGGATCGCACAGGTTACGATCACTCTGTATGAAAGAAAAAAAAGACATGTAATATACCGAAAACAAATAACCTTCTAAAGCGCGATGAATTTCCCGTTTAGCCTATAATACACTCGAGTATTTAATTATGTATTTAATAAACACTGCGCGAATTCTAGTGGTTAAAAACCCAATCTATAAAACTAGGACTTAACTGAATTTATTAATTATAAATTCCTTCGCGACTTTAAAAGTTAATTTAAGCATCTATTATCTTTTGAAATAATATAATAGATAGATCATTATATTTAAAACTGGAACTCTTGAGATGGTTTAATTAAATAGATTTAAATTAACACAGAATCCCTTGAAAGAGAATGACTAGACCACTGATCACTTTACACAATATATATTTTACCGCTTTGCACAGAACCTATAGAAATCATCCCACTGCAAAATATATATATATAAATCCAGGGGAAAATCTATAACAAAGATTTCAATAAAGCTAGTGCTTCTGTAAAGGTCTGGCCAGCGAGTGATAACGTGTCTAGTTCTACATGGTCTATTTAGCTAAAATGAAATGTAAGTTGAGTGGGACATGATAAACTTGACAACTTATTTGATCTCACGAACTTTTGGGGACCTGACCGCCAAATCAAGAGAAGAAGCCGCCCCCAATCCCTCGCTGCTGGCCCGGTTCGCTTTCGCCCCCCGTTACCGCTCGGGTTTCCTCGCCCCCTGTCTCGTATCTTCTACTGTATCAGATCCTCGGTCTGGCTCGCTTGCTACATGTCCCCCGTTTTCTGGCAAAACGCTTTCCCCCGTTCGCTCTTAAATCATCCCTCGATGTCGACACCACGACCACGGTGAGTTCGGCCAAACTATCGTAAAGTGGAACTGTTCGTCTTGGATCTGCAGGAAAACCAACTTACCATGGTCCTTTGATGTCAGCGCCGGATCTTCAGTTATTTTAACCACATTTCCTCAGTTACCACACCTCATTTCCTGTGGTTATGGTGCTTGGATTTTTGTTAGGTTTGTGGTCAATATCCCCGACTCATCGCCCGCTGTCACATGACTCAAGACTGTGAACATAGGTAGTCCCGGTATGCAGGCCATATGTCGTCGTTCTTGGTCAGTTTTTTCTTTTGCTGAGGAAATACCAAACAACTTTGAATTTATTGCTTGAACAGTCCCCAGCTGCGCTCTTGTCGGGTAACCAAGGTCTTTTTTTGAAGCACCCCCCACCCCCCCCCCCCAATCCAGTCTAGTTACAAGCTCCAAGTTATTGTAAAGTTGGTAGGACCTCCCTCTCCAGGGTACCTTTCTCAAAGTCTAATGACAACTCCAAAGTAGTTTAAAGTGGTTTGACCTGACTCCAGGATCTGTTCTCTCCCAACATAATAATATCTGGCCCTTTTCCTTCTTTTTGTAAGATCTACCGTGGTTTTTGTATTTTGAAGCTGGCTGATGACCATCCCCTATCTTCTCCAGCATCGGTTCCTTCCATGACTGGAGCAAGTTTGGAATAAGAATGATACCTCTGATTTAGATGATAGGGGTCAGCAAAATCATCGGCAAATGCCAGCTCTGAAAGACATGACCTGTGACTCCATCTTGCCTAGTATCCCACTAAATGACTATCTTTGATTCCCTCGTCCTGCCATGCTTTTGATGATCGATCGTACCCATGAGAGAAGATTGAAAAGATAAGGTGACAGAAAATATCCCTTTCAATTTATGGCCTACTAGACTAATATCTATGTGCTGATTTGTTAATTTGCTTTTTTAAAGTGGAAAACAACAACAATGACTATTTTTAGGAATGATCGAATAAGTTTACAATGAAACTGTTCAAAATAATGTACTTTCTGACTTTCTTGCGGATCATATTCTTGACTAAACAATGTATTCGAGCGAATGATTCGGATAAGCTAATTTCGGATAAGAAGTTATTGTAGATAGGTGGTTGATAAACAGTGCAGTCTGGATAAGTAGAAGTGATCTACTTAATCCCCAAATTCTACTTATGCATAATTCAAACCAAAATTGATCGATATACGTTAGAATAACATGTAAAGCATTAAGGTAATCTATTTTAACCATTCAGAAAGTACATATTGTACCCAGATTTTAAATATTTCATTTTCTTTCTGCGTCTTTTAAAAGGTTTTGAAAAGCATTTTAGTGAAGCCTAAAAATATAGTGTCAAGTTAAATGCTACTAGCAAGTGTCAAGAATGTTTAGAACTGCTGAAGCTGGCGATTAGTAAATCTTTGCGAACTCTTTTCCTCTAACTTCGGATTCCAAGAGCGATAACTACTGCGTGGAACAAGTAACACACCCTAAGTCAATTGTCAAACCCGTTCTCTAATGATTTCTTTACCTTTGATTCCTTTGTTAATGAGTTCCTGCCAAATACTGGTCCTGTGTTCTTATTTTATTTTACTATCCACAGGCCAGCGGATTTAACTCTTTTGGTTAATGTCATATGTTCACAAGCACATAGTCCCGTAAAGAGGGTAATGCTGTCAGAGTTAAACGCTAAGCCATTTTCTCGCAAGCCGATATGAACCAGTGTTCGCTCATTCGACCTATCGATTATGCGCTTGCTGGTTTAATGAAATGATTTGCTTTGTAATGTATTACCTTGTGCTCTGACATTTATTAATGCTTATCGCCTGTTCACAAAAAAAAAAAAAATTTACGGCCACGTTGTATTGTAAACTTAGCGATGATTGCAGAATAGTTCTACTTTTAAGTCGTATCCGAGTCCAAATTGAAGTTGGGACACACAAATTATCTCGATTTATCAGAAAATTCTAGTTATCAGAATTCGACTTAACCGGAGATTTTTAATAAAGGCAAAGAAGACTTTTGGCTGGGACCTTCAGAAATGCTTCTACTTAAGCGAAATTCGATTTAATCGAGGATCCCCGCTTCAGTGGGCTGCACTGTGTGTATGTATGTGGATATATTATGAATATATATATATATAATTTATATATATATATATATATATATATATATATTATATTATATATATATATATATATATATATATATATATATATACTGAAGCACATTAAAAAACGCACCACTATTATATATACTGATGCCGAGAAGCTGGCAAAAAAAAAGTGTGGGAATGGATTTTCCCCGTGTTTGCCATGCGGTAGAGAGCGAATGGCTGCTGGAATGGAAAGTGCAAGATTCAACCCATGGGTGTGTGTACAGACTACATGAAAACGATGAAAGTTACACGTGCAACACGATTCTCAACAGCTATGACCCTGAAAATGTGTACGCGTTGTGGCAGTATACTCGGTATAAAAAGGCCGTTGAGACAAAACACCCAGTACATGTGCTTGAAATGCCACGACTATCTGAAAACGACCGCCAACAAGCCATTGGTATGTTGGAGACCGGAATGAGCTCGCGGGCCATTGCCAGAAGGATGAATTGCCACCACAGCACTATTGTACGTCTCAATGAACGTTACGGAACCACTGGCAGTGCCCGGGATAGACTTCGGAGTGGCCAACCACGAGTTACTATCCCTGCGCAAGATCGTCATATTGTGCTGAGTCACCAAAGGGAATTGACTCTCCCGGCAAGTCAAACAGCAAGAGCAATGGTGGGTAGACATGGGCAAGTCTCTCGAATGACAAGCAGGATAATGCACGTGCATTTTTTTGTATTTTTGGTTTTCTCCCTTGCCTGCACAGAATGCAATGAATTTCATAACAATCAAATGTACAAAGTACAAGCAACCTTAAATCGTATCTGATTTCGATCCCGTTAGAAATATGGGTTATGAATTTTGTATTTTTAATACGGAAAAATGATCACACTCAGTCCAGTAGTTAGTAAGTTATTTTCAGGCGACGGACACACTAAAATCTATAGCGATTTTTCGTATCTGAAACTGCGTACGCGCCAACAAAATTAGTTACTTCATATAGACCTTCTCAGATGTCCGTTCATGTGAATGTCAGTCTAAGTAATATAACTGACTTAATATGCTCTCTGTGTATTTGACACCGCCAGTAGGTAACATTATGTTCTGTGACCGTTTGACTTTCGCGCTTCTGTGCATTCCTCGCACAACCTTCACCTTGGGACCGCAACCTGGGTACGAAAGAATAGACTCTGCGCCCTACAAAGCATGCAAAAAGGGATTAAGAAGGTTGTACATCGGGATTACAAGCTCATAATGTTTGATAAAGTGCTGCAGAAGCTGTCGCTGCAAGAAAACTAAGTCAAACATCGACTTAACAAAAGACACTCGATTGTGGGAATTAAAAAAAAAAAAAACCAGTCACACGGGAATAAGTCAAGGATGAGTTTGACAGGTGGAACCAGGATCAAAGTAATTGACGAGATACACTAACAAATCTAAACGATTATGTGCATAAAGTGGTGTAGACCATGATCTAATATGTTGGTCAGAGTTGTGTATATAGGTGAGTATGGTATAAATCTAAATTGTAAGGTGATATAGGCAACGAAATTGGTTCTGTAAGAGTTATAGGCGAGATATTTTGTTGGATCTGTTTGTTACTCCTCCCGCATACTTCCATTGTCTGCTGCAAAGCTTTTCTAATCTCATGCTTCACTCCTACCAATATATCTGCTTTCAGGCAATCGAGGTCTAACGGCGTCAGCGTGATTGACTTCGCAGTGTCGCCTCCGTCATAAGAAGTATTCAGAGAGCTCCGCCTATCATGTTCTGGCGGTGAGAGCAAACTCCGCCCCTCAAACAGCGTCCTCCCACAGTACGTAGTTTGATTCACGTGATTGGGCGATAGACCATTCATGGGGGTGACAGAAGGCGGGACAGGGGAGAGGCGACTGAATGTGTCGTGGAGATCACGTCTTAAATTGTCCATGTGACCAGTCGTTCTAACAAACAACTTCTCGTTTTCTGTCTTCGCGGAGCTCAAACCTGTAAACATAACAAGAAGGACAGTGAACAGAAATAACACAATAATATTGAGGTTTTTACAACCAAGACAATGACACTGTTCACTAAAACTCAAACGCATGTAAGGTTCAACTTTTTATTTCAGTGAAATTAGGATTTATCAAGGCTATTTTTCTCCAGTTAGGACATAATTATTATTGGTTACCGCTCCTGTTAATGAACTGTCGTTAGCCAATTCTAGTTACGTCATCGGTACCATCTTCACTAGAATATTTTGACTATTTCTTCAGTGTCACTTTGACCGACACCACCAAGGTTAGTAACTTGAGGCTAGATGAAGCTACAACCAGTCACGTGATCTATACCATCTTCATCACAACATTTTTCTCGTGACTACCAGGCAACCAGTCACGTGATCTATACCATCATCATCACCATATTTTTGTCCTGACTACCAGTCAACCAGACAACCAGTCAACCAGACAACCAGTCAACCAGACAACCAGTCAACCAATCACATCGCAAAAGGCAACGATGAAAATGTTTGACATAGGGGCCAGCTTCAGCGTTGGTCCTAGGCTCACCAGAAGGAAAAGTTCATTTATCACATAATCACGACCCCCTTCACTATTACCTTTTATTACACTAACCTACCACAACCACCTTCAACATTGTGGCGAAATGGCTGTTATTCTCTATTTTCCAACCCGCCCCCTTCGCTTTTTTTTCCTTAATGTTTTCTAGAGTCACTAGCTCTCTGTATTTCGTTCTTTTCTTGTGGTTCTACGGGGCAGTAAACCCCATTATTACTCGGTCAGACACCCACCCTGCAGAGTGGTTTTGTTTTTACGTAGAAACTTGGGCGGTCATGTCGTGTCTGTGGTCCCTTTGACAAACGGAGACGGTCAACGTTTTTATGTTTTCCGTGAGCTTCTATTACGTTAGTCCTTACGATGTGGTTACTATAGAGGCACGGGTTGTGCGCAGGGGGGTGTCCTTGTTTTTCGTTTTCAGCGGAGACGGGGCCGTCCAACCCAGTTTAAGCAAAATCTTTTGGTTATTTACGTCTTTTAGAGAAAATTCAGGGTCCAGTATTACGTGTCTTTAGTCAGTTGCTGCACTGATCCACGAGTTCCATGACATGGGGGGAACAGCTGCGGACCCGAAAGATGGTAAGTATATAATAGGTCCTTGTCTGTTCCCTGTTAATTGTTTCCATTCTTGTAATTCATGCCGTGGAAAATAGCAACCACTAGACAGGCTGTGCCCGCTTGTGAGTAGTTTGATATTCTGACCCTTTGTTTTCGCATACGTCCGGCCTTCTCCGCAATCACTGAGCCGTAGGCCGGGACCTTTCGCCCCTTCTGTAAGTTTAAAACGCCTTTCTGTGGAGACTTTGCCTTCAGTGGATGGTCCACTAAATCTCCAGTTACGACCGCAACCCATTTGAACAAACTGGTTGCAGGTTAAATAGAGTTCACCACCCTAATACTGGTCCATACGGTTGGTATCCCCGTTTAGTTGAGAAATGTTGCAATTTCCTTCTGAAAATCAATTAGCAAGGGGGATCGCCCTGCTCCTGAGCCTTCAGTGTTCATAAAGCCACCTCGTTTACAATTCATGTTGAGTGGCTGCAACTAAAGCAATTGGGTCCAATCCAGATTTGGAAATATTGTTACAAGCATAATAAAATTAATTTGAGTGTTTTTACCAAGCAACTTGCCCCTGATTAACAGCTGGGTGGCATTTCTTCGAAGGATTTGTTAACCATCATACACTGGAGAAGATAGGGTACTCATATCTTCAGTGGCCAGCAGTGATCCCTGGTGTGAGTAAAGCACACGTGCCAAAGAAGAGGGAGTTGGGAAAAAGAGTGCCACGCCTAAATTAGAAGTAGATTTTTTCTGAAACTGTGTAACATAGGTCTGGTTTAGTGGTTAGTTTCGTGACAAAGTCCTGACAATGAGCAAAGTCCGCTGACAAGAGCCAAGTCGCTGACAAGAACAATCATCAGGCATAGTGTGTAAGAGCAATAAACTGGGACTGGTGTATTCAAGGTTCTTTTCCCCAACCACGGATTATTAATTTAAAGTACAACCCCCAGTACTTTGTGGGAGCGTGTAAAGGCTTCGTATGGTTTTTTCCTTCGTAAGCCCATATTTTTGTATGCCTACCTGTCTTTGGAGTGTGTTTATAATTTTGGTGTCTCGTTGCTTATGAGACCTGCCATTGTAATTTTTGATTCCACTGTATTTTAAATGCCTGATTGAATTATGTTAATGTGATTCTTTTTTTTCCCCAGCAGCTATTTAGGTTTTGTTTCAATAAAAGAGAATATATATTTTAATTTAAAACCAGGATCAGATTTCTTTTAACTTTCCTCACTGGATCTTGTACTATTCACTTGTACTGGTTAGTATTGTTGTGAGCTGGTGAATCACTTTAGTGTTTACAACCCTTACTTCTTTAATGAGTATGAAGTGCGTGTGTGACAGTAGTGTTGAACAAAAGGACACCGAGTGGCGTAGGGGATAGTCATGTTTCTGTTTCTCATTCTCGATAACTATAAAGACACATCCATCCACGATTCAACAGAAATCTCTTTATTCTATCACATCAGATCTCTCTCCAGACTCTTTTGTCATGTATTGACATCACCCAGACCTTGGCTCTGGTCACTCAGACAGCTCTTATATAACCAACCGCTCGTGAACAACCAGAACTAAAGGTGGTGCATTCTGGAACAAAACGGGAAACTAATCGATCTATCCTGATTTAAAAAAACAAAACAAAAAGTAAAAATATTCAATTTTGTGGACGTTTTTCTGGTTGATATATAACGTCATGTTCTCTGTTTACCAGATCGTCCTGAGTTATTTTAGTGAGAAATAATCCTTACATACATATGAGGTCAACTGATCTGTATTAGTAACATCAAATATCGGCGAAAACAGTAAGAACCAGTTTTCCTCTGGACTGGACGTAACATCCTCCCGGCATATTGTCGTCAAACGCCACATTACTGTCCACCCAAAGACTTTCTATTTCTATTAACTGCTACAAAGGTAATTGAAAAATATATTTTTGTGATAGTGCTATCTCATTTTCTCCAACATTCCAAAGAGCTTTCGTATTGTCGAAATAGACTAACATTAACCAAACCGTCATAATCTTGCCACAAAACAGTTTGCCATGACAAACATGTTCCGCCCAACAGCAGTGGTAAGTTACTGACCCTGAGACTGGATATATATCCTGTTTGTAATCTCCAGTAAGTCCATCTTCGTTGACGTTTAACCCAGCCTGGACTGATTTCTTGGGACTGATGAATGTATCTGCCAAATGAAGTCGTCTCATGACGTTTCTAGAAAACACATAAAATAGAATATTTTTTGAAGAACCAAAAACATACATAGAGTTCAGAATACTTCAAGAAATCAGCGTTGCGGTCTCAACAAATGAACAAAATGCCAATGTACATAAACATCAGTGTCGGGTTGTCTACAAAGACAGGTCCTTAACTGGTATAAAACGTTGTCGCCTTTTTATACTCGTGTGCAACTTAAACAATGATTCTTGAACGTTTGTATATCAAACTGACATATCGGTTTGTATCACCTGACATCCAAAGTAATCACCTGATATCAGGATGTATCGACTGGATATCAAAGTAATTGCCTGATATCCAAGTAATCGCCCGATATCAATGAAATCGAATGATATTAAAGTTCAAGCTTGAAATAAAAAGTGTCGCCTATCATCCAAAGTATCCATCTGGACACTCTGACGAGATGGATGTTTGGATAGAAAATAAATGAGATACAGGTTTCCCAGCAGTATATGAAGAGACCTTGTGAATCAAAAGTGGTCGGGATGGCTCCATGGGTAAGATAGGTAAGTTAAACTGCGCAGTTTCTGTAGACGGTAGCAGTAGAAGAGAGCTGTGAAAGTAAGTTTCACACTTCACACTAGATGGTAGTTGTAGAAGAGAGCTCGTGAAGTATAAGTCACCTTCACACTAGTATGGTAGATTTTTAGTAGAGAGAGCTGTTGAAGTAAGTCACCTTCATCGCTAGATATAGACCTATCCTATTCTCGAAAGGGCGTTTTTCCTTTTAATAGTGGGTGTTGAGATGTAAGTTTGTTGTGCGTTTTCACTTCAATGGTGGTGAAACATATTTTTTTGAATGAAGTAATGTTTATCCGGGATTTTTCACACCATGAGGCATCCCAACTACGAGTAGCAAGAGTGTGAAAGTACCGCACGTATTATGACGAAAGTGTAATGTAACAACGCATAGACGTGTGGGATAGAAAAGGAGTGAGATCTTCGTTACTCCTTTCATAGCGAGTATAGAAGTGTTTTATATCCAGTGTGGGCTTAGCTACTGTATTATGTGTGAATATATTTTCCTATTCAACCCTAGACGTAGTCTTTCATGAAGTGTGATATTCAACAACCAAGTGTTATTGCCTGCAGTATGCCACGGACTGTTAATATAAAATGTGGTGGAATCTCGTGTTCATAAAGATGTCCTGTCATGTGGTGAAGAAATGCCCTACTTTAATGGAAGCAGACATAAGAAGTCGTGTGGTGATAGCACTGTATTACATTGGTGAAGGAATCGGCCTGAATTATATAATGATTGGATAATTGCTCAGATGTATTGAGAATTCTACGTTCTGTAGTTTTTTTTTTTTTATAATGGCGGATACCTATTGATGAAAACTGATGAGATAATTTAATGTGGAGTGAATCGTGAGCTTTCGAACATTTGTGTTCAATAAATAATAAGTCGTCAAATTTCAAAGTCGTTTGGTAAAATGACAGATTGGAACAGTTTTGTGTTTGAAATTTGCATTAAAACTATATAGATAAGAAGTAATTTCCTAGACACTTGTATTATGAAGAAGTACGGTGAAGATATAAAAGGTACCTCTTGAGAAGAATATTTAGAAATAAAAATACCCTTGGTGTTGGAACGAATCGAAAGAACATAATTAATAAAACTAACGTCAATCGTGATTTCACCATGATGAGTGCAACCTTTTCCAAAAAAAAATAAATAAAAAATAATAATAATCTAACCCCAACATCTAGAGAACCAACCTTAACACAGTTCAGTAATTAATATCTACCAAATTTAAATATTTAAATAATCTCTTAAATTTTCCACACAGTAACAACATCTGGAACAGAACTGGAATTTTACAAAACTAACCAACTGCGATTTGTAAAATATATCTGTACAATCTTATTAATTTCCTAGCAGATATTACACCTGGCGTTGCAAGAGTAAAAAAAAAAAAAGTAACGCAACTTTTAAATGTACACCTGTTGTGTACGGTCTGAGCCACCATTATTAATCGAACAATCAGGACCAACCCGTCCACGGTTAATTCTCCGGGATTATTTTACCCAATCATGTTCTCAATTGTACAACTCACCTTCCATCATATCTACTCCAATCAAGTCCTCCATGTACCTCTCACCCCCAGCATATCTACTCCAATCGTGTTCTCAATTGTACCCTACTCACGGCTACATCTAATTCAATCAAGTCCTACATTGTACCTCGCACCTCCAGCGTAATCTACGTCCAATCATGCCTCCACCTTTACCTATCACCTCTACAACTTCTACTCCAATCGATTTCCCCGCTGTATCTCCTTCAGTTGGGGTTTTTAGTCCTGAGGGAGACCAAGAGCATGCAGTTTCCTCCCCTTCCATAGAAAACCTTATATTTTCCTATGGCAATTAAAAGCTTTTTAATAAATGGTCATCCCTGTAAACCAGTTTCTATTTTCCAGGATGTATTAAGTGGGCTTTATGTTTTAAAAATCTTCTGTAAGCTCATTCCCTTTTCCTGTATTTCATCTAGTGCCTGATGGGATCACCATGTACACAGGTTTTAAGTAAGAATTTCATCTGATATTTTCTTGCTATGTGCAATAATGAATACTCTAAAAGTAGATCGAACCAAAAAAATTGCGACCGCCCGAATCTTGTTGAAATCCTTTTTTTTTTTTTTAAATGCGAAATCCCATTGATATATGACCCAAAAAACTAATGTTAAGAGAAACAATACAATTAATTGTCCTCAAACTTTCAATTACCAAAAAAAAAAACAATTGCGTCCCCCTGTTTCGTGTAACGGGACAAACTGACAGACATTCAAAAATATAGATTGTTAATTGTTAATGTTAAAATCAGAATCGACCTCATTGCCAATCCGGTGCAAAACACCTAGTGTGCTCAGTCTCTCCCCCGGCATAATGTCGAAGAGTATTTAATGCTAATTTGTACACTGTAAGCACGCCTGGATCTGTTTATTCAATGGTTATGCACATACATATCTCCCGTCCTATTTCTGCTAGTACCCCACTTTTGATTGCCTAACAACTCACTACAGTCTCAGCCTTTGTTTGATTATTAACTCCCATTGACAGTGTCATTATCTTTAGCAGGCGATCCATTATAATTACACCTTAGTACTCCTCTAAATGTTTAACCGTGTTCAAGTGACCCCACTATGAGCTGCTCCGAGGCCCTGTCTGTCATGGCTCTCTCATTTCCAGACGAGACACCCAGGCATGTAACAAGCGACAGTAAATCCACAAACCAGTTCATGGAAGACTTGGAGGTGGATTCTACTTGATGTTTTTCCGATTCCTGCCAGCTGCCATCCGTTCTTGACCTTTCCTGAATACATGGCTTGGGAAGGCTGACAATATAACTGCATATTGGTTGATGGAGTTTCAAGTGACAGCACAACCCTCAGTGCCTGGCAGTATTCAGACTGCCTACACCTCCAGTTTCTTCATTGCTAAAGGTTGGGTTGTTGTTCATGTAGGCTCCAGCCCTGGTTTAGCGTTTGGAAAATGCCCTTTATTCTCTCATGAGTTAGCCCCCATCCAGAATTATATCTGGGCAAGACGCCATCTTTAGACCCATCACTGTACACAATTGCGTTCACCTTCCCCAGCATTGGATTAAACTTATCAGCTGATCTAATGTTCCAGCTCTGCTTTTCATTCGACAAGTGCCCCAAGATGACTTTGCACACTCCTAACCAAGATAGCTAATAGAATGCCAGCCTGGATTTTGAGGGTCATGATGGTAACCCAGTTCTCCTGGGTTGACTGTAGTTATCCACTAGATACCAAAGTTGGTTTATGGATGGATTAAAGGGGATCAACCCTGGTACACCTGATGTGAACCGTAAGCCTCTGACACCTACTGCCATCCATGAACATTCCCCTCTTGAATAGCGGTCCACTCCTTGATGTCCAGCTACGTTCCTCTTGTAAGCGGGAGTGTCCCTATATGTCCCGATAGGTTACCCGCCATATAGGCTTTTGCCTGGGACCATCAGCAAATATCTTGAATCTAATCGATCTAACAATACCGAGCATGTATCTCATTGGGTCCACAATGAAGTGTATCCACGCGGTAACGCAGCTAAAACATGTCGCATACCTTCATCCTTGAATGCGCTTCCAGCCCGTTCACACATTTTGCCACTGAACTAGCGTGTGATTATTCCTAGCCCGTACCTACGAGTTACTGAAATCTCAAAGCTTGACGATACAGTGCGAAGAAACAAATAGTCTCTGTACCACCGCGCGGCTGAGACAGCCCTTGTGTTTTTAAAAGGAGCTGCCAGTCCTCCTCGCTTGAAACTTCTGTACTGTTTCAGTTTCGATCCATGATTACTTGAACAATAAGCCCTTCCGATTCAAAACGTTTACTCCCAGATACTTCAGCCTGTTTTTGCTCTTTTCTCAATGTTCCTGGCCACATTTGAGAATGTGGATGGTCTGGAAGGTGTACTGCTTTCACGTATGGCAGTTGTTTCTAAAGAGCCACCACATCACCACAGGCTTCCTGTTTGGGATTGACCTTTGATGCTGCTTTCCTCACACCATTTAGAAACTCGCCTGAGTAATATTCTCTTATAATGCCTTGGACCATTTCCCGTCTGTCTGAGGCCATTCTTGTACATGAAGTATTTCATCTGCGAAAGTTAATTTGGGTTTTTTGTTCGTCCCAGACTTGTTTGGTTTGGGAAAGGTTGCTACTTTTTTCTGTGTAGATTTTAAAACAGCACTTGTGGATAGTGAGAAAAAATATATATTAGAAAATAGAAGTTTGGTAAACGATTGCATATATATAACTTTACACAAGTCACAAGCGGAGAATTATAATGTGCTAATGTCTTTTGTTTCATCATTTTTGGCCGATGGTTACTTCTGAATCTTGCATTCTTTCAAGTTAACCTAATACCGTATCTAGTTCAGGCCTTCTGACTACAGACACTTCCATTCAACGCTACTATCCGGAGAATAGCAGTAGTGGTTCTACTAAATCGCTAACTATTGCAATCTATTATGCTTCGGCTCAGAACTTTTGTTGGGACTAATCTCGGATAAAGAACCCTTCAGACATAGGTATTGACGATCTGAGCTTATCCCTTATGCAAGTAAAGCCACAAGTAGGTCAGAGCTTTGCTTTCTCAGCTACCTGGCTTCGCTATGTGGCTTCGACAACCTGTGTCATTCCGCAGGACGCTTTTTCCAGCTATGAGTGAAATATCGAGAGTCCAGAATTTGAACTTGATTGGTTTATATACCCAATTGTCACAAGTGGTTTGAGGTGTTTGCCATGTATGAAATGTTCCCATGCTCCAGCGGATTTAATTAGTCATATAAGTTGTTTGTGAGTTGGGTAATGCTTGCCTTGTATATATTTTTTATTTACAAGCAATGTTGTGAGCAGTGGAAGATTACGACAAGCTGCTAGCTATAGTTATGCGGGAATGAAGCTCAGTGGAGTGTGAATGTTTTCTCGTGTTTGGTGATAGCGAATAAAAGGGTCAGTGTCAGAGAGAGATTGTGTGGTTGGAGTCAGTAGAGAGTAGAAAGTATACAGGAGATGAGCGTAGAGAAGTTCGAAGGGTGGAGGTCTATAGCAGTGCGCAAGTAGTAAAGGCCCTAGAGTTGTACAGTGGATTTTATGACAGGTAGTCCTATTTGGTGGTTTGTAGAATTATTCCGAGAATCAGAGTGATTGTAAGGAATACTCGGGATTTGTGGTGGTCCTCCAATGATTGTAATCAGTCCCTGCGCCCATTGGGGACTTATTTTGTGATATAATATATTCACTGAGAGGATGATATGAGTTGGTCTGGAGTTGGTGTAAAATTAATCCTTAGACAGTGGAGCTAGACGATGGTGTATGAGTGTTGTCGAGATCTTCTACAATTCACCACACATACACCCTACTCGTCACACAATCTAGATCCAGCCATCTTCTTCTCGGAGTCCGGCGGTCGTGAGGTTCGTTCACTGTCTACTTGTCGCTTTTACGTGGAATTTCAATGCTGTATGTGCCGATTTGATTTCCGATAAAAAAATCATGATTTCCTCTTTAATTACCCAAAGATTACTGATTTTACCAATTGCCATTAAATAGATTGTATTTGTAGTTTTTCTGTTCAAATCCCAAAAATAATATTGTTGTTCCTTTTTCGGGGCATTAATCTTAGTTTTATAGCAGAAATTACTACAGGCGTTACAATTCATAATTTATCATAGAGACACTAGTTTACGTGGCAATTCCAGAGTGTCTTTGCCCATTTGCTACAGGCATCAAAATCAAAGTATCGCCTATCATCAAAGTATCGCCAGATATTAAAGTATCACATCAAATCAATGTATCGCCTAATATCAAAGCATCACCTGATATTTAAAGTATCACCTGATATCTCCAAATATCGCCTGACATTGAAGTATCACTGTTTAAGGTAAAAAGCGGAGTAATATTGGAAATGATTTTTAGACAAGTTAAATTATGGGTTGTGGCGCTTGAATGCCCGATTAAGCTGATGCTTGTTTAAATTTAGAGATAGGACTTAATTATATTCTCGTATGATCGAGAACAGAGCGAGATGATCGCTACTCTCACAGCGTTGAATCACGCCTGTGAGGAATTTATCCCTGAGCTGTGACTAGACTAACGTCTCGGCTAGCCTGCATGTATTTTGACTGAGTGGGGTTTTTCAAACAGTCGAGTCTCGTGACAGGGGAGGAGTTCACAGTGGAGTGCCCTGGTGTGTGGTATACGGGACAGTACATTTGTGGTCCCTGGGCGTTTGACTGAGATAGTCGACCCTGTAAGTGTGTGTCTGCCACAGCAGATACGAAAAAGTCTAGCGATGGTTTCTCGCTGTGTTTTTGGATAAGTGATAATAGTGCTATTAAGTTAGAGGCCTTAATATTGTGGTGAATTGGGATGTTATAAATATTTATAGCCTCATCAGAACTTATTCTGGAATATTGAGGATTGACTACGTTAAATGTCTAGGGTTATGATTAATATGATGAAGTGTAAGTCCACAACAACAACAGACAGATAAACAATTTAACTTTTATTCCACCACACTTGACAACACTGTGACACTCACACACATATTTAACACTCTATAAGACTATCTTAAATGAGTCACTGGTAAAAGTTTCAAATATAAATATAATGTATTAATTACTTTCACTAATATATACGTCCTGATTCAACTACAAAGTGAACCAGGAATCACAATCAATTGTAATTACAATTTATATGTACAGAATTTATCAATATGAACCTTGTAGTGACATATTTTATTAATATTATCCTATGTGTGTCAGTTGTGTAGTAGTAATATGAGGTAATACTGGTTTTGTTTTTTCAAGCTATGTTGTTATTTGTCATCATGACTTCAAGTGTTTGTTTATCTTGGAAATAGTATGGGGAAAAGTTCACAGTTCCTATCAATTTAAACACTGTATTTTCCCTCTGTTTTATTATAAAGTCAAATTTTGAGGGGGGGGGGGGGGGGGGGGGGGGGGGGGGGGGGGGGGGCATAATGTTGAGCTCCTCTGGCCACAGACGCTTATCTTTCGTGATGGCGGCAGGAAAAGACTCCTCTGCTCGATAGCCTCCCTGTGTTCTGGAGACACCTCACTGTCACTATCTGGACCCAGGAGTATGCTGTCAGCCTCTAGGTTCAGCAAAGCTCAGACCAGGTGCTGCTCAATAACTTTAGGACCACGGTCCCACAATTCATGGAATAATGCACAGTTACGTTGACTGGCAATGAATATAGCACAATTTCGATCTGCCGATGTCCCAGGCTTTTATTTAGAAAAATATGCACTGGCGCTCAACGCACTGGTTCTTTAGTAAGTTTATTTGAAAATGTGGTCCTGACCTGACGCTCCTAATTGCCTATATTGGCGGGTCTAACCAATCGAGCCATGTTTACACAGTTTTTCAAAAAAAAGTACTCCTACTCACGTTTCCCTAACAACAAAGAATTAGTATTTATAGCCCGACTAATCGTGTTTAGCCTTACATTTACTTCTATCCAATCAAATAGGATTTAACATGGGGACCTATTTCCCGTACAATGGTGGGTGTCAAAAATCTGCCACTGAGCGATTCTGATTTTGGGTGTTGTCTGACACCCTCACTATTTCTTTTGGTTATAATTTATCAATTCCTAGACTATTTGCGTAACGTTTTACATATTCTTTGTCAGCAAGTCCTAAGGAACCCAAATATACAAATTTAATGGGGCTAAGGGGCTGCGTTCAAAATATGCATTTTCTTCTAGGATAGTCGTGCTGTTGCCACCTCCTCACTTCCAAACTTTATGGTGTCTGCTGTACTGTCATACTAATGTCAGGATTTCAGACATAAAACAGTAGAATGTCATGTTTCCTAATAAGCGTTTTGTAAGTTTTTTTAAAACCTAACTCGTATGGGTAGTCGTTTTTTTTTCACTGTCGATTTGAGAAAAAAAGCTTAGTGCTTGTGGCCTTACACGCGTGATGGTAGTAATTTGTATAGCGAGACGCGTTTAGTGTTGCATGCTTTCCGGCTTTCAGCCCTCCCTTCTCTCTATCCTAATTCCATCTGTCTTTCGTTTTATGGTAACTTAGTGTATAAAATGACATGAATGGAAATATTAAATATAGGTCAGCTTGCGTATCTCAAGGTTTTTCTTAGAAAGGCAGTACACGTTTTATTGATGAAGAAAGCGGTATGATGCAGTAGGCTTTTACTATCAACGTGAAACGTTTACAATTTGCAGACGAAGGAGAAAACAAGGGGGATTTCGAGTACAGTCATTGTGACAGCACTGTTCTTTACCATTCTTCTTTCCTTTTATTAAATTTATTTGTTAGGCTTTACATTTACTTTTTAATTTATATATGTGGATTAGAATTTCACACGACAAATTCTCCCCTCTTAAAACAGACATTATATGTCAGTCCTTTATTCTATATACACATAGAGAAATTTATTATTTTTTCTGGGGTTTACGGTGATTCTCATCACACGGATGGCGGCTTAAAAAATCCGCTCCCAAATTTGTTTTTCCACTTATATACTCTATGCTAAACTCAAATGGGCTGCATCAAGTAATGACAACGGAGTAATCTAGAGTTTTTCATGGCTAGCCGGTGCTAGAAACGACAAAGGTTTGTGATCCGTTTGCAACTTAAATGCCTTCCCATACAGATAAATATTGAATTTCTTTTATCGCCCATATTACTGCAACACATTCCTTTTCGCTAGTTGAGTAGTTGATTTCAGCTTTATTCAACTTTCTGCTAGCATATGCCACTGGGCTTAATTCCCCATCCAATGCATCTGATTTCTGTAGTAGAGTTGCACCTAACCCAATATTACTGGCATCCGTCCTTACTATGAATTCTTGACTTAAGTCAGGTAATTTCAAAATAGGTTTACTTGTGAGCTTTTCCTTCAATTCTTGGTAAGCCATTTCACATTGTGGTGTCCATGTAATTCGATCTGGATTTCCTTTACGTGTCAAATCAGTTAACGGTGCACATATGGAATTAAAGTTTTTGATATACTTCTGGTAGAAACCACATAATGAGACAAAGGATCTCACGTCCTTCTTGGTTTGTGGTCTCGGGGCTTTCTTTAGTTTCTCTAAATTCTTTGGGTCAGGGGTCATGTTTCCCTGATAAACTGTGTGTCCCAAAAAATTCCAATTCTTTACATCCAACGCAACATTTGGTTGGTCGGGCTGTTAAATTTGCTTCCCTAAGTCGATTAAACAGCATCTTCAGAGAGTCAATGTGTTCCTCAAATGTTTCTGTTGCTATAAGGATATCATCCATGAAATTTGTTATACATGGATTATTCAGAGGGTCCAATAATTTTCTCATCATTCTAGAGAAGACACTAGGCGCATTCTTCAATCCAAATGGCAATCTATTAAACTCATAGTGTCCTTCTGAGGTACTAAAAGCTAGGTATGGTCTAACCTCAGGCTTTACTGGAATCTGATAGTATCCTTTACTCAGATCCACTTTTGAGAAATATTTAGCTTTATTTAGTCTGGCAAACAGCTGATTTGTATCCGGCAATGGATCCACCTGTCCTTCTGTAATAGCATTCAGTCTCCTGTAATCTATACAGAGTCTATGTTCTCCAGAGGGCTTCCTTAAGAGCACAACACCGGAACTATATGAAGATTCACTGTGTGAAATAATTCCTTTTTTCAACTAATAGTCTATCTCTTCCTTCAAAGCTTTCTCCTTAGCAAAAGGAATCGAATATGGTTTCATACAGACAGGTGTGGGGTCTATCAGTTTCATATCATATTCCAATAAGTTTGTATGTCCTGGTCGGTCTGTTAACACCTCTGCATGATTATTTAGAACCTGTTGCACTCTCTCTTTCTGAGTTTTCGTTAAATGTGTACTGATTTTCACCTGTGCTGCTGTCTCACAGGGGTGTAATGGATATTCAAATGATGAAAGTGGTTCCTTTTTCATCTCCATGGCGATAGACAAGGTCAACAAGTGTGTCTCTTCCTGATGTTCTCTTTCCAAATATTTCTTCAGGAGATTCACATGATAGATTTTTTCTTTCCCCTTCTTATCTATCTTATAATTTGTTCTAGACACCTTCTCTAAAACTGTATATGGACCCTGCCATCCAATTTGTAACTTATTCTGACTCCCGGGGAGAAGAAGCAGTACCTTCTCTCCCACAGCCAAATCTCTGTCTTTCGCCTTCCTGTTATAATAGGCAGCATGTTTCTTCCTGGCTTGTTTCAAATTTTCATTGGCAAGTTTCCAGCCAGTTTTTAAACGAGTGGTCAGCTCATTCACATATTGGTATGAGGATGTAATATTTTCCTCTGCCTTTTCATCAGTCCACGTTCTTAACAAAGCTTCGAGTGGACCTTTTATTGGCCTTCCAAACAATAATGTTGCCGGGGCCATACCGGTTGAACTATGGGGTACCTCCCGATAAGCAAAGAGGGCGGCGTGCAGGTACTGGTCCCATGTATCTGGTTTTTCGTGTGCCAACTTTCTCAGGATCGACATCAACGTGCCATTAAATCTTTCCACTTGGCCGTTCCCTTGGGGGTGGTACACACTACAATGGAAGTGTTTGGCCTGGAAGATCCTGAAAACTTCTTCAGTTAGTTTCCCCTTGAACTGAGAGCCATTATCAGTCAAGATTTGATTGGGAAAGCCTAACCTTGTGAAAATTGTGAGCAATGCCTCTGCCACATGTTTAGAATCAATCGATGACAGGGCTACTGCCTCTCCCCACATAGAACAAGTGTCCACCAGAGTCAGAATGTAGCTGTTCCTTCTCTTGGTTCGGGTGAGAGGTCCCACAAGATCCACGGCAACTCTCTCAAAGGGTGTTCCCACTATGGGCATTTCCCCCAGAGTTGCTGGTGCAGTCCAATGTTTAGGTGCTACTCGTTGGCACTCTGGACAGGATTTTACATATCGTTTGATATCTTCAGTTATCCCTGGCCAGAAATAGTAACAAGCTAAACGCTGTCCTTTTGCGCTGATCCCCATATGACCACTGAAGGGAATCGCAGGCCCTAGTTCCAACACTTTAGTCCTATATGAAGTGGGAAGGACCAGCTGTCCGTGACCATTGGATTCAGATCCAGCCTTCCTATATATCAGCTTGTTCTTCATATAAAACTCTCCCTTGCCTGGAGGTGTATGAGATTTGGGCAACTTCTTGAAACACGGCTTGAGTGTTTTGTCCTCAGCCTGTGCCTTCCTCATCTCATCTGGATGAGTATTTATTGGATTATCCTCCTCCTTTTTAGACTGTGATCTGGTCTGCACTGTTGCCAATATC
The DNA here is from genome assembly GCA_024509875.1 of Oreohelix idahoensis. NCBI lineage: Eukaryota > Metazoa > Mollusca > Gastropoda > Stylommatophora > Oreohelicidae > Oreohelix > Oreohelix idahoensis. The sequence continues at coordinate 61,071 of JAMPIV010005896.1, forward strand.
ACAGGTCTCTTGGGATTCCCCAAGAAGACATATCTACACCCCCCCAATATCAGAGGGTAGATTGTGCTCATTTATCACTGCTGCTCTTTTATGATTCCTTCCACATATCGCGTTTTACTACTTTAATATTCGGGCGACGGGTAAGTGTCATGGTAGCCTACTACATCCTTTTGTTGCAGATTTGAATTCTATGGTTTGTCCCTTGTAGGTTTTCTGCAAGGTTTGAACCTATTTTTTTTTGTATTTCCTTTTTAGTCGGTTATTGTTTTTTGATTTTGAATATGTCCATATGTCCATGAGCAGCACAAAGAGGAGAGTGTAACCTTCTATCAACGTGTGACAGTGTGTCAAGATTGTTAGGCAACTTACCCTGGGGCTTTATCAATAACCGGTTTAGCGGGTTTTTCCATATTTTGGAAAGATTTTCTTGTCATCATACAAAGTTCCCCCGTTTCGCAACGAATTGTGTGTATATTTATATTTAATAAATGTCTATAGCATACCGTTGTGCCCCAAACAAACTTTGATGCTGTCATCCTTAGTTTTTGAATCCCTATGATCAACACATTATTTGCAGTTTCTCAAACAACCCGAGAACATAGTTATTCCGCTGACCCCAATACCACCGCCATTAATACGACAATACCACATCCCTGAGTGGTGGAATGTTCGTGACTAGCCAGAGCCGCTAGATATACCTTAACATCAGGACAATAGATGAGCGACACCGATCAACGCCGTTTATGCCTCCTTTCGAGCTTGCATACTCTTGTTTATCCGGAATGAGAAAAACATTCACGAGTTGTGTTCCAGTGGAGCCCATGGATCACTCATGAGATTAGCTACTAATTAAATAACATAACCTACCATAACATCATGGTGGATAAATCGCGCCCCTCCGGCCGCATATCATGACCATTTTCGACTCTGAAGTAATGACACTATTCGAGAGCGTTGTCCGCCTAGCCATGGTGATCAGGTATGTCACTTCCCTGAGACAGTTAGATTATTAACTCAATGTGCCTACTATAACTAATTTTCCCAACACCAATTCACTCGATCAAATACTTTTCAATACGAACGTAACAACAATCGGAGCCAAGCTATTAGCATGTCATGGTTGATACAGGATTTTCTTTATTGCACGCATCTGTTCATTTTTTGGCAAAAACTATTGTCAAACTCGGAAAGCTGCCCACGTAAGATCCCTGAGAGATCACCTTTAAGGCTCGCAAAAACCTGTATCCGTCGATTTCTATGTATATTACGCCATGACTATGGAACTCAACTAAGCTAGGAATTCATGACACTCAAACTACAATCGTTACGCTACACAATAACAATGTTCTGTTCTTTACCTCACAACCACACATTGCTACATAAAATTGTACAAATTTCAATGATGCAGCGGTTAATGATGGCACCCCGTTACCTAGGCAGGAGGGTATTCAAACAGGATGTGAAATAGTGGTGACTGGATGGGCAGATACCGAATTATCGCAGTGATGCATTGTACGTGCTGGCAACATCAAAACGTCGCCTGAAGTTATCGTTAGAGGACATGTGCCATGTTCGCCTTTGAGAATCTCTTAAACGTCGCTTATCTTCTGTCGGTCCGCAATGTCTTTTTCCTGCAGGCTAAATCGCTATGTCTTCGCCCTTGTCTTCAAGCCTGTCAACTTATCCTTCTCCTACGCTTCCCAATTCTGTTGGGGGGCCCTTACATGCAGCGCATATCCTTCAATCTTGCAACCGGTCGGGGCTAGACCTCATCCCTTTCCGATCAGTGCATAACCTCTAATGAAGTCCTCGATCCTCGAAACTGCAGACCGGTCCTATAATTTCTTAGCTTTCAGCTGGAGCCTGCGGAAGTATTTACATTCTTAGGTATCGTTCTGGGGGCCCTTTTCTTTTATCTAATGCTTGCTTTCTCGTTCCCGCTTCGCAGATATATTTGTCCCACAGTTCAGCAGTGTGACATAGTGGCAATCAATAATTTTGCCCGTTTGGCCAATTCCAATGGACTATCTTTCGGCATTACTGTACAGCAGCATAGGGACCGGAAATTTTGCCAAGTCGGTGACGGTGGGCCATTTGTACCAAACAGTGGTAACATAGCATACATAATGAACTTAACCAACAAATACAATCTGCTAACATGATATAACGAATCTAAGGACAAACAACAAGTGCCTGGCAACGGGGTGGATAGCTCAACCTTAATTAACATTTCCCACTCTCTACGGGTGCAACCCATAAAATATCTATAAAAATGCCCTGAAAAGTAATTACCCCCAAAAATATAGTTACAAGGTGAAGAGAAAGTTCACAATATTCCTTGAGCGATAAAGACTCCCAAGAATAAGTTGTAGATGGAAGATTGGGGATGATTATTCAATAATTAATATGTGGTGACTTAGTGGTACAGTGACTGAGAAGGCAGCAGTGAGAGGTGTATCTATGGTAACTAGCTATTTTTAGTATGGTATATACAGATAAACCTTGTAACAATGCCTTTGGGCCAACATTGTATGACACTCAGTCAGAATATATTCATTTGAATATTTTGATGTGCATGACGTAGGTGACCTGGGTGTATAAATTCATACGACTTGGACAGTGAATCGATTCAGGATCCTTAGGGACGCTACAACAACCACCCCCCAGAAAATACAAATAATCTCATAACAACCGCCCAAAACCCTAGACAAACCCGGCCCCCTCCATTCCCCCCATATCCCCGTCCGACACCGCCAAAAACCCGCAGCACAAGAGTCGCACACAACCCTTTCTTACTCCAGTGTTCACATATACAACCCAATCACACTCATAGCTTAACCTAACATAACAATTCACATGTAATCCGTATAGTTACCCAGTAAGTCAAACAACAACGAGGTTAATAGTCAATCACAACAAGTTTTAAAACCCAATATACCCTACTGCATACCGCGCCGAATTTTCGACCCATATTAAACCTAATACGATCCCCACCAGAACAACCTCCTCATTGAAGCAACACCAAAATTATACCCTAATATATACCCTACTACCACATCCTTACCACCAGTAAAAAAGTAAAGAAACCCCTCAGCATAAATAGAACCAAAATACCACCATCCAACCCTATAAATAAACACAAGGTTCCAACGTACCATTTTTTTCCCCTAACCCCTAAGACACCACCACCCCCCCCCACACCACAAAACCCACATAAAAAAACCCCTTAACCCCAAAATCAATAAAAAACACTGGTTGTGGGGTGTGTTTTTAGATTTTTGTTTGTGGGTTATGTTGTTTGGGTTGGGTTTTCCACGTCCCTGACAATACAATTGTAATAATAACACACCGATTTACGGTTGTACTTATACTGTTGCACATGTCAACAGCTCCCCCAATGGAGGTATATAG
>JAMPIV010005897.1:0-234503 GCA_024509875.1 Oreohelix idahoensis
AGGCGTCTTTTCTTATTAGCGAATCGCCTAGCCTTTTCTTTAGCGAATTCTGATGATGAAGTAGTTAACCTGCATGATTCGATAATTTTCTCCCTAAGAGCAATGACATATTCATATGATGATTGTGTATCATCGTCAATATTATCGGCAGTGATCAGATCGTGTAATAAGGACATCGGACCGCGCGGTTGCGCGCCAAAGACAAGTTCGAAAGGCGAAAACCCTGTATGCTCGTTGGGAACCTCTCTATAGGCAAAGAGAGCTGCAGGTAGGACCCTGTCCCAATCATCAGGATGATCTTCCTTTATCTTGCCCAGTAAGTTCTTTAGTGTCCTATTAAGACGTTCAACCAATCTATTGGACATTGGATGATAAATACTACTGAGAGACCTTTTAATGTCTAGCGTAGCCATTACCTGAGACATAGTGTCCGAAATTAATTGAGTGCCGTGGTCTGACAATATTTCTCCGGGGAATCCCAGATGAGAAAATATGAGCCAAAGAGCGTCAGCGATGTCGACAGTTGATATGCTCTTCAGAGGAATAGCCTCTGGCCAGCGCGTGCACATGTCAACGCAAGTGAGGATAAATTGGTGTCCTCTGGCTGACTTAATCTTAAACGGGCCAATAATGTCTATTGCCATTTTCTGAAACTGCCGAATAGGAATATCTGCAGCCTGAATAGGTGCAGCATGTCTTGGACCTCTAGACTTGACCTCTTGACAAATTTTGCTAGATCGGCAATAAATTCGTATGTCTTTGTTCTGGAAAAACCCATATGTCCAGCACACTGAGAATCGTGTGCATGTTGAAGAATTAAGGCTCTCATACACTTAGGCACAAGAATTTGCGAATGCATAGACTTGTCCGAGTGTTGTACCATCCGTACCAATATACCATTCCTCATAGTGATATACGATTTGTGATTCGTATTCTGATTGGGATCCCCTTTCTTTGCGAGAAGAAAGAATTTCCTCAAAGAAGGATCCTCTTCTTGTCGTTTAACAAACGTGTCATGCGAAATCACCAAGTGATCGTCTTGGCTATCAACTCCATTACTATCATCCGATGAAGTTGGGGGATTAAGAGCTTGGGCTCTTGTTACCACTGCATTGACCGCTTGGATATTTTGTTCCTCCCAACTAGAAATTTGTTGCGGGGTGCATTCCTTAACCCTATGAATACGACCGATTATAAGATCCGAAATAGGATTAGGAAGAAGACACGCGTGGACATCTCCTGTAAAGAAAATAGTGTCAATGCTAATGATAGCAGTGGGATATTTTTCCATGGTACCACCAAACGTAACACATTTGGCCACCTTTCCCGAGTAACAGCGAGGATCTATCAGAGACTGCCTAACCCCGACAGTAGTGCAAACAGAATCAAAAAGCACTGAGACTAGCCTATCATTCACTAGACCTTTATGCAAGATGAGAGATCCTCTCCCATCATGCGCAACTGTAGCAGGAAGAGCGGGCAGAGGGTGACCACAAATTAAGGTAGATACAGACGATGGCTCGAACAATGTTGAGCATTGGGGGCATTCAGTTGCTCTCCCAAAATCGAAAGCACAACCAGTGATAGCATTAGAGTTCCCACTATCATTTACTTGATTACAGGCTCCATTAAACTCTTGTTGTGCAGCGTTTGCCTGTTGGAAAGCTTTTCTTTTGTTATATGTAGGTCTACCGCGATTATCATTTCCCCTGTAATTGTTATCATATTGTCTATTGTAATTATCATTCCGGTTTGAATCCCGGTTTGTATATTCACCATCGTCATATTCTTGACGTCGAGAATGGTTATGCCGAGCAGAAAAGCTTGGGTAGTTTTTATTGTGATAACCTTTGCGAAATTGTCTAAAATTATTACCACCAAAGTTATGAGAACTCCCATCTCGTCTCCAGTTCTTAGAAGAAGAACCTTCATATGTTGGATTACTCTGCTTATGAGTGTAATTCTGATTACTTTTCCTATTCCAGTTTTGTTGAGCACCCTGAAATTTCTTATTGAAATTAGAGCCATATGGTGCTGCCGAAGCAACTGGCAACCCTTCTTTCACTTTACAATTGCTAACTGTAGCATGGGGGTGCGCGGTGGCGTACTGGCAACAGTATTCCTCCATGTCTTTTAAGTTTTTAGGCTTACGCTCATGAATCATTAACAGATGACATAACCTTATCTCGAAGTAATAAGCCCATTAGGCCTTCATATGTTTTCTCAGTCTGAGACAACTCAACCCATCGTGTAAATGTACGACGTATCTTTGTAACAAAATCAGAGAAATCTACTCCATTTTCTGGCAACATTGTCCTAAAACGAAGACGATAGTCTTCTTCTTTTAATTGATTTTTTTTAGCAATGCTGCTCTGACAACATCATAATTAGTTCTGTCATGTTCGTCTATTGTCATAAGAGTAGTCACTGTGTCACCTGTAAAAAACTCCATCAGTTGTTCAACATATTTTTCCTTTTTTACCTTATGCACATCGCATAAAAATTAGAATCTATCTAGATAATCCGCTACGTCATCCTTTAAAGGATTGAAATGAGGTAACTTGATCCTACTAACAAACTCCTTCGTCGTACCCGAAGTTGCTTGATGAGCACCTGTACTCGCCAATTTTAATTTCTCCAACTCCAAAGTTGCGAGTCTTTCCTCAAGTTCCATTTTCTGTTTTCTTTCCTCATGTTCCATTTTTGCTTTTCTCTCTTCAGCCTCAGCTTGAAGTTTTCTCTCCTCAGCAGCAGCTTGAAGTTTTATCTCCTCCATTTCCATCTGGAATTTTCTTTCATCAGCTTGGGCTTTTCTCTCCTCAGCAGCAGCTTGAGCTTTTCTCTCCTCAGCTTCTCTTTGATACCTTTTTTCTTCAAGTTCTAATCTTCTATTCTCAGCTTCTAGCTTCTTTTGTTCAGCTGCTGCTTTCCTTTGTTCAGCTTCTGCTTTCAATTTATTTTCCTCTTTTTGTTTCTTTTCTTCTGACTTTAATGCCATGGCGAATTGAGCAGTTGAATATTCTTCCAATTCTTTACCAGATTTACCAAGGGTTAACCCTTGCTGGATGAAGAAATCCAAATTAGACATTCTGTCTAATGAGATCAGAAACCTGAAAAATTAAATAAATTACCTTATCCCACTTCAATGGGAGACAAGTCTGTCCTATTAGACTTGTATACTCACTTCACTTTGTTTCACTCTCTTAGTCTTAGTCAAAGACCTTGTATGGTTATCTTGTTTATAATATAACAAATAATCACTTAAGTGCCTGTGGAAAATAATACCTTTATATCCCAATCACAAGTCTTTTTTATAAAGAACTTTCATATGTATTCCATCTTGTCTCAATCTTTGGACAACAAGTCTTTTAACAAAGAACTTGTATAAATATCTTATATAATAATATTTTATTAACAATATCTATATGAAGAGTGTACCTTATCAATAATAATAATAATACATGACCAAGTATATGTATGTAGACTGTGTATGACAATAATGTATTACAATCATAAATACAAAGACAAAGATACAGAACAATAACCGAAAACGTTCGCGGAAGTCAAATAAACAATACAGCAAAAAGTAAAGAAAATGTTACACAAATGTGTAATGATGACCGCAAAAAGTAAACAAGACAAATGGCAACACTGTTATAAACAGAAAGGTGTAAAGAAATAAACAAAAGAAAGGAGAGACCTACAGATACAAACAAATGAAATCAAAACTGAAAAACCGAAAAAATATTACAAAAACAACGATAAGTACAGTTACATCACAGCTAGCACCAATAGCAACAAATTGTCACTAGCAAATTTTCAATTAAGAAAATTGCGCCTACAGAACGCTATTATAAGACCATTGTATCTTATAGACCGTGGTATCTCTTATAATAGACACCGCCCAGCCTTAAACCCGCAAAAGAACACAAGAAAAATACACAACAACAGTAGAAGTAACATAAATATATATAGCAATCAATTCAATGTGTTGCAGAACAAGTTCAGTCACAGCTGAAACTAAAGAAAATTTCTTGCTCCTTGCAAACACAGAAACAAAATGTCAAGCGCGCACTGAATGTCAGATCCACTGTAGCATGAAGTGGTCTTCACGAACATAAAGTTACTATGACCTTCTCGTATCTTGAGTCTTGCACATCGAATGTTTACAATTTCACGTACTGTTTACAAACAGGAACTTGACCTCAAAAGATGTAACTTGAATGCTCGGACGTTGAAAAGTCTGTTGACTGAAGCGTGCAAACAACCAGCGGTACTGTTCACAATAGGGACTTGATGTCGTGAGAAATTCTTCTTCTTCTTCTTCTTCTTCTTGCGATCGCATCTTTGATGATTACACCGTCAGACGAGTTCTCATGATGAATTCGACTGTTGTTTGAAGTTCCTCTTTAACTCCATATAGCTTTTGAGTTTAGTGTTGAGTCATTGGGCCAGTATATCTTTCTTAACTGGTCATACAGAGGACAGTCCTGTAGAACATGCTCAGCAGTTTGTTCGTTTAATCCACATGTGCACAGTGGTGAAGCAGACAATCGTAGCTTGTGCATGTGTTTATTCAGTTTGTTATGCCCTGTCCTGAGTCGAAAAATAGTTATCTGTCCCTGCCGGTCGAGAGTGTGATAGTCGTCTTTGGGTTGGTTCTGTTCTCTTCTGATAGTCTGGATAGCTCTCTTTTTCTCAAAGTATGTGACTTCATTATCTTCTTGTTCCCATTCTCCTCCCTTTTTTGCAAGTTTATCTGCCTTTTCATTTCCGGGTACACCACAATGAGATGGTACCCACTGAAGTATGGTTCTCTTTTTGGCAGCTACCTTGTTTAGTTCATTTCTCAGATGCGGGAGTTACCACCCTTCAGAACTTGCAGGACATACAGTGCCTCTGTGATGACGACTACCTGGTGGCAGTCAGAGTTGGTGTTATAAATCATATTTGCAGCTTGCTCTAGAGCTTGAACCTCAGCTGTATAGTTGGAACAGAATTTACCAGTGGGAATGTGCCTAGTCTCATAGTGGTTGTCAGGATATGAGATAAAGATACCGGCACCTCCATTCCTAACAGCATTAGTTGCTGATCCATCTGTATAGGCATGTATCCATGATTGATCGGGATAGCTTTCTTGGATCATACTCAATGTAGCAGTTCGTTTTTGCAGATCATTATACTCACATCCACTTGTGAGACCACTGACTGATGTATTAATTTGGAGGGCAATGCTGGCCTGCTCCCATGGTACAGGGTATAGGGTGGGCTTCAGTGGTGTTGTCTTCATGGATAGGTCTTCTTGATGCTGTCTTATAAGTCTTTTCCCCCGATGCACAAAGCTGCTACGTTTTAGACGTCCCAATGCCAGATCATCTAGTCTTGCCTTCATTGGGTGCATTGGCATACTGTTGTACTTTTCCATCTGGATCATGGTTTTTGTGTCTCTTCTATGGGACAATGTCTGTAATCCAGCAACCTTCTGCATCTCTGTTATTGGTGTAGTTTTCATGGCTCCTGTAATGAGCCTGAGAGCTTGATTTTGCACCTTGTCCAAAGACTGCAGATGCGAGTTAGCAGCTGATGACCATGCTGCTGAGCTAAACTCTAAGTGTGGTCTTATTACTCCATTATAAATCTTCTTTAGATTTCATTCATTTGCTCCCCAGTTGGTACCTGCTAATTTTCTGAGTATGCCTAGTCGTCTTCGGGCCTTTCCTTCTGCATTTTCAATATGCTTATTCCATGTAAGCCTTTGGTCAAATGTCACCCCAAGATAGGTGGGGTAGCTTTCTTCCTTGATCACGGTTGTCCCTAGGTGTATGTTAGCTGATTTGTCCTTGGGGGCGAGGGGAGAACAGTGTTGTGGAGGTTTTGTCTGTGTTTATTGTGATAAGCCATTTCTCTGCCCATGACACTAGCATGTCTGCTGCCCGCTGCATTCTATAATTTGCTGTGGTGACATTTTCATCAGCGCACCAGAGTACTAGGTCATCTGCATATAAGGCAGCTTTAACTCCTGCAGGGAGATCTTTCACCAGGTCATTGATGTAAACAAGGAAGAGTGTTGGGGAAATTACTCCTCCTTGAGGTACCCCCTGATGGAGCAACACTTTTCTGCTCTGCAGACCGTCAAGAGTGACTCTAGTTCTCCTGTTATGCAAGTATGACTGGATCCATTTCATCATGTTGCCATGGATTCCACTTCTCCTAAGTTTTGCAATGAGGCCATCTTTCCACACCTTGTCAAAGGCCTGCTTGAAGTCGACCCAGATCGTTAGGACCTTTTTCTTCTCCTGGAAGGCATCTTCTATTGCTTGAGACAAGTAAGTAACTTGGTCTTCTATACTGTAGCATTCTCTAAATCCAGCTTGTTCCGGCACCAGGATCTGCTCAGACTCTAAATACCATTTCAATCTGTGGTTGACTATTCGCTCCATAGTCTTCCCAACACAGCTTGTGAGACTGATTGGCCGGTAACTTGCAGCCTCGGTCTTACATTTCCCTTTCTTTAGTATGGGTATTGTGATGGCTTCTCTCCATACTTGGGGTACCGTTCCTTTCAACCAGCTGTGGTTGAATATCTCAAGCAGTTTTGTCTTTGCTGCTGAGCTCAGATTTACTAGCATTTCGTTGCTGATTTTGTCTGGGCCGGGTGACTTTTGAAACTTAAGCTTGGAAATAGCCTTCTGTAGTTCTCCTAGTGTGATGGGTTCCCTCATTGGGGCAGGAGTATCTGTCTGTCCCATGGTTGCCAGTATTTCTTTTCTTATCTCTCTCTGATGAATCTATGTTAATGGGTAAGTTGCTTTCTGAACTGTATCTTCTAGCAAACAAGTCTGCAGCTTGTTTTCCTCTGAAAAGTTTGCCACCTTCATCCAATGTGATAGTCTGCCTAGGTGAGGAACGCTCTTCATTTAGAGACTTGACTAATCTCCAAAGTTTCCTGCCGTCTTTCTCAAGGTTCAGCGATGCCGTTTTTAGTTCTCCAGCTTTTCCGTTTTTCTTCTAGCTTTGTTCTCTGAAACTCTGCTATAGCCTTTTTCCATTTGTTGTGAGTTTCAAGTGAAGGCTGAGACTCTGCGTCCTTTCTAGCCCTGTCCATAGCTTCCTGACGTTCTTGGAGTGTGCTGGACCAGTATGGTATGTAGTTACGCCGGCATCCTTTGGGAATGGTTTCTTTTGCAGCTTGTAGTATGCATCTGTTGAAGTCTTTTACCACTTCATTAATGTCTCTGTTCTGTACCTTGAGGGTAGACAGCAACATGTTCACCTGATGCCTGAATAAACCCCAGTTGGCTTTTTTGTAGTTCCATCTTGTAATGGCTGGGCCTGTACTGAGAGTTGCACTCTGGACAGTAAGAAAGATTGGGCGATGGTCGCTTCCCCCTAGTTGGTCTCCTACTTCTCTACTAATAGATCCAGCTATATCTGGTGTGGAGAAGGCAAGATCTGGTGTTGAAGTTGTGTGCCATCCTCTGGAGTAGAAGGTAGGAGTATCTGTGGCATTATTGACTAGGATTAGGGAGTGATCATCTTGCCAAGTTTCAACCTCTTCACCTCTGTGATCCAGATGGTTATAGCCCCAGCTGTGGGAGTGGCTATTAAAGTCTCCAACTGCTATAAAGTTGGTGGCTGGTACCTGGATAGAGCTGAGACTCAGGGGTTTGTTGTTCGGACAGTAATAGTTCAGGAGTTCTATTTCCATCTTGTCTACCTTTATCTGCAACAGCTGATATTCTGCTCCATCCATGAAGGTTTTCCTTTCGTGTGCAGGAATGTTATTCCTTACAAGAGTAAGTACTCCTCCTTTTCGTCTATCTTTTCTGTCGGATCTGAAGCATTGATATCCCCTTATTTTAAAGGTTTGATCTGCTTTCAAGTGAGTCTCTTGGATACAGCAAACACTGACTTGCTTCTCATACAAGATGTTTTCCAGCTCTGTCTTTTTTGCTGTATCCAGCCTGCTTGCTGTTCACTCCCTCTGCATTCCAGTGCATCATGACAAGTGGCACTCTGGGTTTCTCTTTTTCTGTTTTGTTTTGGTCAGTAGTTCTCCTCCGCCGTCTGCTGACTCCACAAGACGGTCTAGAGGGCCCTCCAGTAGCTGAGAGTGGGCTCTGTCGAGGCTCAGAGCCCGGCACTGCACCTGCCTGGTGGAGCTCCACACAGGGCGAGCACCAGTACGAGATTTATTTGACGGTGTACTCTCCATAGAAAAAAAAAGCGAGTTGCGTGATACTGTGGTTTCCGGTGCGCCTTCTGGCCCAGTATCTATGACTTTAGCACCTGTTCAACGGGAGAGTGGGCTCATCCCTAATCTGTTTATGTTCCCAGTAGTAGACTATTCGCAAGCAGCCTGGGGGTGTCACTGCTCTGCGCGGACCTTGTTTACCGAGGCGGCGTCCGAGCTCGTATGGTGAAAATATGGTTGCGTTATCTTCAAAATAGCCCTGTCTTTCCCATGGCTTTTCTGCCATCCTGCAACTTTGAGTTAGGGAGTTCTGAGATCCAGTAAAGCCTACTGCATCAAATACACGCGTTTCTAAAAATAAAACTGGTACTGTGTTTCTTAGAAAACCTTGAGATAGACACACTGCGTAATGACCTAGATTTAATATTCCATTAATGTCATTTTATGCACTACGTAAACTAAGACAGACGGGCTTAGAAGAGAGAGAGAGAGAGAGAGAGAGAGAGAGAGAGAGATGTACGGAGGAACGCATGCAATACTACCACGTCGTCTCGCGATATGAAATTAATGCCACCCCACGCGAAAGGCATGCAGGCGTGCTTTTTTTTCAACTAAACAGTAATAAAAAACACTACCAATACGAGGTAAGGTTTTAAAAAACATGTTTAATGCTTATTAGGAAAAATGACACAATACTGTTTTACGTCTGAAATCCTGACATTAGCCTGACAGTACAGAAGACATCCCATCATATAGAAGTGAACGGGTGGTAGAAGAAAATACATATTTTGAACGAAGCCCCTTGGCTCCATTAAACTTAGATATTTTGGTGCCTTAGGACTTGCTGACAAAGAATATGTTAGGTGTTAAGCAAATAGTCTAGTAATTAACAAATTATAGCCAAAATACTATAGTGGTGTTGTCTGACAACACAGGATCATATTTGCTCATAATGGCGTGTTTGGACACTGCTTTAGAGGAAAGGAGGCCACCACGTTAGATCCGATTTGATTGGCTAGAATAATATGTAAGGCGAAACATGATTAGTCGACTGCTAATACTATTTTTGGTTGTTAATGGAAACGGTAGGAAGGGTACATTTTTTTCAAAAGCTTTTGTAAACATGGTCTCATTGGCTAGACCATTTAATATAGTCAATTAGGAGCGTCAGTTCAGTGCCACTTTTGAAAATAAACTTTGTAAAAGCAAGTGCGTTGAGAACCAGCTCATATTTTTCTAATAAAAGCTTGGGACAGAGGCAGATCGGAATTGTGCCATAACTCATCGCCAGTCAACGTACTTGTTTAATATTTCCTTGAATTGTGGTAAGCTAGACATATTTGATATCATTTTGATGAAAATTGAATGTGACTTGATAATTTATGTCTGTATGTGTGTGGTTCAGTAACAAACATGAGGCAAAGCCTAGATATTGCTCCACCATGAACAAAACTTGTCGGAGAGGAGTATAACTGCATGGGATTGCCAAATAGTACTATGACACCTATCTTATTGAATACAAGGAATTAATGCTGGAATTGCAGAGGCGTTGTAACCATTAGGGAGAGGAATACTGGTGTATATTGTTTCATGAGAAGCTAGCAGTTGGCCTACCGCGCTGAACTCTGTGTTTGTTATGTATTGTGCTTCAGTGTGGAAATAGATTATAAATTAGTTCTGAAGTAGGAGGTACAACCTTCTTGTTTCAGGGACCGTGGTACTAAAGTATTAAAGCAGTACCTGGTCTGAGTTGTGCTGAATCCAGAGACTGGTAGCATACTCCTTGGTCAAGATATCGACCAGTGTTGTTTCTCAAGAAAACGGTGAAGCAAGCGAGCAGAGGAGTCAGTTATCCTGCCGCCCACACAGAAGTTAAGATTTCGTTGGCCAGAGCAGCTCAATCTTGTGTATACCCCCCTCTAAAATTGACTGTACATTAAATCAAGAGGGACAGTTATTTGTTGCAAATAAAAAGAAACTGTGAACCTTTCCAATATTATTTCCACCAGAAACAAACACTTGAAGTCATGATGACAAACAACGACCTAGCTTGAAAAGCCAGTATTACCTCATAGTACTACATCACTACTTACACACATATTGTAATAATAATATATGTCAATACAAAGATCCTATCTATAAATTGTGTACATACAACTTGTGATTACATTTGATTGTGATTCCTAGGTTCACTTTGTAGTTGAATCAGGATATCTATAATTGAAAGGAATTAATACATATTTTAAAAGTTAACACTTGACTTATTAAGATAGTCTTATAGAGTGTTCTACATATGTGAGTGTCACAGTGTTGTAAAGTATTGTGGATTAAATTAAATTGTGTATTTGTCTGTTGGTTGTTGTGAACATACACTTCATCACTATCATAACCCTAGACATTCAACGTAGTCATCACAATATTCCAGAATAAGTCTGACTGAGGTCTAAATGTGGTAGCAAAGTAAGGTCATCTGTAATACACCACACTTATTAGATACAGATACCTTCACAGCTGATCTCAGTCAGTACACTAAGTCCCCTATAAATATTTATATCATCCCACTTTACCACATATATTGGGGGCTCGTCCGGGATTTTGAATCTTCTCCTATTATATATATATTGGGGGTAATTCACTTCAGGGAATAATAAAAAATTAAAAGGTATCCTTGGGTGAAAATAAATAAGGTTGAGCTCTCAGTGCTTGTGGTTGTCCTTAGATAATTAGTTATAGAGTGACTTGTTTAAGTTAGACATTGTATAAATTTGCCTGTTAGACAATGGCCGACCAGGCAAAATTTCGATCTGCTGCTATGCAGGCTGCTAAAGAGTTAGGAATGGACGGGCAAGCTATGATTGCTTATGTCACTACTGAATGTGACAAATTTATTGAACGCGAAGAAAAAAGATTAGAAAAAGAAGCTGAAAGAAAGTTAGAGGCTGAAAAAGAAATTAAGAGGTTGCAGATTGAGGCTGACAAAGAGGCTAGGGCATTAGAGGCTGAGGCTAAGAAGTTCCAATTGGAAGCAGAAGATAAGAGATTACAAGGGAACATGAGTTACGACTAAGGGAGTTGGAAATTCAAGGCCATGCTCCTGAAAATGGTGCCAGTCCTTTTACCTCTGATGCCTCTGCTAGTCAGGGAGCCTCAACCTCAGCTATGAACTTTCATTTAGATCATTTTTTTGAGAGAGAAGATGATATCGAGAGCTATCTAAATAGATATGAACTATTAGCTACCACGTATGGGTTAGAGAGAGAAAGGTGGAGCTTAAAGTTATCTCAAGGGCTTCATGGTACGGCTTATGATGTTTTTGCCAAAATGAGCAGAGATGATCAAGAAAATTATGACATGCTAAAGCAGGCTCTTTTGTTAAGATATGAAAAGAATGGAGAATTTTATAGAAAAAAAATTTAGGAATGCTAAACTACTGTCAGGTGAAACCTATCACCAGTTCTCTGCACGGTTAGAGACATACTTGGAGAAATGGACTTCTCTGGGGAAAACCCAAGATCTTAAGGAAATGATCCTTATAGAACAACTAAGAGAGTCCATGGCTCCAGACCTGAGAAAGTTTCTCATGGAACAAGGTGCAGAGAGGCTGGGTGAGTTACTAAATGTCGCTGAAAGGTATCAAGCAGCTCAGGCAGAGGTAACAAGTAATAAAAAGAAACAGGTAGATAATTTTAAGGCACCACAGAACTTTAATAAATTTGATCCTAGAGATCAGAACAAAGGTAGGCACCAGTTTGATAGGCCACGGTACGACAATAAAAATAAAACCCCACAATTCGATGAAAGGAAATATGATGAAAGAAAATCTTTCAACCAAGGAAGGAAGTGGTGTACTAAGTGTAAGATGAATAATCATACCACTGAAAATTGTAGGAATAAAACTCCTCGTTTTGCTGCTATGAAATCTGGGAAGAAGGGAACAAAGGTCAAACCTGAGGAACTACAGGAACCGTACCACCCCCCAGTGTGTGAAGATGTAATCTGTAATGGTGTCACCATAAGGTGCTTATATGATACAGGTTTAGATTATGATTCAGTTGTGAGTTCTCACCTGGTGCAAGCAGATCAATACACCACAGAAACTGGAAATTCAAGCTGCAACCAAGGAAGTAGCGACCATGACACTCCCTATCGCTAAGATACATGTAAAAACGCGATATGTGGAGGGAATAATCAAAGCAGCAGTGATAAATGAACCAATCTACCCTCTGATATTGGGGTGTAGATATGTCTTCCTGGGGAATCCCAAGAGACCTGTGATATTGGCAACGGTGCAGACCAGATCACAGTCTAAACAGGAGGAGGAAAATCCAATAAATACTCATCCAGATGAGATGAGGAAGGCACAGGCGGAGGATAAGACACTCAAGCCGTGTTTCAAGAAGTTGCCCAAATGTCATACACCTCCAGGCAAGGGAGACTTTTATATGAAGAACAAGCTGATTTATAGGAAGGCTGGATCTGAATCCAATGGTCACGGACAGCTGGTCCTTCCCACTTCATATAGGACTAAAGTGTTGGAACTAGGGCATGCGATTCCCTTCAGTGGTCATATGGGGATCAGCGCAACAGGACAGCGTATAGCTTGTCACTATTTCTGGCCAGGGATAACTGAAGATATCAAACGATATGTAAAATCCTGTCCAGAGTGCCAACGAGTAGCACCTAAGCATTGGACTGCACCAGCAACTCTAGGGGAAATGCCCATAGTGGGAACACCCTTTGAGAGAGTTGCCGTGGACATTGTGGGACCTCTCACTCGAACCAAGAGGAGGAACAGCTACATTCTGACTCTGGTGGACACTTGTTCTATGTGGTGAGAGGCGGTAGCCCTGTCATCCATTGACTCTAAACATGTGGCAGAGGCATTACTCACAATTTTCACTAGGTTAGGCTTTCCCAACCAAATCTTGACTGATAATGGCTCTCAGTTCAAGGGGAAACTAACAGAAGAAGTTTTCAGGATCTTCCAGGCCAAACACTTCCATTGTAGTGTGTACCATCCCCAAGGGAACGGCCAAGTGGAAAGATTTAATGGCACGTTGATGTCGATCCTGAGAAAGTTGGCACACAAAAAACCAGATACATGGGACCAGTACCTTCACGCCGCCCTCTTTGCTTATCGGGAGGTACCCCATAGTTCAACCGGTATGGCCCCGGCAACATTATTATTTGGAAGGCCAATGATGCGTGATGCCATATGATGATGGATGGTATCCGCATGTCTGGTTTTGTGTGGTGTGCAGATGTGTTCAGTCAAAACAATGTTCATACAAAAATAACAGGGCAATCCACATAGGACGTCAGTAAACTCACGACGTATAAAGTCAATGATTCTTGTAACAGCCGTTGACGTTTTTCTTCATTATTTATTGTGGACGCCACAGTGACAAAATGGTTACGCGAATATGTGGGCACATCAAACAGTCATTATCACAGCAACATTCAATACAGCAATAGACGGTAGACAGCATTACAATGATGAGTCAGATGCATGTTATATTTCATAGTGCTGTAAATGTAGTCAGGTGGAAAACTCCATCCTTTTCTATAACAGCCAGGAGATAACCAGATGTATGAGATCAGTTCACTCTCCTTAGTCTGACTTCAGCAAGACCGACACGTCTGCCGAAGTATAAATAATGTCCTCAAAAATATCCTCTAGATAATAAAGGTTTTCCAAACCTAGTTCATTTAACAAAGTAGCAAGTAATGGTCCTTGGTACATGCATCAACCGATGCAGTACAATGCAGCGACATGTGAGCTGGGAAAAAACATCTCGTGACGACGACTTTCGAAGACAGGCTATGAATCGAAATCGCTCACGACCCAAAATCGATAGAGTTAATGAAAAAAGTCAATTTACCTTGCTTTCAAGAAATACAGAAATATCACGCCTCCCGGCATGTGCAAATACACTAGAGGTATTATCCCGAATAAACGAAATATCCATAAGAGGACTACACATCCCTGACAGAACAAAAAATAGCGGAGATCCCCTCTTCAACGAGGCATCTCTTTCGCCATTCCAAATCGCTCACTCCACTAGTGGTGGGCGGAAACCGATCGACCAAAAAGCAAGACAAGTCATGCGCAGTCCAGCGCAAAATGACCACAGCTCAAAACTTAACTGCATTCGATACCAACGCGAGAAGACAAATGCTTACCGAGAAAAGTGACTATAAATTTCAAGCAGTTGTTGCCCTTGCGTTATAAAATAGATATTGTAAAAAACGATGTTGCGAGAATTTATCACGCAACATATCACCACCTCCTCCCGATAAAAAAAAAATGTGGAACATATATTTTTTTTTTTAAATATCAAAGAGCATGCGATAAGCGGCTCAAAACGCACGAATTATGCGCTGATAATTAATTAAATTGCCTAACATGAGGCTAATTATAGAGTGTCTGGTGAGGATATACCTCAACAGAAAAATAAATATGTCTCAAAAAATATTCACATCGGGGAGGTGTCACCAACACACATCACGTTAGCATGTAAACACAATATACGTATGCAAGTTACCATAATCATCATTAAACAGCATACTCTAATATTGTCTTTAAAAATGGATGTACAAATCTAATAGGAAAATTTAAATAGTAAAGTCTTTGACATGTAATGACATAAGTACATAGTAAAGTTAAACTACATGACGATCCAGGACATATGCTCTGGTATTCCGAGGGTAAGTACACAATCTAGAACTCGTCATGCTTGATACTAGTAAGGTAAGTCCTCAGCTCAACAATGACATTCTGAGAAAGTACAAGCAATATAATGCTAATTAATAACTAATATGCTTCATAAGGTACAATACATTATTAATAATTGTGGCTGTTTAGTAAACTAACGGCCCTTATATTAACTACTCAGTCCTCCTCTATCATCTTAAAAAACGAACAGAAGAAGATGACAACAAAGCACGATAGTGTGTACATATAGAGTAAGTACAGATGTGCTAATCTATTGTAGAAATATAGGTGTGTTATGACTCTGTAATATATGGAAATATAGGACAGAAGTATTAGTTGGAGTCATGTGGGCATCTAGACAAAAATGTCAGCCATCACATTATCCGCACCACGGATAGCTCGTACCGTGAAGTGAAAAGGTTGAAGAGCTATAGCATATCGAGTGGATCTCGAACTCTTCAAATTCTTAGTCTGAATAGCTGTAAGAGCTTTCTGATCAGTCTCTAGAATGAAATGTGCGCCCAGGAGGAATCTTTGTAGCTTTAGAATTGACCAAACCATCGCTAACAACTCACGGTCTAAAACCGAGTAGTTCCTCTCTGCCGCATTTAGTTTTCTAGAAATGTACATAACAGGATGCAGAGTATTTGCATATTCTTGCATCAGTGCTGCTCCAATCCCAGTGGATGAAGCATCACTCCGAAGAACAAAAGTCCTATCAAGAGTAGGTAATCTTAAGATGGGAGGAGAAGAAAATATATTCTTGATTTGGTCTAGTGAAGATTGGCATTCTTCAGACCAACGGACCAGATTAGGCGAACCTTTCTTCAACAATGTTGATAGAGGTGCCATGATCGAAGATAAATTTGGAATAAATCTCCCATAAAATTGAATTAAACCTAAGAGACTCCTAACTTGTTTCTTCGTTTTAGGAACAGAGATGTTCAGTATTTTGAAAGTATTGTGGTCTTCTGTCTTCAAGAGACCATGACCAACACGATGACCCAGGAAAGAGATTTCACCAAAACCAACAAAAGCTTTAGAAGGTTTCGCTGTCAAATTATTCTCACGTAGAGTGGACAGTAAGTCATATAACCCTAAATAGTGATCTTCCCAGGTATCACTGAAGAGACAGATGTCATCTAAGTATGCGATGACATCCGAACGATGTGACAGAATTCGACGCATCATGCGAACGAAAGTGGCAGGGGCGTTCATGAGACCAAAAGGCATAACATTCCATTGAAATAGACCCCTAGGTGTAGAAAAAGCAGTAAGAGGTTTGGCATGCTCTGCTAAAGGCACTTGCCAATAACCTTTAGACAAGTCAAGTTTAGTGAAGAATCTAGAATTAGAAAGTCTAATCAGTAGATCTTCTAACAAAGGCATCGGTTCAGCGTCGAACTTTGTGACCTGATTCAATTTGCGATAATCAACGCAAATTCGTATGTTCTTATCCTTCTTCCGGACAATAACCATGGAAGAAGAATATGGTGAAGTCGATGGTTCAATTATATTTAATTGAATCATTTCATCCAATTCCTTTTCCACTTGCGACTGAAAGTGTATAGGAATAGGATACGGCCTAACCCTAATTGGATTATTGTCGGTAAGAATTATGTCATGTTCTATGACATCTGTGTGTCCAGGAATGTCAGTGAGAACATCCTGAAATGTTTGTAACATCGACGAGACTTGTCGATGTTCGTCACCAGAAAGATTAGGAGAAACAGAAACGTTTTTCCAAGATTCCGTGGAATGTAATGGAACCACTGGAAGGGGAAGATTGACATCTGAGAAGGTAGATTCCTCATCCTGTATGACAGACAGGGATGAATAATGACCGTGAGGTGCAGGAGCATCATCCGTTGCCTGGAAAATAGGCAGCAAATAGTCCGGACGTTCGTGAAATTCCGAAAGCATGTTTATGTGGAAAGTTTTATGCTTTCCATCAATATCGACCACATAGTCAACATCGGAAATCCGAGAGACTATTGCATACGGACCTTTCCATGCAATAAGAAGTCTATTTTCCCTACTGGGGAGTAGGACGAATGCTTTGTCACCTGGACAAAGTTGTCGTAGACATCTATTCTTGTTAGCAAACTGTCTTGCCTTCTCTTTAGCAATTTCTGATGAAGCAGTTGCTAGCTTACATGCCTCAATGATCTTTTGTCTAAGAGCAATGACATACTCATATGAGGATTGAGTTTCATCGCTAATATCATCGGCAGTGATGAGATCGTGTAATAAAGACATAGGGCCGCGTGGACGCGCGCCAAAGACAAGTTCGAAGGGAGAAAATCCTGTGTGTTCATTAGGGACTTCTCTATAGGCAAAGAGAGCCGCGGGTAAAACCCTGTCCCAATCTTGAGGATGATCTTCAGTTATCTTACCAAGCAAAGTCTTGAGCGTTCTATTCAGACGCTCAACTAACCCATTAGACATAGGATGGTAGATACTACTGAGAGATCGTTCAATATGTAAGGTAGACATTACCTGTGACATAGTGTCAGATATGAGTTGAGTGCCATGGTCTGACAATATTTCTCTGGGGAACCCCAAGCGAGAAAATATCAACCAAAGAGCATCTGCGATATCTGTAGTAGATATGCTCTTAAGAGGAATAGCCTCTGGCCAACGTGTGCACATATCGACACATGTAAGGATAAACTGATGTCCTCTGGCCGACCTGACCTTAAAAGGGCCAATAATATCTATGGCCATTTTCTGAAACGGCCGAATAGGAATGTCAGCAGCCTGGATAGGCGCAGCATGTCGTGGTCCTCTAGATTTGACCTCCTGACATACCTTGCATGATCGGCAGTAAATACGAATGTCCTTATTGACAAAAGGCCAAAAGAAAGCCGCAAGGACTCTCGACTTCGTACGGGCAAAACCCATATGTCCAGCACATTGCGAGTCATGAGCATGTTGCAATATTTGCACTCTCATGCTCTTGGGAACAAGAATTTGCGAATGTGCCGACGTAGTCGAATCTTGTACCATACGTACAAGTACGCCGTTTCTCATTGCAATCCAAGATTTTCTATTTGTATCCTGATTCGGATCACCTTTCTTCGCAAGAACGAAGAATTTTTTTAAAGAAGGATCTTCTTCTTGCAATTTTATGAAAGAGTCACGAGTGATTACTAAGTGACTATCTTGGCTATCAACTTCATTATCACTATTCAGTGAAGTTTCGGGTGTTTGTAGAGCTTGTGCTCTTGTAACTACTGCATCTGTAGCTTGCATGTTATTATCTTCCCAAGCAGCAATCTGCTGTGGGGTACACTCCCTAACTCCGTGAATACGACCAATAATAAGGTCCGCAATAGGATTAGGTAAGAGACAAGCATGCACATCTCCAGTAAAGAAAGGAGTGGCAATGCGAATTACAGCAGTAGGATATTTTTCTAGAGTGCCGCCAAATGTGACACATTTAATAACCCTTCCTGTAGCACAAGATGGATCTACAAGCGATTGTCTAACACCAATAGTGGTGCATCGGAATCGAAAAGTAGTGAGACCGGAGTATCATTAACAAGACCCTTATGTAGAATTAAAGAACCCCTCCCGTCATGCGCAACAGCAGCAGGAAGAGCGGGAAGTGGGTGACCACAACTCAAAGTAGTTATGGTACCCGGTTCGAATAAAGTACTGCATTGGGGGCATTTGTTTGCTCTCTCAAAGTCAAAAGCAGAACCAGTGACAGCGTCAAAGTTTTTACTATCAACAACATGATTACAGGCTCCCTCAGTTTCCTGTTGTACAGCATTAGCCTGCTGATATCTCTTTTTTTTTGTGTTGAGATCTACCCCGACTATTATTACCTCTGAAGTTATCAGAGTTATTATTATCTCTGCAGTTATTATTGTCTCTATTGTAATTGTTATCCTGGTTCGAATTCCAGTTTCCACGATTACTATCATGTTCACATTGATGCGAACATCTATTTGTTTGGTTCTGAGGTCTTCGGCAGGAATAACCTCTATTACCATATCCTCTTTTGAAATGCTTATAATTATTAGGGTGATAGTAACGAGTACTATCAGGTTGTCTCCAATTCTTCGAAGAAGAATCACTATGAAATTGGTTTCCATGATTTTGACAGAAATTACCGCTACTCTTTCTATCAAAATTTTGTTGGAATCTACGAGCAAAGTTTTGGCCATACGGAGCTGCCGAAGCAACTGGTAAACCTTCTTTCACCTTAGAGTTACCCATGGTTATGTGTGGGTGCGCAGTTACGTACTGGCAACAGAAATCTTCCATTTCTTTTATTGTTTTAGGTTTACGTTCATGAAGGAAAGCAAGGAAAGACTCATTGACAGACGACATGACTTTGTCTCTAAGTATTAAGTCCATAAGTCCTTCATAAGTTTTTTCCGTCTTAGATAGTTCAACCCATCGTGAGAAAGTAATGCGTATTCTTGCAATAAACTCGGAGAATTCAACTCCATTTTCAGGTAACATGTTTTTAAATTGTAGACGATAGCCGTCTTCGTTAAGCTGATATTTCTTTAACAAAGCGGCCCTGACAACCTCATAATTGTTCTTGTCAGGTTCATCCACCATATTTAATATACTTAGAGCTTTACCTGTCAGTATCCCTGATAACTGATAAACATATTTTGCTTTGTCTATGTTATGAGCTGTACATGCTTGTTCAAATCTGTCCAGATAGAACATTATGTCATCACTGGAAGGACTAAATGTTGGTAACTTAATCTTAAAAGTATCATTATTAGCCTTCCCAGAAGATGAACCCTTGTTTGAATCATTACCATTACTCATGCTCGTCAATTTCAATTTCTCCAACTCTAAAGCTAAGAGTTTTTCTTCATGTTCCATTTTTGCTTTCCTCTCATCAGCCTCTCTTTGTAACTTCCTTTCTTCAGCTTGAGCCTGCATTTGAAGTCTTTCATTTTCAGCTTCTTTTTCAAGTCTTTTATTTTCAGCTTCTTTTTCAAGTCTTTTATTCTCAGCTTCTTTTTCAAGTCTTTTATTCTCAGCCTCTAGCTGTAGCTGGAGTTTTCTCTCCTCAGCTTCTGATTCCCTTTTTTTGTTTTTCCATTTCCATTTGGAATCTCTTTTCATCCACCTGCATCTGCAGTTTCTTTTGTTCAGCTTCCATCTGCAGTTTCTTTTGTTCAGCTTCCATTGCTTTATCATATCGAGCAGTTGCAAATTCTTCTAACTTATCACCAGTCTTCCCAAGCAATTTACCCTGCTCAATAAAGTGCTCAAATGTAGACATGATGAGTAATATATAAGTCCAAAACCTGAAATAATTAACTAATTTATTTCAAACCTAAGTGTAACAAGTCTTAATTAAGCACTTGTATATTCACATCACCTTATATTATCCCAGTCTCTGTGGGAAACAAGTCTCCAATCAAAGAACTTGTATATGAAATATCAACAATCAATTCTTGATCATAAGTGCACTTCTCATTCAATAGTGCACGACACTATTCATCATTCATTTATCATCAGTGTAGTAGTAACAGTGCATTAGCATAGCCCATTAACTAATTACTATAACTGTAAACAATGACTATGTAAACACATGCAGAATGTAAACATTGAAAATGTAAACAATACAAACAATGTAAACAATAACAATGTAAACAATAACAA
This sequence comes from Oreohelix idahoensis, assembly GCA_024509875.1. NCBI lineage: Eukaryota > Metazoa > Mollusca > Gastropoda > Stylommatophora > Oreohelicidae > Oreohelix > Oreohelix idahoensis. Next base: position 20,553 of record JAMPIV010005897.1, read on the forward strand.
AGATCAGCAACAATACAAAAACGTTCGCAGAAATCAACTAAAAATAAAGCAGAAATTAATGACATATCACAAAAAAATGTGACGATATCTGCGCTATAATTAAACAAAATACATGACACCACAGTGTATAAACAAAAATGTTGTATGAAACTAAATTATAGACAAGAGTAGGCTAACAAATACAAACAAATCAAAACAAAACTAAAGAATGTGAAATAATAACGAAAACAATATTAAAACATGTCATCACAGCTAACATAAATAGCAACAGAAGTCGCTTAGCAAATTCCAGTATCGGAAATTTGCAAACCCTACAGAAAACGCTCACAATAGACGACCTCTATGACGTGGCATAATCTAACGGAGACACCACCCAACCGAGAACCCGCTGAAATATAAACATATAAATATACAAATAACATATAAACATATAACATATAGAATGAGATGATACACAGAAGACTCAGCAGAAGTATAAGGGCACAGTTTACATACAAACAGGCCACTTAACTTATAGGCTTCCAATCGTAGAACAGCAGAAAAACGGATGTCAATCAACGTCCTAAAGAGCGAAGCTCCAACGATGATGGCACATCTGAACTGCTTCCACTGCTAACACGATGGTACAAGAGCTTCTGAAATACTGTGTGTTGAGTTGTTTCGGCACTTGACCTTCTCAAAAAACGACAGCACTGGAACCTTGACAGCAGCAACTTGCTTGACTTGCGTAAAAGATAACAGCAGTCCGAGTTATCCGGCAACATGTAACAACGCCGGGTACTGTCAAATTCTTGTTTCCGTCAAAAAGTTGAAATTTTGACTTTTACCGGGCAACGCCGAGTACTTTGAAAATTTTGAAGATGTTGACTGTATTGAAGAATGTTAATTTCTTGAAGGATGATGATGAATTCTTGTTGAAAATGAAGTGGGTAAGGGACCCCGTGTTTGCTAGTACCAGAATAAAACCAGCTTATGGCCACCAAATGATGCGTGATGCCATATGATGATGGATGGTATCCGCATGTCTGGTTTTGTGTGGTGTGCAGATGTGTTCAGTCAAAACAATGTTCATACAAAAATAACAGGGCAATCCACATAGGACGTCAGTAAACTCACGACGTATAAAGTCAATGATTCTTGTAACAGCCGTTGACGTTTTTCTTCATTATTTATTGTGGACGCCACAGTGACAAAATGGTTACGCGAATATGTGGGCACATCAAACAGTCATTATCACAGCAACATTCAATACAGCAATAGACGGTAGACAGCATTACAATGATGAGTCAGATGCATGTTATATTTCATAGTGCTGTAAATGTAGTCAGGTGGAAAACTCCATCCTTTTCTATAACAGCCAGGAGATAACCAGATGTATGAGATCAGTTCACTCTCCTTAGTCTGACTTCAGCAAGACCGACACGTCTGCCGAAGTATAAATAATGTCCTCAAAAATATCCTCTAGATAATAAAGGTTTTCCAAACCTAGTTCATTTAACAAAGTAGCAAGTAATGGTCCTTGGTACATGCATCAACCGATGCAGTACAATGCAGCGACATGTGAGCTGGGAAAAAAACATCTCGTGACGACGACTTTCGAAGACAGGCTATGAATCGAAATCGCTCACGACCCAAAATCGATAGAGTTAATGAAAAAAGTCAATTTACCTTGCTTTCAAGAAATACAGAAATATCACGCCTCCCGGCATGTGCAAATACACTAGAGGTATTATCCCGAATAAACGAAATATCCATAAGAGGACTACACATCCCTGACAGAACAAAAAATAGCGGAGATCCCCTCTTCAACGAGGCATCTCTTTCGCCATTCCAAATCGCTCACTCCACTAGTGGTGGGCGGAAACCGATCGACCAAAAAGCAAGACAAGTCATGCGCAGTCCAGCGCAAAATGACCACAGCTCAAAACTTAACTGCATTCGATACCAACGCGAGAAGACAAATGCTTACCGAGAAAAGTGACTATAAATTTCAAGCAGTTGTTGCCCTTGCGTTATAAAATAGATATTGTAAAAAACGATGTTGCGAGAATTTATCACGCAACAGCCAATAAAAGGTCCACTCGAAGCTCTGTTAAGAACGTGGACTGATGAAAAGGCAGAGGAAAATATTACATCCTCATACCAATATGTGAATGAGCTGACCACTCGTTTAAAAACTGGCTGGAAACTTGCCAATGAAAATTTGAGACAAGCCAGGAAAAAACATGCTGCCTATTACAACAGGAAAGCTAAAGACAGAGATTTGGCTGTGGGAGAGAAGGTACTGCTTCTTCTACCCGGTAGTCAGAAAAAGTTACAAATTGGATGGCAAGGCCCATATACAGTTCTAGAGAAGGTGTCTAGAACAAATTATAAGATAGATAAGAAGGGGAAAGAAAAAAATCTATCATGTGAATCTCCTGAAGAAATATTTGGAAAGAGAAAATCAGGAAGAGACACACTTGTTGACCTTGTCTATTGAACCGAAGATGAAAAAGGAACCACTTTCACCATTAAAGTATATTTCTGGAAAAACTAACCTGGGTGCGGATTTTCTAAGCCGCCATCCGTGTGATGAAAATCACCGTAAGCCCCAGGAATAATAATAAATTTCTCTATGTGTATATAGAATTATAGACTGACATATAATGTCTGTTTTAAGTGGGGAGAATTTGTCGTGAGAAATTCTAATCCACATATATAAATTAAAAAGTAAATGTAAAGCCTAACGAATTAATTCAATAAAAGGAAAGAAGAATGGTAAAAGAACAGTGCGGTCACAATAGCGTACGCCTGTGTTATAGAACGTCATACTAGTTAAACAAGAAATCCCCTTTTTATGCTCCGTCTGCATAATTGTAACGCTTTCACGTTTGCTAGTAAAGCCTACTGCATCAAATACACGCGTTTCTAAAAATAAAACTGGTACTGTGTTTCTTAGAAAACCTTGAGATAGACACACTGCGTAATGACCTAGATTTAATATTCCATTAATGTCATTTTATGCACTACGTAAACTAAGACAGACGGGCTTAGAAGAGAGAGAGAGAGAGAGAGAGAGAGAGAGAGAGAGAGATGTACGGAGGAACGCATGCAATACTACCACGTCGTCTCGCGATATGAAATTAATGCCACCCCACGCGAAAGGCATGCAGGCTTGCTTTTTTTTCAACTAAACAGTAATAAAAAACACTACCAATACGAGGCAAGGTTTTAAAAAACATGTTTAATGCTTATTAGGAAACATGACACAATACTGTTTTACGTCTGAAATCCTGACATTAGCCTGACAGTACAGAAGACATCCCATCATATAGAAGTGAACGGGTGGTAGAAGAAAATACATATTTTGAACGAAGCCACTTGGCTCCATTAAACTTAGATATTTGGGTGCCTTAGGATTTGCTGACAAAGAATATGTTAGGTGTTAAGCAAATAGTCTAGTAATTAACAAATTATAGCCAAAATACTATAGTGGTGTTGACTGACAACACAGGATCATATTTGCTCATAATGGCGTGTTTGGACACTGCTTTAGAGGAAAGGAGGCCACCACGTTAGATCCGATTTGATTGGCTAGAATAATATGTAACGCGAAACATGATTAGTCGACTGCTAATACTATTTTTGGTTGTTAATGGAAACGGTAGGAAGGGTACATTTTTTTCAAAAGCTTTTGTTATCATGGTCTCATTGGCTAGACCATTTAATATAGTCAATTAGGAGCGTCAGTTCAGTGCCACTTTTGAAAATAAACTTTGTAGAAGCAAGTGCGTTGAGAACCAGCTCATATTTTTCTAATAAAAGCCTGGGACAGAGGCAGATCGGAATTGTGCCATAACTCATCGCCAGTCAACGTACTTGTTTAATATTTCCTTGAATTGTGGTAAGCTAGACATATTTGATATCTTTTTGATGAAAATTGAATGTGACTTGATAATTTATGTCTGTATGTGTGTGGTTCAGTAACAAACATGAGGCAAAGCCTAGATATTGCTCCACCATGAACAAAACTTGTCGGAGAGGAATATAACTGCACGGGATTGCCAAATAGTACTATGACACCTATCTTATTGAATACAAGGAATTAATGCTGGAATTGCAGAGGCGTTGTAACCATTAGGGAGAGGAATACTGGTGTATATTGTTTCATGAGAAGCTAGCAGTTGGCCTACCGCGCTGAACTCTGTGTTTGTTATGTATTGTGCTTCAGTGTGGAAATAGATTATAAATTAGTTCTGAAGTAGGAGGTACAACCTTCTTGTTTCAGGGACTGTGGTACTAAAGTATTAAAGCAGCACCTGGTCTGAGTTGTGCTGAATCCAGAGACTGGTAGCATACTCCTTGGTCAAGATATCGACCAGTGTTGTTTCTCAAGAAAACGGTGAAGCAAGCGAGCAGAGGAGTCAGTTATCCTGCCGCCCACACAGAAGTTAAGATTTCGTTGACCAGAGCAGCTCAATCTTGTGTATACCCCCCTCTAAAATTGACTGTACATTAAATCAAGAGGGACAGTTATTTGTTGCAAATAAAAAGAAACTGTGAACCTTTCCAATATTATTTCCACCAGAAACAAACACTTGAAGTCATGATGACAAACAACAACCTAGCTTGAAAAGCCAGTATTACATCATAGTACTACATCACTACTTACACACATATTGTAATAATAATATATGTCAATACAAAGATCCTATCTATAAATTGTGTACATACAACTTGTGATTACATTTGATTGTGATTCCTGGTTCACTTTGTAGTTGAATCAGGATATCTATTATTGAAAGGAATTAATACATATTTTAAAAGTTAACACTTGACTTATTAAGATAGTCTTATAGAGTGTTCTACGTATGTGAGTGTCACAGTGTTGTAAAGTATTGTGGATTAAATTAAATTGTGTATCTGTCTGTTGGTTGTTGTGAACATACACTTCATCACTATCATAACCCTAGACATTCAACGTAGTCATCACAATATTCCAGAATAAGTCTGACTGAGGTCTAAATGTGGTAGCAAAGTAAGGTCATCTGTAATACACCACACTTATTAGATACAGATACCTTCACAGCTGATCTCAGTCAGTACACTAAGTTTCCTATAAATATTTATATCATCCCACTTTACCACACTTGACTTGCAGTTGTGGTCCACGTAGCAAATGCCTAGATGCCCACTTCAGTACTTGTCATGTTGTGGTTCATGTAGCATTATAACACTGTTTATCTGGGTCAACAGTTGATGACCTATTTCTGTCCTGTGCAGCCAAAACTTGAAAGTGTAGAGTACAGATGTGTGTTTCAGCTGTCCACCTTGATTATTTCAACGTAGTACAAAGCCCACAGGAAATGATAATTTCTCGCTCTGACCAGTGTGTAGCCTATACCCACAGATCAAAAATGTAATGTGCACTTGTCCTTCTCATGAAAATAGCCCCATCATCTGGCCTACCAGAAATGTAAATTTCTGGACCACACTGGAGACATAAATGTAGCATAAGAGCCCACGGAACTGGTCCACCAGAAATGTAACTGTCTTTTTCTCTCTTGTAGAGGTGATCACTTGCATAAGACAGCATACATGTTGTTAGGTGTGTAGTGCTGGCGTATGATGAACTGAGTGTGGGTGCGAATGAAGGCGCGAATGTGTTTAGGCTCGTATCTGTTGTGTAATGCAACCCATACACTCACATGCAGTAGTCAAGGATGGTTGAACACTGCTGGCACGTTTCAAAACATTTATTGACGATAACACACATAGCACAACAGGAACAGTCAGTGTAAACAAGGTCATGCTGACCGGAAATCGTTAGGTATACATCAGGCATTCAAAAGGCTGGTAAGCATTCCAATATTCGTATAGGGTCGATAGAAATGTTATTCAATGACAGTTCACAATGCCGCTTTGGTATCTCTGACTAAACGCGTCAGATACCTTAATCACTTTGACATACTGGTACAACTTGGTATTCCCCGCCAATTGCACATTATCAGGCTGTAATATATTAGCCTTAACACAGGCCTCGTTATGGCGTCATCTGTGTACTTCTTCTAAGCAGGTTTAACATCAACCCTGCAATAATGCTTATGTAGACATAAATATCGCCAATCTGCGGTTCCCACAATATAACGTCGTCACTGAACTTCTGGATAATATAAAGACTAATAGTCTTGGATGGCTACCTTGAGCACAACAATATAAGTTCTGAAATGTAGGACCGGTGAGCTGTAGTTCACAGACTAGGTAATCTTCTAACATGTTCTGCCACCGAAAGCGTAATAATGGAAAAAGTCGGTATTACCTGGAACCGAATCCTCAGAACATAATAAGGAACTCTGTCGTCATTCCGACGCACAGAGAATCACTGGGGAGACCTGCCAACGCAGTCACTTCGAAGATTTTCCCCGAAAAACACAATGGACATTCGTCCCTCAGAAGCCAGCTTACATCCCGGCCTGACGGAAGTATCTCAACTTGGCGCTCAAATCTGCGCATGGGTATAAGCCCCGAACTGTTTACCTTTGACCCTATCTTCATACAGGTCAAACCCTAAAAGATGAACCAACAGGGAAGACAACCCCTAATCAACCTGACATCGCAAAGTAAAGACATAATTATCCACCTTTGACTAGGGTGAAAATACAACAATTAACTTGACATATGAAACTCCGTCGAAAATGACGGCAACAGTTAGGTTCCCTGATAATATATATCATTATCATCATCATTCTTTTAGAGTCAGGGACCTACACGTGCTTGACCTCACACAGTTGACACAGACACAACTATCTTTCTTGTTAGGTATAACATCTTAACCTCCCCAGCAAATTACACTGGCTACATCCCCTAATGTCAGCTATGTTTCCATGCAGGCGGTGCCGTTTGTCTCTGGTTACCTTTTGCATGGGTCATCGCATATCTGGATCTAATCGACAGCACTGCAAGCATGTACCTCATTGTCACAATGGGAGTGTCACGCGTATAGCCCAAGACTATATACTCATCCCTTTATTTTGAATGCGTTCTTGTCGTTCACATTGTGTTACTCGTTGTCTTTTTCGGCTGTGTGTTGATCATGACTGTCTCTATTATATTTGGTAGGAGTTCCTTTAGGGTTTTGGTAATTATTTTGTCTTCCGCCTCTTTGCTTCTTTCTCTTCCTTGATTGATTTTTGGTCGGCTCTCCTCTAGGGTTTCGGTAATTATTTTGTCTTTAGTTTCTTTGCTTCTTTCTCTTCCTTGATTGCTTTTTGTTACGATATCCTCGATGACCCTTCTCTCTGTTTCAATTCTTTTGAGGATTTCTTCGTTCTCTTCCTTTAGCTCTGCGAGTTTAGCGATGTCGACTTCTATTTGGTGTTGAATGAATTTCATATCCTGCAACATTGCCTGGGCGCTCTGTAAGGCTCCTATTGTTTCGTCTCTAATGGTATCTGTGTCTTCGTTGTGCTGTCTGTTCTTCTCGACTTTGAGTTTTTGTTTTATGCCTCACACCTCTGTGGTAAGTTTTATTAGTTGGGTTCTTGTGTGTTGTTCCTGCTTAGCAGTGCCGCCTGAAGCCACTCGGTGTCTTGCTTCTCTGAAGGAGATGTTTTTGGTTACAGATTCCTTCAGTATGGCCTTTGTCTCATAGAAGATCGGACAGCCACGGTATCTTGCCCCGTGGTTCCCGAGACAGTTTGCGGAGGTTCTGTTGGAATTGCTCACTTTATAGTTGGTATTCTTTTTCGCGTGAGGACATTCATTGTAAGAGTGACTTTCTGCACAGTACCGGTACCGACAAACTGTCTCTCTCTTGCAGGTTTTCTTAGTGTGCGAAAATTGCTGGCAGTTTGAGCACTGCATAACAGGAGGGATGTACTCTTCTGTTTTTCGACATCTATCGTCTAGGTTTAGTTGACTTGGTCTTGAAGTCCCTTCAATAGTTAGAATAACTATGTTTGTGTCCTTCTTGTCCCATGTCTTCAGTCTTTCAACCTGTGTTATTTAGACATTCTTGTTTTCTGTTTGCAGGCGGCTGTGGACTTCTTGTGTAGACCAATTGCTGTCGACCCCTCTTAAACTATCTTTTTAGTCTTCTTGTAGATCTCCACAGTAACTTTAGTCTGGTGGGGCAGCTGGACTTCTTTGTGTCCGGACTCTAGTTCGACCATCAGTTCGTTTGTCTTCTCCGTGTTATTTAGAGCTATTACAACTCCTTTTTCGTGTCTTGTAACGTTGCTCGCCTCTTATTTCTTTTATGACCCGTCATTTCCAACAATGTCCTAAACTCTATGTTTATTCCAGTTGGGCTGCTGGCCCGGTGTCATGTCTAGGAGTGGGGCTGTTGGGACTTTGAAAAAAAAAATCGTGCGAGATCACTTTCACTAGTCTGCCCTGTGAAAGTAAATTATTATACTTTAAACACACAAAAATTAAGGCGTTTGCTTGATTTGGCGAAATGTCTCCGTTCTGACGAAGTCGGAGCCCACGGATGATTCTGGAGGGCAGTTGCCACAAAGAAATAACTGGGCTCTCATCCTGTACTCTTAAGTATCGTTGACAAAGCATGTGTCATTGGAAAGGACCACCAATGCTCATCAACTGGCCAGATAATAATTATAAAAAAGGGCTAGCCATTAAAAGGTCTACCAGCAACGGTCGCTGCTGTCCGATAGATATTTTTAAAAAAATTAATTAATTAATTAAAACCTCCATCATGTAGTTTACGTGAACTATCACAGCTATGATTTACTGGAATATTAAAAATAAAAATGCTTCAAGTCTCTTGGGCCTCGTCTTGAAAGTTCTAATCGGGGCGACAAAGTTAATAGTGTAATGTGTTTCACTCATTTATTAAGAACTTTTTAGCCCCATGTCAAGCAGTGTTCTTCGATCAGTTTAAGCCAACCTCTCCTACCTTGTGCCATCAGTTTAAGTTCCTTCCGTGTCTTCTTTATTCTATTTAGGTTTGTCTCCCCTCATCCTTTCCGTGTTCTTTTATATCTAACTTTTATTTTACTCTAGGGATACCTGAACACAGATTGCTTTGTAATACTTTAAGCTGTATTACGCAATGTATGTCCTATGTCTAAATGTACTTTTTAAGAATTTATTTTTATGACTTAGGCACAGGGAATGATAATCTGCTAAATCAGGTGGCATTACCGATCATAGCGAATGACGTCTGTGGACAGCCTGACTGGTACTCGACCGAATTCATACCAGAGACAACATTCTGTGCTGGTTATGAGACGGGTGGCAAAGATGGATGTAAGGTGGGTACAAATACGTGATGTCTGTATGTAGTCTAAGATTATAGTTTCACCTAACAATGATTTCTTCCTTAATTTTTTCAGGAAATGCGTGACCAGACGTCCCGGTTTTTCCGGGACAGTCCCGGTTTTCGACCATTTTTGATAATTTGTCCCGACTTTTTTTCGATGCAATCCGGGACGCCAATTTGTCCCGGTTTTCGACGAATTTGCCAATTTGGCATAAATCTCACAGATTAAAAAATATATATATATTATTCCGTGGCTGACTTGAGGGAATTTTTAATTATTAGTGAACTGGCGCCGAAACAGCACAAGAGGTTGTCAGGGCCGCGAATTAGTTTTGTAGTTCCAATGTGATATTCGCAGTTATTTGAAATTTTAGGTAGTGGTAAAGTACCAAGATTTTGCGTACGGTATACGTTTATTTAATTTAAACGGTGAACTATTTGTGCATATTTTGTTATTGTTGTAAGAAAATGGTACCAAAGCGTAAATGCAGTTTCAATGAAGATTTACAAAAGGAATATCCGTTTATTAAAAAGAGTACACCAAACTTCAATGTACGATGCAATATATGTGCCTCCGGGTTTTCGATAAGCCATAGTGGACGTGGTGATATTAAGAACCACATAAGCAGTGAGAAACATAAGAGAGCCGTCATTACAGCTGCATCAAGCTCGTCGTTAACCACTTTCTTCAGAGATGATAAAATTGGTGACCAAGAAGAGCAATTAGCTGCTATAGAAGGCGCCTTTGCATACCATACAGTGCTACACAATCATACTTTCAGGTTTATGGATTGCACATCAAAATTACTTCAGGTTACTTTAGAGCCAAAATTTGCATGTGCACGTACGAAAACAGAACCCATTATTCGAAATGTCTTGGCACCCCATATTCTAAATGAGTTAAGGTGTGACCTAGAAAAGTCTACATTTATTTCTGTACTGACAGATGCATCCAACCACAAAGAATTCAAGATTTTTCCTTTGCTTATCAGATACTTTGATCAAAGTAATGGAGTGAAAATTAAAATATTAGAGTTAAAGTCATTGCCAGGTGAAACATCTGATATTGTAAGTAGTTTTCTTAATGACTGCATAACTGAAAATGGTTTAGACAGGAAAGTGGTTGGATTATGCGCAGACAACACAAATTCCAATTTTGGAGGTGCTGAAAGGAAAGGACAGAACAATGTTTTCAAAAAACTGCAAGAAAACCTTGGACATGGTCTTATAGGAGTTGGGTGTGCAGGTCATATTTTCCACAACACTGTTCGAACAGCTGCAGATGTACTGCCTGTTGATGTCGAGCTGATTATTGCTAAAATTTATCTACTCTTCAAATCATACACAGTACGAGTTGAAAGACTCAAGGAGTTTTGCCAGTTTGTGGAAACAGACTTCCAGATGATCTTAGGTTATGCTCAGACTAGGTGGCTTGCTCTGCTGCCTGCTGTTGAAAGGGTTCTTCAGATGTTCCTGCCTCTAAAATCATATTTTCAATCTCAAGACAGATGCCCAGTTTTTATACAGACATTCTTTGAAAATCCTCTATCTGAGGCATGGCTTGTTTTTGTTCACAGTCAGGCCTCTCCATTCTACGAAGCAGTGCAAAAAATAGAGGGACAGGCGGTCACTGTGTTTGAAGTCATTGACAGCATCAACAGGTTGAAAACTATTTTGAAGTCCAAACTGGAAGACTGTTTCTTGCCATCAAGAGTTAAGCTAATCCTTGAAAAGCTGGAAATGGAAGGACTTCCAAAGGAGGATGTGAAAAAGTTTCATGCTAGCGTTTCTTCGTTCTATGAAACCGCTTTAAATTATTTGAATAAATATGCTGCAAAAAATTTTCAAGACCTAGAATCCTACAGCTGGGTAACGCTGAACAGAATACCAATTTGGGCAGATATTGAGATATCATCATCACTAGTGATTCAAACATTACCTTCAGCCCACTTTACAGAAACTGAAATTTATGACGAATATATCTATATGAAGCAGTTTGTTACTTCTCAGAAAATTAGTGAATGGAGTGCCAAAAAAACATTGCCACCACAACGTTGGATTGAAATGATTTCCCACTTCAAAAACAATAATGTGACATTTTCAAATATTTTGAGTTTTTTTTCTGTCTACCTGGAACAAATGCTGCCACAGAAACAGTGTTTTCTTTGATGAACAGCTTATGGGCAAGTGATAAAACACAGCTAGGTGTTGAAACTTTGAAAGCTATGTTGACAACCAAAGTGAACTGTGAGGAAACATGTGTCGAGTTTTTTAAGATGCTGCTTGCAAAGAAGGACCTATTGATAAAAATCCACTCATCTGAAAAGTACAGTAACTGAGCTTCACCTTAAGTAAGGATTATTGTTGTTTTTCTCTCTTATTAGTTTAAGTAGTTAAACTTATACAGTAAAATGTATGTTATTCAATGTTATTCAAATGTATATATAAAATGTATATTATTTTAAATTGACATCAACTTGATTTTTCCGGGACATGTCCCGACTTTTGACCTTTTCTTTATCCTTTTGTCCCGATTTTTTGCATTGAAATAGGTCAAATCTACTATTTTGTCCCGGATTAGGGTTTTGAAAATATGGTCACCTTAACTATATGTGTGTGTGAAAATGTTAACGAGGGGAGGGGGAATGAGGAATGATGAACCTTACAAAGAAAAGATCGCATTCCTATCTCATGCAGTTCACGAATATATTTTAGTAGTCAGCTCGAGAGTTTTCATTGGTAATGTGGAAAAATTACCTGTGATCCCGGGGACACCGAGATTTTAAATGCCGACTGGAGAGGTCTCTATACTTCACCCACATGCGGGAAGACTATGTTAAAGCGTTGTGCACTGTTGCAGAAGTAGCGATTTGAATTAGCCTACATGATAAGACTGCAATCTCCATACACAACGTCATCGTAGTTGCCTCAACAACCTACCTTATGACAGTAGTGCTTCTCCTCTACTTTTGTCTCCTTAGAGACCCCCTGGAACCTCACAGATCCTATGAGCTTATAATTATTTGTGATATGAAAAACTCACTTCTACATTTATCTTGTACTGTGCTTGTACCTGCCACAACATAATTTCTAAATCAAACAATGGATCTGGTAGACTCACAATATTCTTATCATTTGGTTATTTGTTTACAATTCATGAGCCCCCAGAGTTCCATCTACCTTTAATTATACGTCTCTTTTTAGAATGCTTTTCCACTGTGTAACTGTCAATATCATTTTGAGTATTTTCAGGGTGACAGCGGAGGTTCTCTGATCTGCAAAAGGGGCGATAAATGGTTCATCCAAGGTAAGATAGGGTTACTGACAAGAAATGAAGATCCTAATAGATGTAAGGCTTATTAAAAGCATCGAGGAGGTGCTTTACATATTCGCTAGCATGTTGCCCATTGCTAGCATGCTGCCCACTGAGAATGGCAGGGACAAAAAGCTATGAGTAGAGTCATGCAAGCCAGTGCTTTAGTCATTCGTAAACAAAAATGTGCATTGCAAACAACTTCACTGTCTGTTCTGCTAGTTGTTGTTGTTGATGATTTTAGGGCCTTGCACAAACCATTGAATTTTGTTTTGTGCATGGGATACCCGGTTCAACCCTATATGGGTTATAATTTAGGTATATTGTGTTCCTAATCTGTTCTGCATGTACTTTACAACTGTTGAAGATACATAAATAACTGCATACCAGTAGGTACGGGCATATCTTGTTTAAGAGACTGTCTTGTGGGCTCCTCCTTGAAGAGGTGAATGATGTGTGTGCCGTAGATGAGTTAGTTATACGTTACAATCATGAATGGTGGCAATGATTACCTTCTAACTACTTTTAATTTCAAGGACAATTCATGCAGCGTTCAGCCTTGAGTCAGTTCAAAGCTGGTATAATGAAAAGAAATACAAATGAAATCAGGCAGTTAGACATAATGATACTGAGAAGCCCTATCAACAACCTACAGTGCCACATTCAGGTGTACCAAGTAAAGAATGGTGGTCACTACCAGCATTTGATGCGATGTCTGTTGAACATTTTTTTTTTTTTTTTTTTTTCCGTACGCCCGCTAATACTCGAGGCAAAATCTCAGGTTATTATTTTTTTTTTTATGTCTAACCTGACATTGATTTTACGTGAGTATCCCTTTATTTCTTGTACAGAGACAGGTGTCCCTCGCCATTCAGGCAAATACTCGCCGATTTCGGAGGTACCCATTGCAGCTGGGTCGGCTCAGGAGCCGCCAGTCCCTAGTCGACGACACTCCTTCAAATGTCCTCGCCAGGTCTCGAGTTAATCCAGTCCAAATCCCGGTCGACGAAAAATCCTCAAATGCCGTCGCCCGGGTTTGAGCCTGTATCACCCGGTCGCCAGAGCGGTGTTGTAACCACTACGCTAGCGCGGCTCCCTCTGTTGAACATGAAACGGGACCAAAAGATGCAGCAATAGAGAATGCAGTCAGCGACCCATAGCTTGACTGCTTGCATCAGGGTCAGCGAACCAGAGCTGACCAACACCGTACTCCACCTCCACGTGGTGGTCCTGGAAACAGTCTGCAGCAGTGCACTCTGGCTGAGCGAGTACTGATCGCAGAGGGAAGGCAAACCCGGTCCCAAAAAATGCCGTGCTGAAGTCGGATGTGTCGACCGAAAGGTGCAGATATCACAGCTACGGCGTAAACAGACACAACGCAACCACCGTCCTTTTCAGGGCGAACGAGGAAGAAGAGGAAGAAAAAGAACATGAAACACAACATGTGCTTTTATTAACATTATCAAATTTTGTTCATCTTTTTGTGATCTACAGATAATATTTCAGTTTCATTCTATATGAATCACTCTATAAAAATTGCTGTTAGATCTGCAGAGGAAGAAAAAGTACCAGCTTGTAGGAAGGCCACTTGGTTAAGTTGCCAAAGAAATGATATTTGCAGGAGTTCACCAATTACAGATGAATGATTTTATTATCATTTTCAAGGAAAACTTAAACAAGATCATCCTTGAGAGACTAAATCAGTTCACACACAGACAACTGGGAGGGGAACAAGGTATTAAAAAAAACATTCTATGAAGACCAGATAATAACATGACACATGATGGTGTTTGTGCAGAATATTTAAAAATATGACTATCACCAATGAGGAACTGATAAACCAAATATAAGAAGAGCAAAATGTAGGGAAAAAGATGGTGTTATTATTTTGGAATCTTCAATGTAAACAAATAAAAGGGAGACCCAATAACACATGGGGAAGAGGAGTGAAGGCACGAAGCAAAAGAGGAAAAAAGATATTGAAAGAAGTTAAACAAATGGCACAGGACAGGACATTGACTGACGAGCTTCTCCTTGAACAAATGGTACAGGACAGGACATTGACTGACCAGCTTCCCCTTGAACAAATGACCACTGTTTGTAAGCATCTTCTAGCTTTATTTTACTTCTCATTCTTATTAATATCATTTTGGTTTTAATGCACATAACGTGTACAGTGCATACTGATTATATGGATTATAACGTGTACAGTGCGTAATGATTATATGGATTATAATGTGTACAGTGCGTAATGATTATATGAATTATGTCTTCTTCTTCTTCGATCCTTAACCACCGACCGTCAAAGCAGTCAGTGGCCATTACGCCTAGTGGCGTCTTGTAGGGCAACAACAAATTGATTCCACTTTGCACGGTCGGTGGCCATCCTTCGTACAGTGCCCCAACTCTGGTTCATTCTTTGCATCTCAGCCTCCACAGTCCTCCGCCAAGTTGTTTTTGGTCGGCCTCACTTTCGCTTTCCTTCAGGGGTCCAAAACATAGCTGTTCTTGTGATGGCATCGGGGTCTCTTCTGAGGACATGACCAACCCAGCTCCAGCGTCTGCCAGCTATGATGGTGTGCATGTCTTCTTGCTTGCTACGAGTAAGCAGATCTTGGTTGGTGATGGTATTCGGCCAAAAGATGCGGTGAATTTTTCTTAGGCATGTTGTGTGAAAAGAGGACAATTTTGACATTTCCTTCTCTGTGACTCTCCAGCATTCCGCACCATAGAGAAGCACAGAAAGCACGCAACTCTGGTATAATCTTAATTTTGTGCTTGTGCTGTATTGGGAGGACTTCCAGATGTTATTTAGGCTAAAGAAGGATGTTCTTGCCTTATTCATTCTGATGTTGATGTCTTTGCCTGCCCCACCGTCTGGTGTTACTATGCTTCCTAGGTATGTGAAGGTATCTGTCTGTACCAGTTGCTGATTCCTTACTGATATGGGCTCAGGGTTGCTCACATTGAGCGTCATGACCTCAGACTTCTTTAAATTGATGTTCAAGCCCACCTGCTGGCTAATTTTATTAAGTCTATCCGTTTTTTTCCTGGATGTGTTGATGTGAATGTGCCAGCAGTGCAATGTCATCTGCATATTCCAGATCTTCCAATGTAGAGAATGTAGTCCATCTTATTCCTCTTGGACTGCCCTCTGTTGTCTGGCGCATCACCCAGTCTATGACTGTTAAAAATAGAGTGGTTGATAAGGGGCATCCCTGTCGTACTCCTGTCTTCACCTCGAAGGTTAGGTTGCTCTGCCCAACACTACACGTAAAGTTGGCATAGAGGCTTTTTATGATTGACACTATGCCGCTTGGGATTCCATAAGCCCTCAGTATTTTCCATAAACTGTCCCTATGTATGCTGTCAAAAGCCTTTTCAAAATCAACAAAATTTATGTAAAGCTGCCTTTGCCATTCTGAGCACTGCTCTATAATGTTCCTGAGAGTGAATATATGGTCTACACATCTTCTGTTCTTTCTAAATCCTGCTTGTTCTTTATTCAGTTTGTAGTCTACTGCCTTTGAAATTCTCTGTATAATTATCCTGCCTAGTATTTTGCTGGGAACTGAGAGAAGAGTGATTCCTCTCCAATTATTGCAGTCTGCAAGATCTCCCTTCTTGGGCAATTTGACAATTATTCCTTTCTTCCACTCTGATGGTGTTGTCCCCGTTTTCCACACTTGTGCAAATAGTGGTTCTAATAGTTCTGCTGCTAGCTCAGGGTCTGTCTTAAATAGCTCTGCATTTAAGTTATCATGGCCCGGAGCTTTACCGTTCTTTAACCCTTTGATTGCTGTGATGATTTCTTCTTTTCGTGGAATGTCTGTATTTACATCTAGATCGTTTTCAGCCTCAGGAACATTCAATTGTGTCTCTGGTATTTCCTTGTTCAGCGTTTCTCTGAAGTGCTCTGCCCATCTTGTTTCCTGTCCCTCTGCTGTCTTGATGAGATTTCCTTGCTTATCTCTTACTAATGTAATATTGTTTGCACCTTGTTTTCCGCTGATGAATTTAGTTATTTTGTATACTGTGCTTTGTTCATTTCTCAGTGCTGCCTCTTCTGCCTGTTTTGCAAGATCGTCTAGGAAATTCCTTTTGTTGGCTCGGGTTTGGCATTTAACTTCCCTGTCCAGCTGGCTGTACTGTTCGCTATATAGTTGCTTTAACCTGGGGGACTTCGCTTCTGTTTTCTTTCTTTTCATTTCCTTTTTCATCTTTATGGTGTTTAGTGTTTCTGGTGTTATCCAGTCTTGCTTCTTCCTTTCCTGGAATCCTAAGCATGATTTGCTACTTTCCTTATATATTGTTGAAATGGTGTTGAAATTCTGGTCTATATCATCAGTCAATGTCTTTTCCTGTCTTTTGGCAAATTGATATCGTTTCTTAATGTCGGCCGCAAAAGCTTTTCTGGTAAGGGGGTCCTTCAATTTGCTGATGTCAAACATTTTCTGTGTAGTTACAGTTGGTCCAGCCCTTCTTAGTTTCACTTTCAGTTTTGCTACTACTAAATGGTGATCACTTCTCACATCTGCACCTCTTCTTACCTTCACATCTTGTAATGCATGTCTCCATCTGCCGTTAACCATGATGTGGTCTATCTGGTTTCTGTCCCGACCATTTGGTGATTCCCATGTTAACTTGTGAATTTCCTTATGTGGGAAAAGTGTTCCTCCAATGACCAGGTTGTTAATGCTACAGAAACTTATTAGCTTATCCCCATTTTCGTTTGCTGTTCCGCTGCCGCATTTCCCCATTGTTCTTTCATTATATGTATTGTGTGTACCAACTTTCGCATTGAGGTCTCCCATTACTATAACAAGATCATATCTAGGGGTGTCTTCCATTTCTTTCTGCAGTTGTTGATAGAATTTATCCTTGACCTCCTCATCGCTATCATTCGTTGGTGCGTAGCATTGTATTATTGTAGTGTTGGTGAATCTCCCTCTCAATCTCAATCGTATCAGTCTGTTGTTGATGGGTTTCCATTCCAGTAATGTCCTTTCTATCCCTTTCTGTAGAATAATGGCTACGCCTTCACTGTGCTGTCCATCCTCTCTTCCAGAGTAAAGTACTGTTTCTCCTGTTGCTGTTTTAACTTTTCCTGCCCCTGTCCATCTGCTCTCACTTATCCCCAGGATGTGTAACCTATAGTTTCTCATTTCTGCCGTGACCTGTCTTAGTTTACCTGTCTCGTACATTGTCCTGACATTCCAAAATCCTATTCTTGTATCCTGTTTTGCGGTCAGGACATCCGTTTTCATGTCAGTGGCTTCCTTTCGGCTTTCACCACTGACAGTCATACGAGCCACAGACTCCGAATGTCCATCCCGCAGCAAAGTTTGTTCATTTGATGTTGTTTCCGTAACTTCATTATTTTTTTTACATAGACAGGGGTGTCAGCCCTATGCTAAAACCCCCAACCTGGAGGACCAGGGTACCAGCTTTTGTCTGACCCCTACCCACACAGACCAGTCCAGCTTGGTTGAACCTACCAGGAGTAAAACTCCCACTGGCATAGCTCTGGGGATTGTCAGGGTACGCAAGCTGCCATACCGCTACAAGGTATAGGTACCATTGATGGCAGATGAATTATGTGTACAGTGCATAATGATTATATGGATTATAACGTGTACAGTGTGTAACGATTATGTGGATTATAATGTGTACAGTGCATAATGATTATATGGATTATAATGTGTACAGTGCGTAATGATTATATGGATTATAACGTGTACAGTACATAATAATAATATGGATTATAACGTGTACAGTGCAACTTTTTTCTTCTTGTAACTTTTCTTTTATTTGTACCAACACTATTGTTATTTAATTTAATTTAATACATTTGCTTTCTGTTTTTTGGTAGCAGTTTCCACTGAGTGTTTATAATCTGTATGTAATAGGGCCAATCCCATAGATATTAACTTGAGAGTTTTGATTTAACATATTGTATGCCTGAATAGTAAATAGGAGAGTGGATGTGATAACAGTTATGTGAAACAATATCTGTGTTGCTACGAGGAGAGATTGGCATCAAAGGAAAGGAAATAACACACCGTGGACAGTGTTAAAGTGGAGAAAGTAGGAGGCTAAGGGTTGAAAGAGCTGGAGGTCCACCACCTTCATAAAAGCACCTGATGGCAGAGTGGTTAGAATACTTGCCTTTCCCGATGAATTTGCTGGGTTCTGGGTTCACATTCCAATCTACTTAGCTGTAAATGGGTACCTGACTCAGCCCTTCAGTTAGGGAAGGCAGAGGCAGTGAGAAGGGAAACTGGTCACTCCATTTCATACAGCTTGGTTTAGTATAGTGAAGTCTCAAACACTTCACTCTCCTATGGCAGTATCTACTATGAAACTATCTTTAACTTTTTTTTTATTAAACAATCATTAAGCGATAGGTGAATGTTTCACCTGGAGAATGTATGAATCAGAAAGAGTTAAGATACACGCAAGAGTAAAGGGAAAAATTAAAACGACTATAAAATCTAGTAAAAGTATGTATTATAAAATTGAGTTGTGGCCTTTAGACAATCAATATCAATGCTTGAACTGTTTTGTTATCAAACACAAGATATTCTTCCACTAGTGCAAGTTAAAATTAATTACAGATGACAAGTCAAAAGCTCACCCTTCGTCAGCTGTTGCTTTTGATGATGTCTGCCTATCAATCAACAATTTGGAATCATGTGAATGAAGTTATCTTCGAATAACCGCCTTATTGTAGAGCTTAAAACTTTCTGTGATTTCACTTATCCACTAGTAGCCTACATATGATGGTCGTTTTTTTTTTAGTTTTTGGTTTTAAGGACTTTCTTCATTGCACACAGACAACTCCATCAGTGCTCCAATCTCCTCCCTTAGATCACACAAGGAGGATCTCAGCACAGTGCATGAAATCTATAGCACCAATGAGAATCCCAATGTGTGTATATAGGATTCACACATTCTATATATATTTTTTGTGGTGGGTAGGTTTCTAATTTTTAAATTTTCCAGGGCAGCGGCCTTATGGCCTACTCTTTACGATGTCCAACTGCCGTGTGATTTTTAACTTGCGCAACTTATGATGGGAAGGCCCCTAACCCCATTTTGTTTGTGTTTTTAAAAATGTCACTGCATCTTTTGAATGGTGATGTTATTATCTTCACTTAGTTATCTGTTATGTATTATTTCAAGTACACATGAATCACTACTCTCCATTATTAAGTTTCTTAATGTAAAAGATAGTATCGACTTTATAGAGGCACTATCAAACATTGATTTAAAAGTAAATGCTTCCATCTCTTCCCCTACGCAAACTCACACCTACAGCTCCCCTTATTACTGTTCTATGTATACTCCTGTGGTAACTTCTACGTCCTTTCATCACAGGAGTGTCTAGCTGGGGCTATGGCTGTGCTGAATATAGATGGCCTGGCATCTACACCAATGTTAGCAAGTATATACACTGGATTACAACTACAGTGACTGTTGACGTAGCCTGTGGAAATGTGATTGGTTAGGCAACATTCACTGAGGGCTGTGTCAGAAGATGTATATCATACAGACATTAACCACTGTCCATGTCATGATGATTTGATATCAAAAGCAAGGGCTTGTGTTATAAATAATCCATGTTATCTCTTCCATTCATTTTCAATGGTCAGAAATCTTCAAACTAATTTTTCTAGTACTTCACTCATGTGAACTTATACCTACTGATATTTTTGTAGAAATACACACACCTTAAAATAATATCATAAAAGAGGCAAGTTATAGTGACTTAGTGCAAATGTTAATATCATGATTATTGGCTTCATACTGTTTATACTGTGATTAGTTACTTCAGTAGAGTTGTTCACACCGAGACTTGATGTAAATTTGCAATGATTATTGGCTTCATACTTTTTATACTGTGATTAGTTGCTTTAATAGAGTTGTTCACACCAAGACTTGATGTAAATTTGCAATGATTATTTGCTTCATAATGTTTATACTGTGATTAGTTACTTCAATAAAGTTGTTCACACTGTGACTTAATTTAAATTTTCAATATAATTATTGACTTCATACTGTTTGTACTGTGATTATTACTTCAGTAAAGTTGACACTGTGAGTTCAGTAAAATTTACAATATGATTAATCAACATCGTCATTACTATATTTTCTGGATCAGTGTTCAGCTTCCTGGATAATCTAATCCATACTACCTATAAATAACATTCATGACAGGACACAACCATGTTTTAATCTGTGGATTGTGAACCAAGGTGCCAGACACTGACTGACATGTGAGTTAAAGCCTGACCTGAAAAGCTATTAATTAGTGATTTCTGTTTCTTCTTCTTTGCCCTTTATCTCACTGTGAATCACAGGCCTTGAGTTAATTCATACCAGGCCTCCGGTCTTCCTGCTGTTTTTCCATGTTTCTTTATCCTTCTTACGTTTGTCTTCACTTCTCATCTCCATGTTTTTGTAACTCCCTCTTTTTTACACGAACCATGTCAGTTAAAAAAAAAAAAACGTTGCCTTGTTGTAGCGAAATTTAGTTCCTCTTGCTTTGTTGTGGAAAAAATGTGTAGCGCGACACCCACACACACACAGCGCAAGGTCGGCTCGGCGGGTCTTTCTTTGAAGTTTGAGGACGGGAAATGCGAATTACGGTTAAAGCCAGACAATATTACTGAAGAATGAGGAAATAGCTATATAGGAATGTATGGCGGACTTTAAAAGTTGTCATTTACTGGACATTAAATTATTAACTACAAGAGAACGCCTGGTTGGACTACAATTAAATAAAAATAATTCAACAAAGGAGATAGACTAGGAATTATATCCAAAAAGATATTATTCAAATATAAATAGTTTTAAAGATAATTAATATTTTTCACCTTCATCACATCTGCTAAAAGTTAGCTAACAATCTTTAAACATTTATTATAACTACATGCCTAAACAGATTTAAATATAAATTGGATAGAATGGAAGCCTCATATGGGGAAAAGGAAATGATACCTAGGAAGGAAGGAAGGATATAAGTGTGTAGTGAACAGAAGAAAAAAACAAGTACAGGAAAAGCACAGATCGCCTCAAATCGCCTCAAACCAAGAGATTAAACGAAAATCTTTTGGGATTTTTAGAGGTGCTTTCTCGTACGGGCGAGAGACTGAAATATAAGGACAGAGCGGCGCACACCAAATCCAGAAGCCAGAGTGAGAAACTGGAAGACGGTATCTGCAAGAAAAGTTATTTTTTCACGCTGCATGCAGGGCAGATTAACTTCAACCAAAACAGTCTCACCGTGAGCTTATAAATCCTAAGAGGGTATGTAAGTTTATTAAAGATATATGTATTACTAATATCATTTTATTTCAGATTTTATTTCTGATTGATTGTATCAGATATAATAAAAAAAGGGAATGACGCTAACCAGAGATAACCTTTACCGGCATTGTCAGGAAGCATAACCATTAATTGGTTAGCCAAATATATCATGGCTAGTTCTTGCCTGGAAGCGTACGACATACCAGCAAGTACATAAGTGACTTGACATCCATAAGTGGAAGACAAAGGTTATATCGTACCCATGTATCATAACATGTGATTTATTCATGTATTTTGTTAATTCTGCACAGTATACATTATCTTACCATGCTATCTCTGTAACATACTACCATGATTCATTCATTTATATACAAACACTGAAGACATGGTCGCATCATGAACAGCAGTGGGTGGTGAGATTGTTGGAACACCATGGCCACCTATTACCTCTTGTTCCAGGTTTTTATGATCATTCCTGATCGAGAAACTAAAGACTTGAGGATCGTTGATCCAGCTAACTGAAGCCTAGAGGTCAACCAATCTTCAACACCTTAGTCCCCCGTAGTTATAGGGCGGGCTGAAGGAAAGTCTTCCGTATTCAAGTGTGTCTCAGGAACCTCGAGCAGACGTGGCTAATAACATAAGATGAGTTATATGTGTATCCATCCAAAAAACACTGTGAGCAGTTTCTAAAACGACTGTCTAATGATGACAACTAGATGGCAAGAGATAATGTGACAATCCTTTTGTTGTAATTTCAGTGGAAGATAAATCCAAGACTTTTTCTATTACTTATTTTAATTTGTAACTGTAAATAATCATTCATTTTACCATCTTCCAACACCCATTTCTCATTACAAGAATATATAGATGTACATAATAAATTATGAAATTGTACTCATTTGACTTGTTAAATTTTTAAACTGTTAAATTTTGAGTTACCTTTTCAAATTTAATTATATTATCACATAGGGTTACTATAACGAAAGTAGCAACTTATACTTCTGAAGCCTAAATCTATTGTCCAGCTCAGAGTATTCACTGCTGTAACTCACTTGTGATACCAGTGTACTTCTCAGGCACTGGAACTTCATACTTTCTGGAGAGAGATTCTACATCTGCTCTACCACTATTATCATATTAGGAAAACCTTTCGCTACATTGGGGGCTCTTTCGCGGGATATTATTTTGTATCCTGAGCCACTATCTATGTATTCTTCTATCTTGAGCCACAAATAGTTTGTAAAAATAAATTTTTTTGAACAATTCTAAAAACTTAGAAATTTTTTCGTAATAGTAGTACCATTGAGTACGAAGTAAATAGGAAACGCTCACAAGGTTTTAAGGATTTGTCTTGTTCAAAGTAATTAATTGATTAAGTTAGTTGGTTAGTGAAGATAAAATTATATACCCTCTGGTAAGTAAGCATCATGGCTGAATTGGTGAAGTTTAGAGCTGCGATTATGCAGGAAGGAAAAGACTTGGGCATGACAGGAGATGCTCTAATTCGACATACCACAACTGAAGTGGATAAATATTTAGATAGAGAGACTAAAAGAATGGAAGTTGAGGCTGAAGCTAAGAAATTAGAGGCAGAAAGAGAGACTAAAAGAATGGAAGTTGATGCTGAAGCTAAGAAATTAGAAGCAAAGAGAGAAGCCAAAAGAATGGAAGCAGAGAGAGAAGCAAAAAGAATGGAAGCAGAGGATAAGAAATTAGAGGCAGAAAGAGAAGTCAAAAGACTGGAAAGAGAAGAAAAGAGACAAATGTTTGAAGCTGAAGAAAGAAGGTTACAAAGAGCTCATGAGTTAAGTTTAAAGGAACTTGAACTCCAGGGAGCAGCTAGCAATCATGGTGCTAGCTCACCTCACTCTGAGAGTAGCTCCAACCAGAGCATGGCAAATGGAGCCATGAGTTTCCACCTGGATCCATTTATTGAGAAGGAGGACGCCATTGAGTCGTACCTGGATAGATATGAGAGATTGGCCTCTACCTATGGATTGGAAAAGGAAAAATGGAGCCTTAAACTATCTCAGGGGTTGAGGGGAGTTTCATACGATGTTTATTTAAAACTCTCAAAAGAAGACCAGGAAGATAATGAAATCTTAAAACAAGCTTTATTGGTCAGGTACGAAAAGAATTCTGAATCTTATAGAAAGAGATTCTGTAAAGACGTTATTTCTTACTACACCTGTAGTACACCACTGTAAAGTATCAGTCTGTCTGCTCTGTAAGGAAGAGTGGTGTGTTGTTGAGATCAGGCATGCTCCAGTCTACCCAGCTGTAAATGGGTAACTCACCCTAGTCCTGAGTTAGGGAAGGCAAAGGCTCCAGGGGAAGCAGGCCCTAAACTTGGTCACTTCAGCCGACGCAGGATGGTGTATGTATGAAGTAGTAGTGTAGAGTGTGATTACCGCGAATGGTGTACTGTTCGTGTGCTGACCAATATAATCACTCATACACATGTGTCTACAAGGCACCAATGCAGACTGCTGGAATCTTAGTTTACTCAATTTATTCAGACGTACACACTGGGACATACGAGTACATCAGGCTTTGTTGACATAACAATTTGTAGGTATACATAGCAGATCTGAAGTCATGACACATGCAGAAATAATGGGTAGTACATCAAAGTTCAATGTCATGATACATCATCTTATGAAACCACGAAAAGGGGGTTTCTAGCAGGATTGAGATCTCTCTGTCACTGTCCGATAATAAGATAAATAATCTGTTCTCTTGGCAGTGATCAAAACAGACGATGACCGAAATCCAACATGGCTACCTTCCTGAGTTGTCGTTCACTCATTCATAGGAAGAATATCAGCCAAAGTTAATTTACAATGGATATATAAAGGATTTCATGAATGGTTCCATGCAGCACTACGGTGATCAGGTTAGTTCACGTAGCCATAACCGCTGCAGGAAAATCTGTCATCTTCGTCGATACAAAACACGACACTAGCATATCGAAGCACCCAAAAGTCAAGCTAGGCCTAACCGACGAGAGATCATCAAAAATACGAGCTGGGTTTACCTGGAGTCCGAATCATCTATATACTGACATAAGGAGAGTCTCTAACACAAACTATCGTAGAGACACTATCTCCTCCAGAAGAAAAAACCACTTCGTAAGACATTTTTTCTTGACGAAGGGACCAGCTCTTGAAAAAACGTACCCCGCCATTCTTAGCAGTACATCGGAACTCATCACGACTTGTTAAGACAACTCATACTTCCGCTAACAAGAATCTAGTCCCTCATACCCATCCAAAATATACAATATAGGACTGATTCTACTTGTACTAATAATATGTAATACATATGAATTCAGGCCATAAACACAATAAGCAAATTAATATATTTTCTGGCCCTAAAATTAAGTACAAACGCAAGCGTACTATTCTTGCGCTGGATCGATATCCAGACCGATTACTCCTATAATCAAAAGTGTGAATCAAACATGGATTATCTCGCTTTTACAATAAACAGCATTTTCATACACAGATGGATGCATGACTATATTTTTCCCATATTAAATAACCATATCGATTTTTTTGTAATATGTGCGTCAAAAATATGCACGCAACAGATTACCACACCCCTCGGGAAAAAAAAAAAAATGGTACATTTTTTTTTTGAAATACATCTAGGAGCAACATACAATAGGCTCACAACGCACCAATAACAATGCGCAGATGATAAGCATAAGTTTTATGACCTTAGAGAAAGCACTTCTCTAAGTATTAATATTTCCAGAGAGGTGTCACCAACGCATACTACAATATTAGCAATGACACAATTTCCACATTAGTTTATACATAAATTCCATCTAAGATATCTTAACATCATGATCATCAAAGACGAAAAAACATTGAAAAAATCAGCGGTGAATAAATATCCATGAACCGCTAAGTAGTGTTACAATCAATATATGATATATTACATATGTGTACACATTTCAACATAGAAACAATTGTATCAAAGCTGTATAACAGTTATGAATCATGTGGGCATCTAGACAAAATATCTGCCATCACATTTTCTGACCCACGGATAGCTCGCACCGAAAAATGAAATGGCTGTAGGGCAATCGCGTATCGCGTTGATCTCGCGCTCTTCAGATTTTTACTCTGAATAGCCGTAAGAGCTTTCTGGTCAGTTTCCACAATGAAATGCGCGCCCAGAAGAAATCTTTGTAGTTTAAGGATTGACCAAACCATAGCCAATAATTCACGGTCTAGGACCGAGTAATTCTTCTCTGCGGCATTTAATTTCCGAGAAATATACATCACAGGATGCAGAGTTCCAGAGTACTCTTGCATTAGTGCAGCTCCAATCCCGGTGGATGAAGCGTCACTACGAAGAATAAATGTCTTATCCTTAGAAGGTAATACTAGGATAGGTGAAGTAGAAAACATAGTTTTAACCTTATCCAAAGAGGATTGACATTCTTGAGTCCAATGGACTACATTAGGAGACCCTTTCTTTAGCAAGGAAGAAAGAGGTGACATAATGGAGGACAGATTCGGTATGAATCGTCCATAAAATTGTATTAGACCTAAGAGACTTCGTACTTGCTTTTTAGTCTTAGGAATAGAAATGTTAAGTATCTTACTTGTATTATGGTCTTCTGTTTTTAGGAACCCATGACCAACACGGTGTCCTAAGAAAGATATTTCGCTAAAACCAATACATGCTTTCGATGGTTTCGCTGTCAGGTTATGCTCGCGTAAGATAGACAATAGTTCATTTATACCATTATAGTGATCGTTCCAAGTATCACTGAAAAGACAGATGTCATCAAGATTGTCATGAAATATTCTAATCCACATATATAAATTATTAGGTAAATATGAAGCCTAACAAATAAAATTAATAAAGAGAAGAGCACGGGTAAAATAACAGTGCTGTCACAAAGAATGTACTCGAAATCCCCCTTGTTTTCTGCTTCGTCTGCAAATTGTAACGCTTTCACGTTGATATAAAAGCTTACTGTATTATTACCCGCCTTCTTCAATGAAACGTGTGCTGCATTTCTAAGAAAAACATTGAGACGTACTGCGTAATGACCTAAATTAATCCTAACATTAATTATACTGCGTTACCAAAACGAACGAACAGATGGACAAAAGGATAAAGAGAGAGGGGAGGGCTGAAAATCAGGAACGCATGCATCACGCGTGTAAGTCTACATGCACTAATTTTTTTTTCAGACGGACAGTGATAAAATACACTACCCTTTCCCAGAGTTAGGTTTATAAATCATAAAAAACTCTTATTAGAAAAGATAACATTAGATGGGTTTACGGTTGAGAACATAACAGTACCCAGACAGCACATCTTCGAAACAGGAGGTAGAAGAAATTGCATATTTTGAATGCAGCCACGTAGCTCCTTTAAATTTGTATTTTTGGGTTCCTTAGGGCTTGCTGACAAATAATATGTAAAACGTTACGCAAATAGTCCAGGAATTAAAAAATTATACCCAAAATAAAATATTGGGGGTGCCTGACAGCATAAAATCATTTCTGCTCATAAGATTTTTTTTTAACGTGTTTGAAAAAAATTTACGTTACAGAAATAGCCTACCATGTAAACTCCAAATTGATTGGAGCGCAACAAATGAAAGCCTAACCACGATTGGTCGGGCTATAAATACTATCTTGGTTGTTAGGGGAAACGGGGAAAGGTAACATTTTTTCAAACACTTGTCGAAACGGGGCTCATTGGTCAGACTCGCTGATATACACACTTGGGAGCGTTAGTTCGAAACCACTTGTTTAAAATAGCTTGATAAAGCCTCAGTGCGTTGAAGCCAGCTTATATTTGGCTAAATAAAAGCCTGGAAGATAAGCAGATGGGAATTTGTGCCAGTTTGTGCCAGAATTCATTGCTAATCAACGTATCTGTGTTTATTCGTATGAATTGTGGTAAGCTTGAACCATTCAATATCTTTTAATGAAAATTGAATGTGAATTGTTGATTTATGCCTGTATATATATGTGTAGTTCAGTGGCCAACGTGAGGTAAAGCCTGTAATGCTCCAGCCTGAACAGAGGGTGTCGGAGAGAAGTAAAACGGCATGGAATGGCCAAACAGTACACTGACACCTGGATGATTGACTAGAAAGAAATAATGCTGGAAGTGCAGAGGCGTAGTAACCATTAAGAAGGGTAATACTGGAATAAAGTATTTCAAATGAAGCTGACAGTTGGCCTAATGCTCTGAACTCAATGTTTGTGCTGTGTTGTGATCAATGTAACAAGAGAGTTTAAGTTAGTTATGAAGTAGAAGGTACATCCTTCTTGATTTCAGGGACAGTGGTCTTGATGGTACTGAGCAGCACCTAGTCAGAGCTTTGCTGAATCCAGTGTCGGACAGCATACTCCTTGGTCCTTTTGGCTATCAGTGAGGTGTCTCCAGAGCCCAGAGGAGAATTCGAGCAGAGGAGTCCTTTCCTGCCGCCATCACGCCAGATAAGCTAACTTGGCCAGCTGAGCTCAACATTATGTCCCCTCATCTTGAACTGACTTTTTAAAATTAACATTAAGAGGGGAATTTACTTGTCTTAAAATCAGGAACTGTGAACCTCTCCAATACTGGTCCCTAAAGACAAACTATTGAAGTCATGATGACAAATACCAACAGAGCTTGAACAAAACAAAACCAGTATTACCTCATTTTACTACTACACAACTGACACACATAGAACATTTGTAATAATATATGTCACTACAATATTCATATTAAATACATTCTGTACATAACTTGTAATTTAAATTGATTGTGATTCCTGGTTCCCTTGTAGTTGAATCAGGACACATATTCATTCATGCCAGTAATGAATACATATTGTTATTTGAAAGTTTATCAGTGACTCTTTTAAGATATCTTTGTAGAGTGTTATATGTATGTGAGTGTCACAGTGTTGTCAAGAGTAGTGGATTAAATTAAATTGTTTATCTGTCTGTTGTTGTGACTTACACTTCATCATACACATACCCTAGACACATAACGTAGCATCACACTATTCCAGAATAATTCTGACTGAGATATATAGATATGTGGTAGCAAGTAAGGTTATCTATAATACACTACTCTTAATAGATATAGATACCTTCACAGCTGATCTCAGTCAGTACACTAAGTTCCATATAAGTATTTATAACATCCCACTTCACCACAAAGATACGCAATGACATCTGAGCGATGAGATAGGATTCGACGCATCATGCGTACAAATGTAGCAGGGGCGTTCATAAGACCGAAAGGCATGAAATTCCATTGGAATAGACCCCTAGGCGTCGAAAAAGCAGTAAACGGTTTGGCGTGTTCGGATAGTGGAACTTGCCAATATCCCTTAGACAAATCGAGTTTAGTAAAGAAGTGAGAATTCGATAGTCTCGTAAGTAGCTCTTCTAGTAAAGGCATAGGTTCAGCATCGAATTTAGTCACTTGATTCAATTTGCGATAATCCACGCAAAGACGTATGTTATTGTCTTTTTTCCGTACTATAACCATCGGCGAAGAATATGCTGATGTGGATGGTTCATCTAACTCTTTCTCTACCTGTGCTTGGAAATGTATCGGGATAGGATACGGTCTGACTCTTATAGGACTATGGTCAGTAAGAATAATGTCATGTTGAATGACATCCGTTTGACCAGGAATGTCAGTAAGGACATCCTGAAATTGTTCTAACATAGTAGAAACTTGTTTCTGTTCTCCTGGAGATAATTCTGGAGAAATTGCAACATCTTTCCATGATTCATTAGAGTGAAGAGGAATCATTGGAAAAGGTAAATTTACATCCGAGAAACTCGTTTCCTCATCCTGTATTACTGACAGAGATGAGTACTGTCCATGTTGGACTGGAAAATCGTCCGTTGCCTGGAAAACAGGTTGTAAATAATCAGGACGTTCATGGAATTCCGTGAGCATGTTGATGTGGAAGGTTTTACGCTTCCCGTCAATATCGACGATATAGTCAACATCGGAAACCTTTGATATTATATCGTACGGACCTTTCCAAGAAATGAGAAGTCTATTTTCCCTACAAGGTAGCAAGACAAATGCTTTGTCACCTGGACAAAGTTGACGCAAACATCTCTTTTTATTGGCAAATTCCCTTGCCTTCTGTTTCGCAAATTCAGAAGAAGCAGTTGCCAATTTGCATGCTTCAATAATCTTGTGTCTAAGTGCGATGACATATTCATAAGAGGATTTTGTGTCATCGACAATATTATCAGCAGTTATAAGATCATGAAGTAAGGACATAGGACCTCGCGGTTTCGCGCCAAAGACAAGTTCAAAGGGAGAAAATCCTGTATGTTCGTTGGCGACCTCTCTATATGCAAAGAGAGCCGCGGGTAAAACCCTATCCCAATCCTGAGGATGATCTTCTGTTATCTTACCTAGTAGGTTTTTCAGAGTTCTATTCAAACGTTCCACCATCCCATTGGACATAGGATGATAAATACTACTCAGCGATCTCTCTATCTTCAGAGTCGACATTACTTGAGACATGGTATCCGATATAAGTTGGGTACCATGGTCGGATAATATTTCTGCTGGAAACCCCAGACGAGAAAATATTAACCAAAGAGCATCTGCGACATCAGCAGTAGTTATGCTCTTTAGAGGAACAGCCTCCGGCCAACGTGTGCACATATCAACACACGTCAGAATAAATTGGTGTCCTCTAGCAGACTTTATCTTAAATGGACCAATGATGTCTATCGCCATTTTTTGAAATGGCCGAATGGGAATGTCTGCAGCCTGAATAGGTGCATCATGGCGTGGACCTCTGGATTTAATCTCTTGACATACTTTACAAGATCGACAATAGATTCGTATGTCCTTATTCACAGCAGGCCAAAAGAAAGATTGAAGAACTCTAGCTTTAGTACGGGAAAAACCCATATGTCCAGCACACTGCGAATCATGAGCGTGCTGTAAAATTTTAACTCTCATATTTTTAGGCACAAGGATTTGAGAATGAATGGACTTAGCGGAGTCTTGTACCATACGTACAAGTACGCCATTCTTCATCGTAATCCAAGATTTACGATTTGTATCCTTATTCGGATCACCTTTTGTTGCCAGAGTAAAGAATTTCTTTAGAGTAGGATCATCTTCCTGCTGTTTAATAAAGGAATCGTGTGAAATCTCCAAGGGATCATCTTGGATCTGCGCATCATTATCTTCAGAATGTGAAGATTGTGGCATATTGAGAGCTTGAGCCCTAGTGATTACTGCATTAGCAGATTGCATATTAACATTTTCCCAATTAGAGATTTGCTGTGGAGTGCATTCTTTCACTCCATGAATGCGACCGATGATAAGATCAGCGATCGGATTCGGCAAGAGACATGCTTGCACCTCTCCTGTAAAGAAAGGTGTAGCAATATTGATAATGGCAGTGGAGTACTTCTCCAATGTGCCACCAAATGTTACACATTTGACTATATTGCCCGTAGCTCGAGAAGGATTTACGAGTGATTGCCTCACTCCAATGGTAGTGCACCCCGAGTCGAAAAAGAATTGATACCGGAGTACCATCTATTAGGCCCCTATTAAAGACAAGAGCACCCCTTCCATTATGCGCAATTGACGCATGGAGAGCGGGAAGTGGGTGACCGCAGCTTAAAGTAGAAACTGTGGTTGGATCGAATAATGTTTTGCATTGCGAACACTCAGATGCTCTAGCAAAATCGAAAGCGGAATTTGCTACACTATTGGAGTCTTTTTTATCATTATTCTGATTATCGGTGTCGTGGAACTCCTGTTGTGCAGAGTTAGCCTGGTAATAAGATTTACCATGTCTTTTGTGTTGTGATCTACCTCGGTTATAATTGTCTCTATAATTATTATTGCCTCTGTTATAACCCCTATTTGGGTTTGAATCATAATATTCATGATCATAATCATCATGCTCGTTATATTGAGTATCCCTGTAATATTGTTTCTTTTGTCTCCATGAAGCACTTGGGTAGTTCCTATAGCTACTCCCTTTCCGAGAATTTCTAACATTATGGGTACCCCTCGCGTGTCGAGGACTATCAGCCCGATTCCAGTTCTTCGAAGAAGAACCCTGATTTGAGTGGTTATCTTGGTTTTGATATTTATTCCAATTAACCTTTTTATCAAATTTATTTTTAGCTCCTTGGAATTTGTGTGAGTAATTCTGATTATATTCTGTTGCCGAAGCAACTGGCATACTCTCTTTAATGTTAGAGTTACTAAGAATCATGTCAGGGTGTGCCGTGGCATACTGGTCACAATATTCTTCCATTTGCTTTATTGTACTAGGTTTACGCTCATGTAAGAACTCTAGGAATGATTTATTTACAGAAGACATGACCTTGTCTCTTAGCAATAAATCTGTAAGACCATCAAATGTTTTCTCTGTTTTGGATAATTCAATCCATCGTGAAAGTGTAATTCGTGCTTTTGAGATGAAATCTGAGAATTCTACACCTACCTCAGGTCTCATTGTTTTAAACAAAAGACGGTAACCTTCCTCAGACAGCTGATATCTCTTTATCAAAGCTGCCCTAACAGCATCATAATTGTCTTTGTCGGCCTCTTCAACAAAATATAACTTACTCAGAGACTCCCCTTTTAGATTTTCAGACAACTGATTCACATACTGTGATTTGTCAACATTATGAGATCGACAAGCCCGTTCAAATCTAGAAAGCCAAAATGTTATGTCATCACTGGTAGGGTTAAACGCTGGTACTTTGACCTTGTACACAAAGGGTTTACCATTACCACCAGATGCCTGATTAACATTACTCATACATGTCAATTTTAATTTCTCTAATTCAAACTCATGTTCTCTTATTGCTTTTCTCTCTTCAGCTTCTCTATCTAATCTTTTCTGTTCTGCAGCAGCTTCTAGTTTTTTCTGTTCTGCAGCAGCAGCAACTTCTAGTTTTTTCTGTTCTGCAGCAGCAGCAACTTCTAGTTTTTTCTGTTCTGCAGCAGCTTCTAATTTCTTCTGTTCTGCCTCAAATCTCCTTTCCTCCACTTGCATCTGCAATTTCTTAAGTTCAGCAGCAGTATCAGCTTCTTTTTCTAATCTTTTTTCTTCAGCTAAGGCTTTCCTTTCTTCTGCAGCAGCTTTTTTTTTCTTCTATTTGAAGTCTTCTCTCCTCAGCCGCAGCTTTTTTTTTCCTCAGCAGCAATTTTTTTTTTCTTCAACAGCAGCAGCAATTTTTTTCTCTTCTGCAGCTAATGCTTTGTCATATTGAGCAACAGCCCATTGTTCTAAGTCTTTTCCAGTCTTATCAAAAGATTTTCCTAGTGTAATGAAATAATCTAAGGTAGACATATTGTCTTCTTAAATCAGAAACCTGAAAAAGTAAATAAATTACTCTCTTTGTTAATGGGAGACAAGTCTATACCTTAGACTTAGTCTTAGTCCAAACTTGTATGGTTTACAATAACCAATGATAACTTGAGTACCTGTGGACAACAATAATTGTATCTCAAATACTGTGGGGACAAGCCTTACAAAGGTCTTGTATACCTCACTGTAATCAAAGATCACTTGAGTACCTGTGGAAAAAAATATTTCCCTTTACCAATAACTTTGGGAGACAAGCCTTACAAAGGTCTTGTATATCTCAATGTAATCAAAGATCACTTGAGTACCTGTGGAAAAAAAATATTTCCCTTTTCCAATAACTTTGGGAGACAAGCCTTACAAAGGTCTTGTATACCTCAATGTAATCAAAGATCACTTGAGTACCTGTGGAAAAAAAAATATTTCCCTTTTCTAATAACAATCAGAAAGTACTGATCTGTACTATACTATCAGTGTATACCACTATACGTCATATGTCAACTAAAGACATTACAAATGACAAACAAGAAAAGACAATCTGAAAACATTTGCAGAGATCAAATTAAATTAAATAGGGGAAATGAAAAAAAATGATCACAGAACCTGTGATGATAACTGCCATAAGATAACAAGACAAATAACGCTACAGTGTATAAACATAAGGGTGTAAAAAACTGAAATGAAAGGAAGCTTAAGAAAATGACAAGATGATAAAAGAAATGGTCATGATGGAACAACTGAGAAAAGATGAGACCTACAATTATACAAACAAATCAAACAAAACTAAGGAACACAAAAAATGTTACAAATACAAATATGAAACAGTCGTCACAACTAACCAAATATTTGCAAACTATGTTGCAAGCAAATTTCAATTAAGAAATTGCTCCCTATCGAACGCCAGAACAAGACCAATATTACTCGGTATTTCCTGTTCTAGTCACACAGAATATAAACTAATTTAATACACAACAAATAACATGTAAGCATAAATAGCATATAGCATACAATATCATTTATGTCATGAATGGAATGTGTTTGCCAGTATAGTGTTGTAAAGTAGGCACAGTTTATTTTCAAAGCAGCAGTGATGGACAACCCTAACTGCCCCATTAATCTAATAGATTTAAGTTTAAACTATTACACTGTCAATTTTTTCTCTAGGTTGAGCTTATGAAGATCCCCGATGAAGTGATGGCAACATTCCAGACCACTGCAATTCTTCTGAGGACACTATGCGATATGTCAACAATACTCATCCACCAGATAATGAGAAAGGCTCAAATGGACCAGCCATGATACTGTTTTGGTTTCCACCTGGATCCATTTATTGAGAAGGAGGACGCCATTGAGTCGTACCTGGATAGATATGAGAGATTGGCCTCTACCTATGGATTGGAAAAGGAAAAATGGAGCCTTAAACTATCTCAGGGGTTGAGGGGAGTTTCATACGATGTTTATTTAAAACTCTCAAAAGAAGACCAGGAAGATAATGAAATCTTAAAACAAGCTTTATTGGTCAGGTACGAAAAGAATTCTGAATCTTATAGAAAGAGATTCCGAACTGCTAAGGTACTTCCAGGAGAAAACTATCACCAGTGTTCTGCCAGATTGGAAACTTATCTGACAAAATGGATTAGCTTAAGAAAATGTCAAGATATAACAGAAATGGTCATGATGGAACAACTGAGAGAATCCATGCCTCAGGAAATGAGAAAATTTCTTATGGAGCAAGGAGCAGAGAGATTGGAAGATATTTTAACCATGGCTGAGAGATATCAAGCAGCTCAGTCAGAAGTATCAGGAAATAAGAAGAAGCAGGGTGAGAACTTCAAACCTTCACAAAACTTTACAAACTATGAACACAGGGACAATTCCAACAAGAACAAACACAGAACTGATTATAAAGACAAAAACAAGAAAAGAATCGCCTCAAATCGCCTGGATTAAACAAAACTTTTTGGGATTTTATAGAGGTGCATTCTTACGGGCGAGAGGAGAACAAGAGTGAGAAACTGGAAGACGGTAACTGCAAGAAAAGTTATATATCACCAGATATGTAAATACTAATATCATTTTATCAGATTTGTTATTTCAATCTTTAAACATTAGGATCAGATAAGAAACCTTCAAGAAAGGAAGGACAGTGGTGTAAATCTTGCCAAATGAGTAACCACAATACTGCAGACGGAAAAACCCTCATCACGCTGCATGCCTTACAACAGGAAACAAGGGAAGGAAGGACCTGGCAGATAGTCAGAAAGACCTCCATCATCCCCCTGTCTGTGAGGAAGTGACCTTGAATGGCACCCAAGTACTGTGCTTATATGATACAGGCTTGGACTTTGACTCAGTAGTGTGCTCTTCTCTGGTGAGTCCTGAACAGATAACCACAGAAACCGTGGAAATCAGAGGACCAGTCAAGGGAGCAGGAACCATGACACTGCCCATAGCCCGAATCAACATAAGATCTCGCTATGTGGAAGGAGAGATCAAAGCAGCAGTGATGGACAACCCTATCTACCCATTAATACTGGGATGTAGATATGTCTTTCTAGGAGAACTTATAAGACCCATAGTGATGGCAACAGTCCAGACCAGGGCAAGCTCTAAGAAAGAGGAGGACACTATCATAAATACTCATCCAGAAGAGATGAGAAAGGCTCAAACTGCTGACAGCACATTGAAGCCTTGTTTTGGCAAATTGCCAAAGGCCCATAACCCTCCAGAGAAAGGAGACTTCTACATGGAAAATGGCCTACTCTACAGGCAAGCGGACCTAAAGGGCATGGACAGCTGGTAGTGCCAAAATTCTACAGGAGGAAATTATGGAGCAAGAGCATGCTACATCAGGCAGTGGTCACAGAGGAAAAGGGGCCACTTGTCAAAAGATAGCATTGCGATATTACTGGCCAGGAATAATTGAAGACATAAGTTGGTATATGAAATCCTGTTAAGAATGTAACCAGGTAAACTCAATCAGAAGTGTAGACCAGTTACAGGACCTAGGGAAGCATGGTTGCGGACGTAGGCCCATTAAGAAAACTCACAAGAGAAAACAGGTAGATGCAGTGATAAAGAGAAAACAAAATCACAAGTCTACCGTTACACCAGTAACCATGACAACTCTCCGTATTGTACAGAGAGGGGACGAAAGACATCCCACCCTGACTAAATATTGTTCGGAACACCATGGCCTGGATCATCTGGAAAATTTGGTTATTCAGCAACCAGTATTAAAAAGCTGCAGAAACCAACCAGAATCATAGGAGGTAGGAACCAGGGCTGTACCAAACAATGGATGGATACATACCCAACTTCGGTATACTGCCCCTTACAATAGAAATAGGTGTGGGTCCGGCAACGTTGTTGTTTCGCCGTCCCCATACACGGTCCACTGGAAGCATTGTTGCGGACATGGACTGAACAATAGCAAGCATAAGCACTCAAGGATGAGATTGACTATTTCTTAAAAGAGAAAATTATTTCAAAGTCTGAATCTCCCTACAGCTCAAGTGTGGTGCTATTAAGGAAGCCTAGTGGTGAACACAGGTTATGCATTGACTATAGGAAACAGTTGGCCTTTAGTACACCGGATGGACATTACGAGTTCAATGTACTCCCATTTGGTTTAAAGAATGCTCCAAGTATCTTCACCAGAATGATGAGGAAATTGTTGGAACCATTACAAAATCCTCATATCACCAACTTCATGGATGATATTCTGATTGCTACCACTACATTTGAGGAACACATAGTAGCACTTTCCATGTTGTTAGGTAGATTGAGAGAAACGGGATTGACAGCACGTCCAACTAAGTGTCATATTGGATGTGAGACATTGGAATTTTTAGGTCACACTATCTCTACAGGGCAAATGTCTCCTGACCCAAAGAATGTAGAGAAAATGAGAAAAGCACCAAGACCACAAACTAAGAAGGATGAAAGATCCTTTGTGTCACTGTGCGGGTTTTATCAGAAATATATATCCCATTTTAACTCATTATGCGCGCCATTAACCGACTTAACCAAAAAAGGTCAGCCGGATAAAATACAATGGACCGCGGAGTGTGAACAGGCTTATACAGAGTTGAAAAATAAGCTGACAAATAAACCTATACTTGCCCTTCCCGATCTCACACAAGAATTCGTACTAAGAACGGATGCTAGCAATGTAGGCATCGGAGCAACATTACTACAGCGGGAAGACACACCGCCACATATGCTTCTACCAGTAGCTTTTGCCAGTAGAAAGTTAAATTCAGCTGAAAGAAATTATTCTACCGTTGAACGTGAATGCCTCGCTTTGGTCTGGTCGATCAATAAATTTGCCGCTTTTCTTTACGGGAAACACTTCATTGTGGAAAGTGATCACCAGCCTTTGATGTTTTTAGCAGTGTCTAAAAAATTAAATTCACGACTTTTAGGGTGGAGTTTACTGTTATCTCCATATTCGTTCAATGTGAGATACATACCGGGACGGGACAATTTTGGACCCGATTTTTTAAGTCGGCATCCTATCAAAGGAGATATAGAGAAACAGAAAAGTAAGGAGAAACTGCGGCATGAGTTACCAAACAGTTAACTGTGCATGCACTGTTTTAAAGAAGAGGGCTCTGTAGCGAAATTTGGTTCCTCTTGCTTTGTTGTGGAAAAAATGTGTAGCGCGACACCCACACACACACAGCGCAAGGTCGGCTCGGCGGGTCTTTCTTTGAAGTTTGAGGACGGAAAATGTGAATTATGGTTAAAGCCAGACAATATTACTGAAGAATGAGGAAATAGCTATATAGGAATGTATGGCAGACTTTAAAAGTTGGCATTTACTGGACATTAAATTATTAACTACAAGAGAACGCCTGGTTGGACTACAATTAAATAAAAATAATTCAACAAAGGAGATAGACTAGGAATTATATCCAAAAAGATATTATTCAAATATAAATAGTTTTAAAGATAATTAATAATTTTCACTGATCATCACATCTGCTAAAAGTTAGCTAATAATCTTTAAACATTTATTATAACTACATGCCTAAACGGATTTAAATATAAATTGGATAGAATGGAAGCCTCATATGGGGAAAAGGAAATGATACCTAGGAAGGAAGGAAGGATATAAGTGTGTAGTGAACAGAAGAAAAAAACAAGTACAGGAAAAGCACAGATCGCCTCAAACCGAGAGATTAAACGAAAATCTTTTGGGATTTTTAGAGGTGCTTTCTCGTACGGGCGAGAGACTGAAATATAAGGACAGAGCGGCGCATTGGAAATCACACACACCAAATCCAGAAGCCAGAGTGAGAAACTGGAAGACGGTATCTGCAAGAAAAGTTATTTTTTCACGCTGCATGCAGGGCAGATTAACTTCAACCAAAACAGTCTCACCGTGAGCTAATAAATCCTAAGAGGGTATGTAAGTTTATTAAAGATATATGTATTACTAATATCATTTTATTTCAGATTTTATTTCTGATTGATTGTATCAGATATAATAAAAAAGGGAATGACGCTAACCAGAGATAACCTTCACCGGCATTGTCAGGAAGCATAACCATTAATTGGTTAGCCAAATATATCATGGCTAGTTCTTGCCTGGAAGCGTACGACATACCAGCAAGTACATAAGTGACTTGACATCCATAAGTGGAAGACAAAGGTTATATCGTACCCATGTATCATAACATGTGATTTATTCATGTATTTTGTTAATTCTGCACAGTATACATTATCTTATCATGCTATCTCTGTAACATACTACAATGATTCATTCATTTATATACAAACACTGAAGACATGGTCGCATCATGAACAGCAGTGGGTGGTGAGATTGTTGGAATACCATGGCCACCTATTACCTCTTG
This sequence comes from Oreohelix idahoensis, assembly GCA_024509875.1. Lineage (NCBI taxonomy): Eukaryota > Metazoa > Mollusca > Gastropoda > Stylommatophora > Oreohelicidae > Oreohelix > Oreohelix idahoensis. The sequence continues at coordinate 59,666 of JAMPIV010005897.1, forward strand.
TTCCAGGTTTTTATGATCAATGTTTATGATCATTCCTGATCGAGAAACTAAAGACTTGAGGATCGTTGATCCAGCTAACTGAAGCCTAGAGGTCAACCAATCTTCAACACCTTAGTCCCCCGTAGTTATAGGGCGGGCTGAAGGAAAGTCTTCCGTATTCAAGTGTGTCTCAGGAACCTCGAGCAGACGTGGCTAATAACATAAGATGAGTTATATGTGTATCCATCCAAAAAACACTGTGAGCAGTTTCTAAAACGACTGTCTAATGATGACAACTAGATGGCAAGAGATAATGTGACAATCCTTTTGTTGTAATTTCAGTGGAAGATAAATCCAAGACTTTTTCTATTACTTATTTTAATTTGTAACTATAAATAATCTTTCATTTTACCATCTTCCAACACCCATTTCTCATTACAAGAATATATAGATGTACATAATAAATTATGAAATTGACTTGTTAAATTTTTAACTGTTAAATTTTGAGTTACCTTTTCAAATTTAATTATATTATCACATAGGGTTACTATAGCGAAAGTAGCAACTTATACTTCTGAAGCCTAAATCTATTGTCCAGCTCAGAGTATTCACTGCTGTAACTCACTTGTGATACCAGTGTACTTCTCAGGCACTGGAACTTTATACTTTCTGGAGAGAGATTCTACTTCTGCTCTACCACTATTATCATATTAGGAAAACCTTTAGCTACACTTGTCATGGTGTTATCTCATTTCTTCAATGTTGGTTATTTTTGTATTTTTCAAAACTTTTGTTTCATATATATATATATATATATATATATATATATATATATATATATATATATATATATATATATATATATATATATATATATATATATATATATATATATATATATATATATATATATATATAATATAAAATAATAACAATAACCCCTTCAGTCATAACTGACTATGGGAATGCGCCCCTGAGGTGACAACCCTTCAGTCATAACTGACTATGGGAATGTGCCCCTGAGGTGACAACCCTTCAGTCATAACTGACTATGGGAATGTGCCCCTGAGGTGACAGCACTCCTCCTTTTTGTTTTTTCATGGTGCTCCTTTTGATGTTTTCTCCTCTCTTCTGCTTGCCATGAGAGCTTTTTTCGCCCAATATAAGGTGGCACTGTAGAAAGCATCACCACTTGGTGTGATTGGCAGCTTCATCCTCCCAGGTTGCTGGATTTATGTCCAGTGCCCTCATGTTTCTCTTGCACACATCTTTGAACCTCAGTAACTGTTCTTTCACCATCCACCAGTTGTCTGTAGAAATCTTTTGGGATGCGACCATCTTCCATGTGGTGGACATGGCCAAGCCAGCATAGTCTGAGCTGTCTAAGCAGTGTATACATGCTTTGAAGGCCAGCACGAGATAACATCTCGACATTTGTCACTTTGTTCTTCCACAAATGACTGAGGATGTGGTGTAGACACTGTCAGAGGCTTCCCTAAAATAGTTGGCACCCAGGGCATATCCTACCTTTTGCACCCCCTGATCATAAAGAAACACACTTGCAAGAATATTTTTTACAGTAAGAACGATCGTAATAGTGTACGATGGCACCCCCTTCCTGGCTATCACCAGGGCGGACCGTCCCCCTCTAACTCCCCTTAGTACGCCACTGGACACTGTAGATGGAAGGTATTGAGCCTTCTTTCTTGCTTAGCATAGGTTGTCCATGTCTTGCTGCCATATAGATGTGTGCTGGGGACGCAGGCATATTATACAGAAGCTTTGGTCTTCATTGGGAGTTTTGAGTTTCTCCAAACGCATGTTTGAGGTGGGCAAAGGTGGCTGCGGCTTTGCCAATGCGGCTATCAAGTTCTGTGTTCAGAGAGAGTGTGTCGTTGATGGTAGACCCCAGGTATGTGAAGGGGTGCACCACTGCCAATTCATTGTTTTCGATAGTAATATCTGGTGCAACATCAACATCTTGACCCAGCATACTTGTTTTCTGTAGACTTATCGTGAGGCCAAAGTCCTTGCATGCTTGAGTGAAGCAATTCATAAAGCTCTGAAGCTGCTGCTGAATTTGAGTGATGATTGCAGCGTCATCAGCGAATAACAAGTCTCTTATAGTGACATTTCTGATGTGTGTGTGTGTGCATGCGTGCGTGTGTGCGTGCGTGTGTGTGTGTGCGTGCGTGTGCGTGCGTGCATATATATATATATATATATATATATATATATATATATATATATATATATATATATATATATATATATATATATATATTTATATATATATGTATATATATATATATATATATATATATATATACATACATACATACATACACAAGGCCGTAGATATAGGGGGTGGGGGGTGGTGAAAAACATTTGTAGGGAAATTATACTGTATCAAAACAGTGCATTAAACACATTTTTTTTCTTAACCCCCCCCCCTATTAAGTCCTATCTACGGCCCTGTGTGTGTTTATATATGTATATAGATCTACAGAGAGAGAGAAAGAGAGAGAGAAAACAGATAGGCGACTGCAGCTGAGGTTCAAAGATGTGTGCAAGAGAGACAGGAAGGCACTGGACATTAAATCCAGCAACCTGGGAGGATGAAGCTGCCGATTACACCAAGCAGTGGTGGCACCACAGTTTGGGTGAAAAGAAGCTCACACAAAAAGGAGAAGAGAGAAAATTCAAAAGGAACAGCAGGAAAATAAGCAGCTGAGGGCTGTCACCTCAGGGGTGCATTCCCATAGTCAGTTATGACTGAAGGGGCTATTATTATTATTATATATATATACATACATACATACATTCAGGGTGTCAGGAGGAAAGGTCAATACTTTGGAAGGTCATAGTATCAGTGTTATTTATATAAGAGGAAAAGCATGTGTCACATTCCGAACAGTTTCTGAGACAGAGCCGTTTGAATTAGTCGCACAGTAGTTTCCTTTCCTCCCTCCATGATGTGCATGCAACTGTCAGAAGCATGTGATACCGTGTTAAGCTTGAGTTGGCTGTTCCAATTATTGACAGTGACATTGTAGAAGTGTTGTTAAAAATGCTGCACATCTTCACAGATGTCGAATATGCAGATATGCTGTATAGAAATCCACAGCAAGGATTTAGGATAAAAACACGTTTTATTTATTTAAAGTTAGCCAAAGATGGCAGACAACCCCGTGTAGTTCCCGGGGGGGGGGGGGGGGGGTGGGGGGGGGGGGGGGGGGGGGGGGGGCGTCTGAAGAGGCAAAGAAAGAATAAAACTACTTCTCCCTCATGTGTGTCATACAAGGCGGCCAATATGAGGTTGTACATGGGGCTGGTGACCTCATCTTACAAAACAAAATGCTACAAAAACGTATGCTACAAGAGCATGTGAATGCTATATACAGGCTTCCTACAAGTGAACCAGTTAAAGTGGTGGCTCTATGCTTCATAAGGAAAGCAAAAGAAAATTATGATGATGATAGATGGCAGACAAAACAACTTTGATATGTCTGGGACATAAGCTGCATGACAAATTGCCTGATGAGGACAACTACATTGTCTTGTTTCAGTGTTACTGGCCCGCTGTGAAGAGATGTCATTAATATTGTAACCACAGTCAACACTAGACCCTTTTGGACACCACAGTTTAATACTTCATTTATTCATTACCCTTCAGCTGCCAAAGGAGCATAGGCCTTCAATATATTCACACCAAATTCTCGTTACCATGTGCTCTTCTCCCATGTCCTCTGTAACCCTTACACTTCTGTCGTAACCAGCCCGTGAGGTCTTTTATATTTGGACATGCACCTTAATATAACCAACAGACCCTGTGTCTAGGTTGAAAGGCGCATGCCTTGCTAGAACAAGACAGAAATTTTACTGAAAATAAAAAACTGGTCTCCAGTTCTTTCCTCCATGTGGTTTTTCAGCTTTCCTTTATATCTCTTGCACTGTAGATTCCAGAACAAGGACTACCTTATAATGCTATTAACAGGTTTCCTCAATGTAAGTACTATCCATCGCCAGCATCTTCTTCTCATCTCTTGTTCTACTGGCAATTAAGTTTTCTGCTTATAAAGTGTTAAATAAAATAATAATTTAAACAGATAAGTGTATGCAAAACTGACATTATAAAATCTTGGAATGTACTTTAGCTCAGTTTTTGAAATATACTGGTAAGCTCCATTTGCTCAGACAAACAGAAAGTGAGAAATATTGTCAAACAGTAAAGAATCACAACAGATGTAAATATATATTTGTATTTATTTGTAATTCAAGTTAAATATATGGATACAAATTCATCAGTCTTCTCAACATTGATGAATGAGGACGACACAAACAATGGGGTCAACTTTACATAAAACAAATTTAAGTGAAATTAAATAATTTATAATCATTATAAATGTAAATTGTATTACAAAAGAGAAATTAAATATCAGAATGAAAAATTAAGTGAGCATCCTTTTATATGAAGGCAATGTTCAACAAATGGAATGTTCATATAACGAGGATACTATTATCTTGACCACATAAATAATACACTTGGGTTTTTTTTTCCAACAATTTGTTATGTACAGTCCATGATTTTCTTTGGTGCCCTTTTAAGCAAATTTTAACTCTCAATACATCAGTATTCATTCTTATGTTTTTATTCATGTTAAATGATCAACCATAATAAAATGCAATAATTTAAACTGATTTAATAAATTAATGTTTAACAGCCACAATTTGTCTAACTGATAAACTAAACACTTGTTTTAAAAAAAACAATCAATCAAACATAATTTGCCCAAAGATGAACTGCTGATATAATGTTGAATTAAAACACTAGTACATTCTAGACTCAACATTTCACTGTTTTCTGCTGTTTTTTGTTCAGGGCAGCTTTGTGATGTCATATACTGACATTAATCTGATGTGACATATTCTCAAGCCCAGGCTTAACTCTTTCAGTCCCAAGCAAAAAAGTGGGTTTGGCCCAAGCAAAAATGGCCATTCCAGTGCATTTTTATTGTTGTTGTTTGGAAATAATTTTTTAAAATGTTCATATGCATAAATAACTTTGTTGTTGTATATGAAACTGAAGGTAATTGGATGTACTTTACTCTTGTGCTACAAGTATAAAAGCTTTCATTGAAAAATAATTAGTAATTCAAGGTAAAATGGAGGATATGCGCTTAAAAAAAATGATTAGTTATTCAAGGTAAAATGGAGGATATGCGCTTAAAAAATCGCTTTAAAAATCTAAAATAAATATCTCAAAACAGAAACACGTTCACTCTTAAACACGTGTGGTATTTAAAAGAATGTACTTGCAGTCGGAAATGACTTTGTGGGTAGTTATAATTAGAAACAGTCTCAAACAGAGGCACATATACTAAAGGCTTTTTAAACTCGATTGGGCCAAGCGCGTCTAACCCCTGAGCCTTTATAAAGTCGATTGGGTCTTAAAGAGTTAACCTTCTGCATAGAACTTTATGGCTTTGTAATTAATCTGATGTTCTCATCACATATTGAGACAGACAAATATGATATTCTTGTTACTCTCACCCAGAGGCAAACTTCTGAACAGTTAGGTGCCAATTATTTCTATGGATGTATAGCAACATCCAAAGAAAAAACATTGTTAAAATCAGAATAATCACTTTCAGTGAGCACACCGTGAGAAGTTTAAACATGAGAGCAGGCAAGACTGATGGGGGAAAAAAGTTAAAGAACAGCAAATGGAGAAAGCACAGGTCAGCTTAACAAAATGGTAGGATTGTCCAGAACGGAAATGATACCCAAAAAAAAATATATATATCTAAAGGCCTGTTAGCTGTGAAAGACTTAACTGCCCCTGCCAAAATGGGTATGCATAAGTGTAAATAAATATGTTCATTTGCAATGATAGCATACTTGTTTCAAAAAAACGAAGACAAAAAACTCTCATCCAAACTAATTACTTTCACCAGAGTACATAATGTAAGTCAAAGCACATTAGTGATTGGCTACAACAATATGTGCCAAATATGTTTGTGAACTCTTGTGACTGTGTCATCTTACGAGTGATCTTAATGGGAAATAACTCTGCCATAAACCTGGAAACACTGGTGTAACATGCAAACAGTGTCAAAGTTATTGGTGACATGAGCAAAACATTCAGTATTTGTCAAAGTAACCTAACCATAACTTTAAACAAATATCAACAGTGCAGCAAGGTCACTGTTCATATCATACTGAAAGAAAAACCAGAGATGATTAACTTTCCAAAGTCATTTCATGCTGTCAGAAACATACAAACAGGAGAAAAAGGTTTCTATTTAGCTCTGATGTCAGTGTATGTATAATGTTAACATTTGCAAGTTAAAAAAAATCCAAAAAGCATAATTCTACTTCGGTGTTAATTAAAATTTGTGTTCCTACCCACTCATTCTCCCAATTTTTATAAGAGGGTTAAAAAAAACTCATTTACATACTTGTACATGTCAGATTTAGTTGTGGTTTTTTATTTCAAAATGTCAAAGATGTGACACCTGATGTGAGAATAAATTAGCAGGTCTACATCAAGATATTCAGAACTAAAAGAAAGTGAAGAGTAGTGTTGTAATGAGAGTCTTATTAACTCTTTATCTCCTTCCCGCTGGTCCCACCAGGTCAATGGGTACATAAATATTCTGTTACTATGACAATCTTTGAAAAGTCGTAAGTTAACTTTATAGCACTGCTTTATTTCACTACATTATACCTATTTTCTATGTAGTAATTAAAATGACACCTATTTCTGGCACATAAAACAATAATAAAGAAATTACCAACTTGAATGCTCATAGATTCCATTATTAACTTTGATGAGTCATGATCAGGCGTCGAATGAGTGCAGTGTTGCTACCGATTTAACAGGTCAATTTCATCAGATGTGAAAGTTTTTCTTTAAGGAACCACTACTACCAAGATAAATATTATATTTTATATCTGAGTAAAATAATTCTATCTAATGAACACTTATGAGAAAATATTTGTTCAAATGCTCCTAATAAGGTACAATAAGGACTTTCATCAGCAATCAAGCTCATATTACATAAACAGGAAATGTCTGGATCCATGTCAGTATTCTGATGTTCAGCTGGTTTTTATACTATGTTGCAAGCATCATGGTAGGCTATGCTCTGTACACAGCTGGGTCATTATCTTCATCTGACAAAAAACAGGTGGAAATTAGAATTTCACAAACTAGAAAACTAGCTGTCAAGTGATTACAATTATATGCAGTGCTTTTTTTCTAGAAAAAGGTGGGTATACTGTTTTTTTTTTTTAAAGGCATGTATTTTAACGCTGTTTTTTTAGCTTCAAAATCATTTAATATTTAAACAGTAGGATCAAAGCCAAGTTTTTTTAAAAATTTTGGAATACAGTAGTCTCTGTTACAGGTGGAGATATTTGCAAAAAAGATTTACAATACTTACTTAATTGAAAAATATTTATAATAAACTCCAAATCTGAGTCATGCCTGCAGAAGGTTCAATGTATCGATTTCTCTCTGCTTTTTGTGTCAATAGCTGAGTAAAAGGAACCAAGATTCAACAAATTTTGTTGGATCGAACTGACGTAGAGGGGGTCCAACAATCTTGATGAACATCACTGCCGATATTGTCTCAGTCAACAACGAAGATCTTAAAGGGGTTACTATAAGGTTCATCTGTGAAAAACCCCGTTCACATTCACTTGAAGAGATTGGAATGATATATCGAGGGGTGTGTATTAATTGTCGTAATCCATCTGGAATTCTTCTTTCCTCCAGGTATTCTCGGACACTGTATCATCATCTTTCTTTCACTCAAGCGAAGTCGTCTACACAAATTTCTTATTTCAGCTTCCCCAAATGTCAAATGATTTTGTGTTTCTTCTGTTCAGTTTCGAATCTAGCACTCAGGCCCATTTAGGTAAATCAGCTTCTTCATCGTTAAGTAATCTCTTTTCTAGTGAAATTTTCTTCAAAAAATGAAACAGGACAAATTGGTGGGTCAAATCCCTTGGAAAATGAGAGAATTGGCAGCAATGGTGGCTTCTTCATAATATTGTCCACGATTTATTTGTCTCTCTTCAAAGATTTGAGCAAGACATTTAATCGCTTTATTGGCACTATACAAATTTATGTTACGTTCCTGAAATTTCAGACTCAGTTCAGAAAGCTCTTGAAGTGCGTCACACATCAATCCTAAGTCTAAAATAAACTCCACTGTTGTAATTTTCTTCAGCAATCCTTTATACATGCACCTATCTTTTCTATCTCTGGAACAATCATTCTTAGAATTTGTAAAATGACTCACCAATGCTTTGTACTCCTGCCAAACTGCAAACACTGTACAAAAACGGGATACTACCCAACGAGTAGGTTTTAATATAACGAAATGTATACAATCAATTTAAAAAATTTAAATTAAGTTTAAAAAAAAAGTTTAAAAAAAAGGTGGGGATACGGTGTATCCCTGGAAAAAAAGCACTGATTATATGTATATATGAAATGAATGATGATAAGTTATTTACACAATCTATAAACATTATGTATGTGTTTAAAAATACTGATGTGATGCTATGACAAAAACACAAGTTGTCTTCTTCTTCTTTGATCCACTGTCACAGTAGTAACAGTAATAAAGGTGAAATTTAGAACTATTGGAACTGAGGTAATTTTTTTAAAATTTCAAAAAAAAGATAAACAAACCGAAGGACTCCCTTACCAAGAAAGCTTTTGTGGCAGATATAAAGCAATGTTATCAAACTGCCAAAAGTCAGGAGGGCACACGGGCTGAAGACGTTGACCAAAACTTCAGTGTCTTTCCAACGATATATAGGGAAAGAAACGAAGCATGCTTGGGATTCCAAGAAGGGAAGATACAAGATTGGATTACACCAGCAACATTGAACATCATATGGATGAGAAAAGAAAGAAAACAGAAGCAAAGTCTCCCAGGTTAAAGGAAGTATACACTGAACAGCTGGACAGGGAAGTGAAATGTCAAACCCCAGCCAACAAAAAGAATTTCCTAGAAGATCTTGCAAGACAGGCAGAAGAGGTAGCACTGAGTAATGAACAAAGCACAGTATACAAAATAACAAAAACCAGTGGAAAACGAGGTGCAAACAGTATTACACTAGTAAGAGACAAGCATAGAAATCTCATCACCACAGAAGAAGGCAAGAAGCAAAATAGGCAGAACACTTCAGAGAAACACTCAATAAGACACCACCAGAGATGAAGCTGAACATTCTTGAGGCTGAAAATGACCTGGTCATCAATAAAGATGCTCGAAGAAAGGAAGAAATTATCACAGCTATCAAAAGGTTGAAGAATGGAAAAGCTCCTGGCCACGACAACTTAAGCACACAGCTATTTAAAATTGATCCTGAATTATCAGCAGAACTCTTAGAACCACTCTTTGCACAAATTGACAAACAGAGACAACACTACTAGAATGCAAGAAAGGAACACTTATAAAATTATCATAAAAGGGTGACTTCACAGACTGCAACAACTGAACAGGAATTACCCTCTGCTCCAGTTCCCAGCAAAATACCCACAAAATCTCTAAAGCAGTAGATAACAAACTGAGGAAGGAACAAGCAGGATTCAGAAAGAACAGAAGATGTGCAGATCCTATTTTCACCCTCATGAACATAATAGAGCAGTGCTCAGAATGGCAGAGACAGCTGTGTGTAAACTTTGCCAATTTTGAAAAGGCTTTCGACAGCATACATAAGGATAGCTAATGGAAAGTACCAAGGGCTTATGGAATTCCCAGCTGCATTGTTTCCATCATAAAAAGTCTCTATGCTAACTTTACATGCAGTGTTGGACAGAGTAACCTTACTTTCAAAGTAAAAACAGGTGTGCGACAGGGATGCTCCTTGTCAACCATTCTATTTTTAACTGTCATAGACTGGGTGATGCACCACACAAGAGCATACCGCTAGACGAATAAGATGGACAGCGTTTACCGCACTAGAAGATCTAGAATATACAGATGGTGTTGCACTGGCATTCACATCAGCACATCCAAGAAAAGACAGACAGACTGAATAAATATAGTCAACAAGTGGGACTGAACATCAACCTGAAGAAGACAGAGGTCATGACACTAAATGTAATAAATCCTGAGCCCATTAAAATTATGAACCAACAGCTAGAACAAACAAATATATTTACATATCTAGGAAACACGATAATACCAGACGGCGGAACAAACAAAGATGTCAGTAACAGAATGATCATTATTGTTGTTTTTGTCGATCAGAATCCCCATTGCACTTTTTGTACTTTTGTATTGTGCAGAGTGCTGGAGAGTAACAGAAAAGGAAATGTCAAAATTATTCTCTTTCCACACAACCTACCTAAGGAAAATTATTCTAATTTTTTTGCCGAATACCATCTCCAACCAGGAGCTGCTTACATGGAGCAGCCAAAAAGATATACACACCGCCATTGCTGGCAGATGCTAGAACTAGGTTGGCCATGTCCTCAGAAGAGACCCTGACACCATCACAAGAACTGCTTTGCTATGGACCCCAGAAAGATGGCAAAAAAGAGGCAGATGAAAGACAACCTGGCGGAAAACTAAGAGGCCAAGATGCAAAGCATGAACCAGTTGGGACACTGCATGAAGGATGGCCACCAACCAAGCAAAGTTGGGACAGTTTGTTGCTGCCCTACAAGACACCACTAGGTGTGATGGCCACTGACTGCTTGTCAGTCAGGAGCTAAGGATCAAAGAAGAAGAATATGCCTTAGCAACTCTTAGCTAATAAAACTATATGTTTAAAGTGTATTTCTTAGTACATTATGCAGTCTCAATCTCAGGTGTTGAAGTATACACTTCAAATAATTTTCAACAAGATAAAGAGGGTAACTGTAAAAAGGTTAACTTTTCTGGTTGAAAGCTACTTCAAGTAATGACATTTGAAGTCATAAAAATGGAGAAAAACAGCTCTTACCTCCACTATATGTTGGATTACTGTACATCTGAACACCCTGAGAAGGAAGAGCACCATTTGGACCAGTAAAAACTGATGGTGGTTTGCTGGAAAATACAGGGTTTACAGCAAACGTTGGATAGTCATCATAGCCTTTCATAGATCGGGTTGCAATGCTTGTATGTTCATCAACCTCTGATGTACGTGGACTCTTAGCCTTGGAGCGTTTTCTGTAGTTGAGATTGTATATAAGATATTTTATATATTAAGTGCACAATAGAGTTAAGCTAAAAAAAACGATACGAAACTAAAATGAATATACAGCATTTAAAGTAAGAGACTTACTTTTACTCTTGTTATCACTACTACACTTAGATGTCATTGTAATTAATTAAACAAGAAAACTATACATAATATGATAAATTTTAAAAGTTTGGAAAATTGCCAGAATACTGAGAGATGCTGAGTGTACAACTGCTGTAAACAGATTGAATTACCAACAATAAAATGGTGCCCGAAGCTATTCTCGGACTCAGCTGCTGAGTGCATGAACATAATGAACGTGTATACAATTGAAAACTGCTTTATTAGTGGAACAATAAAAAGCATGGGTTTCTGTATACACTTTAACTATAAAAAATGCAAATAGGAATACAATTCACTTAATGATCACTCATTCTTTTTAGATCCTTAGCCGCCGACCGTCAAAGCAGTCAGTGGCCATCACGCCTATTGGCGTCTTGTAGGGCAACAACAAATTGATTCCACTTTGCTCAGTCGGCGGCCATCCTTCGTACAGTGCCCCAACTCTGGTTCATTCTTTGCATCTCAGCCTCCACAGTCCTCCGCCAGGTTGTTTTTGGTCGGCCTCTCTTTCGTTTTCATGTTTTCCGGTCCGGACGTCCGTTCTCATGTCAGTGGCTTCCTTTCGGCTTTCACCACTGACAGTCATATGAGCCTCAGACTCCGGATGTCCGTCCCACAGCAAAGTTTGTTTATTCGTTGTTGTTTCCGTAACTTCAATTTTTTTTTACATAGACAGGGGTGTCAGCCCTATGCTAAAACCCCCAACCTGGAGGACCAGGGTGTCTGCTTTCGTCTGACTCCTGCCCATGCAAACCAGTCCAGCTTGGTAGAACCTTCCAGAGTAAAACTCCCACTGGCATAGCTCTGGGGGTAATCAGGGTACGCAAGCCACCATACCTCGACAAGGTATTGACACCAGTGATGGCAGAATGATCACTCATACACAGATTCTACTAAATTAGACAGCACACAAATAGAGATACACCTTATGTAGGGATCACACAATTATAGATTGCACTAAGCTATACTGCACAAATATTTTTACAACTCCATTAATCATTACACAGAAAAAGGCTCTGCTCAACTAGACAGTGCACAAATGCAGATACAACTGGCTTAATCATTACATAAATTAAGAATCACTTCTCAACTAAGCAGCACGCATAAAAAAATACTGCTGAATTATTTGTTATAAAATTAAGCATTCCATTCAACTAGGCATCACAAACATGTTAAACAACTTACTTAATCATGACACAAATACAGACAATCAGAAGAATGACAAAGAGAAGCCCAGCGATTGATGTGACCACAGCAATGATGATGGTTTCCGTCTTCTGGTCTGACATTGATGAAGCATCTGAGAAATTTTAAGGATGCAGAAAACACTCATGAAAAAATATTAATATGCATTTACATGACCTTTGATTCTCATATGTCTGATACTGATAACTTTGTTCACATACAAGTAAAATATTTCACATCAGCATCAACACATGTTCCTTTTATTACACTAGCATTGCACTTTAATAAAAAATTAACAAACCAGAAAATGTTTCTGAAATTACTAATATGCTTGACAAATGATAAAAGTTCTTAATAATGAAATAAAAACTGTACTGGTCTAAACACAAATGGTAAAAAGAAAATACAGCTTTATGGCTTCCTGAACTACATAACTGTAAGACAACTGTTAAATGAAGTGCTGATTAGATATTATTTAAAGATTATGTTGCAACAAAAGCTATTTGAATTGTAATGGCATAGATTCATAAACTGCAGTAATGAGCACAATTATTCATAATAAATCTTTATAAGACAGCCAATCACTGTAGTCTTACCTGGTCTGATGTCACATAATGCACCTGTATAGCCATCTCTGCATTTGCATTCAAATGGTGATCGAATACAATCTCCTTTATTACCACAATAGTTGGGGATATTACATTTATCTGAAATTCACATTGTGGGGTAAATTATGCACACAATAAATGGTGTAGTATGCACACAAAAATTAAGAAATCAATAAACAATATGAATAAAGTAGGACATGTACTGTCTTGTGATTTTCTTCTGTCACAAATACTAAACCTGGCAGAAGTAATGACTACTCATTACAAACAATGACTGACTTTCCCCAGTTTTCAGTGAATATAGTTTTCAGAATCAAGTTCAACAAAAAAATAAGAATCTTCAACTCAAATGCCATGCCAGTCCGATTGTATGGTTCTGAAACATGGAGTACAACAACCAAGAAGTAACAAACAGAATGAATAAAATGGTATGACAAGGTCACCAACAGGGAAATGAAGGCAAGAACCATAGAAATTCCAGTGGAAAAAGAGATGAGAAGAAGATGCTGGCAATGTATTGGACACAAATTGAGGAAAACTGTTAACTGCATTACCAGGCAGTCCTTGGATTACCAGGGTAAGAGAAATAGAGGCAAACCAGAGAATACTTGGAGAACAAATGAACTTTATTTTCGAAGGGTTAAGAATTGGGCGCGCAGGCCCGTCTAACATTCTGCCCTTCCACTCTCATTTAGCTTGCATACTATATCCTTTCATTCCCACATGTTACTTTAAGCATTAATTTAAAGGCATGCAACATTATAAAGTTAACATAACAGCATTCATTTACAGTATGCTTACTTTTTTACTTAGTCGTTCCCCTTCTACCGTGAGGAGTAGAGGTTTGGAAGAGAGAGCGCCAGACTATCCTATCGGCTGTCTTCCTCCTGGCCTGGTTCCATTCTAGTCCTCGGTCCTTCAAAGATTTTCTAATGTTGTCCTCCCAGCGGACTCTGGGTCGTCCTCGGGGTCTGGATCCTTGGCTCTTTGTTTCCCATGCTTGTCGTGGTATCCGATCTCCCATTCTGCAGACATGGCCAAACCATCTTAATTGGGACTGTTCTACTTGGGTCTGCAGGGGGTAGGATTTAAGGCCTTGACGTATCGTCTGGTTGCGTACCATGTCTCTTCTTGTTACTTCAACCACTTTCCTCAGATACCTCATTTCTGAGGTTTGGATCTGGCTTTTATGGGTTGTAGTCATTACCCATGACTCGCATCCATATGTCAAGACTGGGACATAGGTGGAGCGGTATTCAGCCATCTTCGTTTTCTTACCAACCTCTCTCTTGCTGAGGAATCCTCGATTTATGGCCTGAAAAAGTCTCCCAGCCGCTGCTTTTCGAGTGGCCAACTCTTCTTTGCTGCCTCCCTTTCGGTCAATAATAGCTCCGAGGTATTTAAAGTGGTCGACCTGCTCCAGGACCTGTTCTCCCAGCTTAATCTGATGTCTTCTTTCTTCTCGTGATATCACCATGGATTTTGTTTTAGAGCTGCTTATGACCATCCCTCTCTTCTCCAGCTCTTCCTTCCAGACTTGCAGGTTGGATTGGAGATGTGCCTCTGATTTAGCAATCAGGGCAACATCATCAGCAAATGCCAGCTCCGAAATATAGACCTGTCTCATCTTCCAGTACCCCACTGAATACTTTCTTGTTCTCTCCTTACATGCCTTGATGACATCGTCCATAAGGAGTATGAAGAGGTAAGGTGATAGGATATCACCTTGTCTTACACCAGTGGTGGTCCTGAACTCTTCTGACTTATGGTTTGCTGTCCTCACAGTATGCAATCATAATAAAAAATGAGTAAGTTTTGTTTTTTTAAAACAAACAAGACAGTAGTGAAAAAAAAAAAACCAAGCAAAGAAATGACCAAAAAAGTAATTAAATTAATAAAATACAATAAACAAAACAATAAGTAAATAAGATAAATAAATTCTGTATACCGACACTCACTCATGCGGTCAAACCGTCTACAATTAAACTGCATTTTAGAATGTGTCATCAATCATCAATACAAACATTACATAAACACATTGTCGCTTATATCCGTACATTCTTGGAGGAAAAAGAAATAATAATAACACTTTCTTTCAAAAGTACATTGGTATGTGGCTACATTCTCACATACATTACATTATATAATAATATTACATGGATATAAAACAAATTATTCACATAACGAGCGGAAGAGGAAAAGAAACACTGACCTATGGATGAGATGTTGACAGGCAAATGCTGCTTCTATGGGGATAGATAATCAGTGTTGAGGAAGTGTTCGAGAAGTGCTTTGTTAAATGAATATTGTGTATGTAGGCTTTTTAGGTGGTGTGGAAGGCTGTTCCATAAGTAGGCTCCAGAGTAGGCTAGTCTCTTTTTGAACAGACGTAACTGATGTAATTGTAGTCCCTCTCTTCTACTGGTTTGAAACAATCATCGTAGGTATGGCGGGGCATTGTTAGATAGAATTGCGTGAGTCAGCTTGGCTTTGTTGTAAAAGAAGACGTTTTTTCAGGGACAGTATTTTGGGTTCTTTTGCTATCCTTGTGTGTGGTATCGTGCGATTATAAGTGAGGAGAATTGGAGGTAGAAATGAAAATGATGAGGAAGACATGGAAAGGCCTTGAGCTGATGGCACATAATAGACAGACTTGGCATGTGTTTGTTGATGGCACATAATAGACAGACTTGGCATGTGTTTGTTGATGGCACATAATAGACAGACTTGGCATGTGTTTGTTGATGGCACATAATAAACATCCTTGGCATGTGTTTGTTGATGGCACATAATAGACAGACTTGGCATGTGTTTGTTGATGGCACATAATAGACATCCTTGGCATGTGTTTGTTGATGGCACATAATAGACAGACTTGGCATGTGTTTGTTGATGGCACATAATAGAAAGACTTGGCATGTGTTTGTTGATGGCACATAATAGACAGACTTGGCATGTGTTTGTTGAAGGCATATAATAAACAGACTTGGCATGTGTTTGTTGAAGGCATATGTTCCTTAAGGAGCTAAAGTATATTGATTGATAGTTTATGATTATAAATTGTTCTTTTCTCTTTATTTTGTTGTTGTTGGCAGTTACTATCATAAAGTGTTCTTAAAGTGTGTTGATTGGCTTGTTGCCGGATTCTGCCCCTCATAATTAACACGAGAATAACATTATTGGTATAACAATTTAAGTAAATTTAAATGTAGCTAGGCTTTAATGCCTCATAAACAGACTTACGAATGCATATTTTGTTCTGTAGTTCATATTCACTTCTACAGTAACATGTGTAGCTCGACTGAACATTGACACAAACTTGAGTGACAATGTCGCATTTGTCACCAGAGCAAGGATCTGGATAATGTATGACAAGAAATTAAAAAGCACAAAGAAGGACTAATTCCATTTGCAAATGATTAAAAGGTGTGCAAATAGGAAACATGCTCGCAGGTGCAGAGTAAAACAAGTTAATAAGTAATCATGAACAGTGGATACACAGGTAAAAGCATACATGTAAATGCAAACATACATAAGAAAAGATGAGATGAAATACGTCATATTTAAATAACATGTGTCATCAGGAAATGGCAAACAATCATTTATCATTGTATATGTCTCCATTATTATTCAGTTTCTTTCTTTCCATTTCCTACTACATTTTACTCTTCACAGATCAAGTAAGCCTGTCAATACACACATATATGTGGAAACAAAAAACAAACTTTTATAAACTGAGGACAGATGACTAAACTGAAAAAAAAAATGTCTGTCCGGAATCAAACGCAGAATGTTTGCTTGGAAGGCAAACGTCCTAACTCATCAATGTGCCTTGGTTTACAAGTGTATGTTATTTTTTTAAATCTTAACTCTGTTAATGATTGTCTCTCTCAGTTAGCATATGGCATTTGTTACTTGCAGATATAGGTACCATGACAAGTATATAGGAAGACACTGGATGAGTTGAAAAAAGTGTGACAGACAAGTATAAACTGCCATCAAACTCACAATGGCATTCTGAAAGTTTCACGGTTCCAACACTGTCCGTAATCTGGTTATTAGGACATGGTGTGCAGGGTAACATTTGTCCCACTCCTTCTGTATAGGTGTTGACAGGGCAAACACTACAAGCTAGTTTTGTCTGGTCATATGCAAAACCTGGACTGCAGGTAGCTGATGATGGGATAAACAAGGACAGCACTGTATTTCATGAATGTTAGTTTTGATCTACGTCTCATACTTCAGTTGCATAAAATTAGCAGCTGAAAAATACTTGTGTTAAAAAAAAAAAAAAACCATTAATTCTTATAAATGAAACAAAATACAAGGTATAACCTATGAACTTGACTTTCATTTGCATGCCCAACAAAGCAACCAGTACATTTGGTCCCTTTACAGGAAGCTTGCACCAAGCTCTCATATGCTCTTGTAGGAGTGGTTTCTGTGGCTATTTGTTTTACCCACGAGGTTGGCAGCCTCATGCATAAACTCACATTAGTCACTTTGTATGACATGCCTAAGGGTGTAGTAGTCCTAATCTCTCTTTGTAAACAACAGGAACTACACAGGGCCAGTAGCGTACTTCATCATCAGTTGCCATCTCACAACCAAGGTTGGCTGTAATGGATCTCAACATCTTGTCTCTTGTCTTGATGGTGCACTCTGACAGACTCTTTCCTGTCAATCTCTTGATTTATCTTCCTACTTATAGCGCTGCCTTCCTTTTGCATGTTTGCCTTCAACTCTTCCATCTATTTTGGTCTTCAGTAATGTGTTATGTCTTTTTATATGGCCAAAATATTTTAGCTGTCTAATTTTAATCTCCTTCATTAATTCTCTTTTCATTCCTAGGTTTTCTAGGACCTCTTTATTTGTTTTCTTCTCTTTCCATTAGACAAGCCCCATTCTTCTATATATCAACATCTTAAAGGCCTAAACTCTTTCCTCTAAATGCTTGTTCATTGTCCATGGTTCGACACCATACAACAATGAAGAATATATACAGCAACTGATGATTCTCAGTATGAATTTGTGAGTTAGTTGTTTAGATGTTAGTATCTATTGCATGTTGTTGAATGTAGCTTTGGCCATTCCTATTCTCTTCTTGATTTCTGTTTCACATCTGCCATCTTTTGTTATTATATGACCAAGATATGAGAACTCTTGACTTTTTCCAAGATATTCCCATTTATTCTTATCTTTAACGTTGGCTTATTGTCTGCTTTGCTAATTATTTTCAGGACTGCAGATCTGAACAAAATTTTTCTATCTGTTATGTTCAATCACTTAAGCAATTTTCTAATTGTCAGTGCTATGTTCAAATAAAAAGTTTCTGTTGTTGCTCAGATAGCAGAACAGGTGTTATCTACCTAAACTGAAGGGAGATAAATGAAAGTTGGGAAACTCACCCACAGAGCAATCAGAGGCTTTGTCTGAGCCAGTTTTTGGTGTGGTTAGATTAGCACCACATTGAACACAATCCCAGTTACCATCTGTTTTGTTGCGGTAGGAGCCTGCTGGACAAGGCACACATGAGTTGCTGATGTCATCCAGATGGTTGCCCGAATCACAGTCCTCTGCAGAATGGATGAGAAGACAATTTTATCCCGAATTTTGCAATAAACAATTGTAGTCTCCATTCTATGCATTCCTACTTTCAGCACTGTAATAATGTATATAAAGACATCTGTTCTCAGTTTTAAAAATATATTATTAAGTAAACCAGCATAAATTCTGGAGGTGAACTCTAAAAGTGGACTATATGTCACTGATCAGCTAAGTCTGAAAATACATAGGGAAAAGACAAAGATTATGAGAATAAATGCAGCAAAAGATAACAAAGTTACACTTGGAAAAAAAAAACACTCTTCAAGACAGAAGAATAAAAATATCTTGGCAGCAATAAACATAAAGCTGGAGGAACTGCCAGGGATATCAAAAGGCAAGAGGAGCTTTCATTTCATTGGGAAATATTTAGAAATAACAAAAATTTAAAAAATAAAGTTTAACACAAAAATCAGAATCTTCAAATCAATTGTCAAAACAGTCCTATTTTATGGCTCTGAAACATGGAGAAGAACAAAAACAACAATCAAGAAGTTGCAGACTTTCATAAATGGATGCTAGCACAGAACATTCTGGAAGGACTGAAATGGTATGACAAGGTCACCAATGTGGAATTGATGTCAAGAACAAGGCAAGTCCCAGTGAAACAAGAGATGAGAACTTACTAAGAAAACCTGATTTTGAAACATTAGCAGACAGTCCTTGTTAAGAATCCCCAAGGCAAGAGAGGCAGAACTCAACTGAAAAACATATGGAGAAGAGAACTTGAGACAGAACTGAAAATTATGAGAAAGACCGTGAGATGATGGCACTGGACAGGAGGACAGGGCATCAGTTAGCTTAAGCTCCCTTGGGGAGCTGTAGGGTGATGATGATGAATATTATACCTGATATAAAAACATTTGTTCTCAGTTTTTAACAGAAAAAGAGGTCAAGGTAGTCACATAACAGATACTGTCATAGGGGAGGTAAGTGTTAGAGACTAAACCGTATTAGGTTCAGCTTTTTTTATGAGGTGGGGTAATTAGTTCCCTTCCTTGCTCCCTTTCCTGTAACTCAAGAGCAGAGTCACGTATCCATTTACATCTGGGTTAAGTAGAGTGTGACACTACTAGGTTTCGATCCCCAAACCTGGTAACTGTGCCACAAGAGAAATGTGCTTTAACTGCTTATCCAGTTGGACAGTCTTTTTTTTACATATTCTAAAGAAACAAGCATAAATTCTGGAGTTGACTGTGTCTTAGATCAACTAATTGTAAGTTTCCAGGTACAAGGTTATGGCAAATCCAGTTACACTGTACTGACATAATAATGTCATGACCTTGAGTGATCCCCTTCTCAGTAACTGGTCCCCTACATACACTCATGTGAGAGGGCATAAGGCTGACTACTCTAACAGAAGCTGACACAACTTACTCTTGCAATCAACAACAAAGGTGGTCTTCTCATATCGTGTTGTATAACCAATTGGGCAGCTTTTGCACAAGTCTTGTCTAATATTATCTTGATAGGTGCCAATGGGACAGTTCTTGCAAGAGTTGTCTTTTGGATCTCTGTACTGGCCCAGGTTTGAGCAATCCGCTGCAAGTTATACAGCATCAATATTAAGCAATTTTAAAAATAAATGAATTCAATAGATTTCCTTAAACAATTACACAAAATAAAACTAATTTTGGTGAAACCCCATTATCGTAAGATAACTGGGATAAAAAAAAAAAGTGACCAAGATAAATGTGGGGCTGCATTAACATCAGGTTAAAACCCGTATTGTCTTAAAAGCTTTAATATTTTGAGCATCGTGATGTTTAAATAAAAATGTATACTGTCCACTTCGTTCATTGTGGCTCAAATAAGGGTGATTGATGTTGGCATGTTACGGTGTCTAATATGTTTGCCACCCTAGAAGTGCTTGGCCTACAGGAACCATCCTGTCATTAAATATTAACATTATCAAGATAAAAGACACATAACACGTTTTGTAACAACTAGAGAGCCAACAGATTATGTTATATCTGAACTCACATTAGCATGGAATTTTGCTGTATTTAATATCAAGTTAATGTAATTTTCAAGGCTACCAATGTGCCTGCAGACAAAATTCAAAATTCTCTAACTGTTGACATTCTGAGTGCCTTCTTAGCCTTCAGATCCTCCACAAATACACAAGTGTCCTAGCTTAGTCCTACCTTCACTTACTCATCATGATTGTGACCTGCACTGAATCTGCTCATCCAAAAGATTAAACTGATAAACTCTCAGAACAGCCTAAAATGCCAACATCAGTTCCCACAAACTTTCAGTCAGTCAGTGCAGAAAGGATGAAAAACATTTCTAATTTTATTTAATCATATGTTTAAAAGTGATGAAAACAGATTAAGTGAATTCAGGCAGGGTCAACCTGGACATTTTTGTAACATGATTAAGTTACTGATCCATGGCTGGGCACATATATTTCGAAATATTCTTTCAACTGAGTTCAACTGTCTTTTATTTAAAAAAAAAACACTGAAACAGTTGTGCCTAGTCTAAGTCTGTGAAAGATTACATTATACTATGATCTGATAATCACTACGAATGCAATAATATGGCTACAACATCACCATGGAATTGTAGTAAAGCTATACATAAAGAGGTAAATAGAAATAATATTAATGAATAAAAACAAGAGTAAAGTACAGCACTACTAAGAACATCACAGTAAACAAGAGTATGTCAGTCAATGTCAGCATGGTCAAAAAACAAAAAAAAGGAAAAAAACACACACACACAAAATTCAGATTTAAAACTAAGGCACCACAACGGATGTCATGACAAATTTCTACCTGCAAAATATATAATGAATTATTGTGTCTTAAATTTTATTAGATGCAGCTAAATAACAAAGTACAATAATAAACTTGAGTCAAAACTTACTGATATTACACTGTGTGGCAGACATTGCACCTTCTTGTAGAGTGATTTTACCACTGGGGCACTTTAAGCATTCCTTGTGACTAGGATCACTCTTATCATTGTAGAATCCAATCTCACACTTTCTGCACGTGCCATTTACTAGGCCTTCTCCGAGACTGCAGTTGACTATGAGAAACAAAAGCAATTACTGACTAAAAATCTCTGTTATGGTACACAGAAAGAATAACAAATGTATTTGGCCCCAAAAAAAACAAAAAAAACAGCAACAGTGAAAAAGGCACTGCAATTACAGATAGTGAAAGAGACAGCAGGACATGTAGGTCTTGTGTTTAGCCGGGATAAAATCAGTGCTTGGCATTTCAAGAGAAACAGTGACACAGAAAATATAAAAATAAACTATGTGTTATTCAAGCCCCATGTAGTTTCCACGGGTCTCTGAAAATAAGACTACTGCACCGTCAAGCAGGCTACACAAGGTGACTCATACGAGGTTGTGCAAGGATCAGACGTCTTCATCATGTTTAAACAAACTGCCAGGATACCACCGCTGAAAGAGCAAGTGTATGCTTGGTGGAGGCTTTCAGCAAGGGGACTAGCTACAGTAGTGGCTCTATGCTTCATAAGGAGCACAAAGCAACATGATGATGATGATGTGCCATAAAAGAGGTCTCGTTCATGCAGTAAAACAGGATATATCTATACTGAATAGAAATCACTAAACAGAAGATGTACACCACCATTCCAGGTGCCAGCATAATATACAAAGCCCAGTTCAACGTATCATTCACATCAAATATAAAATATTTTGACATTAAAGAAAAATCAGTGATCAAGCCTAGTCCTGAATGACTCTGGGCAAGTAATCTGAAAAAAAAAAAAGAATACACAGATTCTTTCATCAAATTATGGATTTTTTAGAACAAGAGCAAAGAATGAAGTCTGCAAATATCCACTGATTTTTTAAATAATTAAATTGGGAAATAAGAGCCAGGGATCCAGACCTCCAGGACCCAGAGTCCGCTGGGAGGACAACATTAGACAATCTTTGAAGGGCCGAGGACTAGAATGGAACCAGGCCAGGAGGAAGACAGCCAATGGGACAGTCTGGCACTCTCTCTTCCAGACCTCTACACCTCACGGTAGAAGGGGAACGACTAAGTAAGTAAGTAAATTGGGAAAATCAACGGAAATTTGCTTGGTTGGGGGAAAGAATGGAAAAACAACGTAACAACAAAGTGTAACAGAAAAGTGGGATACAGACCAAGAAACACTCACTCACAATATGAATGTGTAGGCATAATTAAACTTGCAAAAGAAATAGGAGTGAACAAAGTATGAGAGCCAATTAAGTAGAAAAGCCCTGTGCTGCAGTAAACAACATTACATCTGAAAACATGCAACAAAAAGTAAGGACTAAAACTAAATTATGAGGCTGGTTCAACTTTGACCTGGAATTTCTTGTTTTCACAAAAACGTGACAAATACTATAGTAATCTTAACATGATTCCTTTTCACGGTATGCTAATAGACTTTTTCCACCACTATGGCATCAAATACCAGCAATGTAGAAAGCTTTGATCTGACCCTGCAGCTCATGCAGGACTGAGATCAGTGCTGCTCTGAAGTAGCTGCCTTCCTAGATGCAAGTTCATCACTCAAACAGACAAAAAATATTTGGGGCTATATCATGATTTAAGACCTCCCAGTCCACTGATGCCAGCATCTCCATGGTGATGTCCAAATATCTTGCAGCAAGATGATTTGCTTTGACAGTTTCCAAGATCATTTATTTCAAATCATTTGGCCAAGGTTAACATCTTAACCTACTCATTCCATTTATGACACAATGTCACAAACTGCTATTCACCTCCTTCTCTAAATCAGCTCTTCAATACTTTGAATACTCATGCCACATTTGGCTGGTCATAGAACAAGAACCTGATGAGGACTGGAGACATCATCTTGGCCTTTGGAAAGCTTACTAAACCAATCAAATATACTTAATTTTGACATTCTTCTTATACTGTGCAATTCATAATTTCTCTTTTCACTCACTATGGAGCATGGAACCACTTCTTCCCCTGCAAGAAGCCTGAACAAAAACATTCATGTGCTCTTGTAGCAGGTGGTTTCTATTAGCAATTTGTTTGACATGATGAAGTTGCCAGCCACAAGTACAACTTCATTTTAGTTGCCAGAGGCAGCAGTAGTCCTAGTCTTACTTTATTTCCTCAGAGACTGTCGGGAACTACATGGGGCACACAGTGCAATTAGTCTCGGCAGAATTTCTGCCAGTTTGGCTTTCTCTTTGACTAGGAATGTCAAAATACAGCACTGTTCTTTTTTTTAATTTTAAATTTTGCATCGTACTGGCGAGGCGTGTCCCATTCAACCTGGTTGGTTATATTAGGGCGCATGTGCAAATATAAAAGACCTTTAGGTCTGGAGGATTAAGCTAGCACTGTTCTACTTGTGCAGCTCACAGTCTCTGATGTTTAGCAATGATGACAGCAGTTATGCACGACAAAGTTTTCTGCTTTTACTGCTTCTGCTTTCCGAGACAACAAAAATTCCAGGTCAACCTTGAACTACACTTGCATAACTTCAAGAATAAAAGAAATAAGTGAAGGGATGTGACAGTCTAGATGTAGCCACTAACATGTGAAAATATAAAAACTAAATCAAAATTTATAAATATGACAATATGCAAGCACAATCTTAAATTAAATCAAAAAACTTTTAAATCAAAATGTCCCATCACAATCTCTATAAAAATCAGTACAGAACGCAACATTTATTATGTGACAGTGTAAGATGCAACTTTTGTCTTATGACCGAGTTAAGACACAATTCCTGTTGCATGACAAAGCATGAAAAACTACTGTGTAACAAACAAGTAGTAAATATTCATTCAGCAGGCATCTCACCTTTCTAAAAGTCAAGTAATGATAATTCTGTAAAGTAGTCTAGCTTGCTATTCAACTCAGCAACATTTATACATTTCTTATATTAGAAAGTGCAATTTAAATCAAAACCAAATAAATACATTTTCAGCCTCAAACAAGGTAAAAATTATGTACATAATCCTTTAGTGTATATATGTATAATTACACACACACACACCACAAATATATCTTTGCCTGTTAAAGTTACATACATTCACAGTCACTGGAACTGATAGCACCTCTTATGTACGTGGTGTTGCCTGTTTGACATGTGATACATTTATCCATCCATCTATCTGGTTGGTATGTTCCAAAATTACACTGTGTGCAATTATTATTATTTGGATAATACCCAGCAAGACACGCCACTGAGGACAAATAATGAAACAAAATTAAAATATTAAAACTAATAGCATATTTAAAGGGTATATATTCATATAATCACCTATCTCTTCAAAAACTAATATAACTGATTTTATTAAGTACCATTATTTTGTTATTAAGTGCAATAATTTTGTAAAAATATGTTGATCAAAGGAAAGAAAATTCATGCAGCTTAAAACAGAGAGGGACCAAAATGAGTAACATGTGAAAATGAAAACTCATTGCACAGCATAATTCTTCTCTTCTTTGATCCTTAGCTGCTGACTGTCAAAGTAGTCAGTAGCCTGGTGGTATCTTGTACGGCAGCAACAAACTGCTTCTACTTTGTTCAGTCGGCAACTATCCTTCATCCATGGCCACAGCTCTGGTTCATTCTTTGCATCTCGGGCCTCCACAGTTCTCCGCCAAGTTGTTTTTGGTTGGCCTCTCTTTCGCTTTCCTTCAGGGGTCCATAGCATAGCTGTTCTTGTGATGGCATCGGGGTCACTTCTGAGGATGTGGCCAACCCAACTCCAGCGTCTGCCAGCTATGATGGTGTGCATGTCCTCTTGGTTACTCCGAGTAAGTAGTTCTTGGTTAGTGATAGTATTCGGCCAAAAGATTAGAAGAATTTTCCTTAGGCAGACTGTGTGGAAGGAGGACAGTTTCGGCATTTCCTTCTCTGTTACTCTCCAGCATTCTGCACCATACAGAAGCGCAAAAAATACACAGCTCTCATATAATCTTCATCTGGTGTTTGTGCTGTACTGGAAAGACTTCCAGATGTTGTCGAGACTAGCAAAGGCTGTTCTCGCTTTATTCATTCTGCTCTTGATGTCTTTGTTTGTTCTGCCGTCTGGTGTTACTATGCAACTTTCTTCATAACCCTCCACTCCCAAAGGAGCATAGACCTTTATCTACAGGTCTCCTCAGTGTGTGTCCAATCCATTGCCATCGTCTTCTTCTCATCTCTTGTTTCACTGGCACTTGTCTAGTTCTTGTCCTCAGTTCCACGTTGGTAACCTTGTCATACCATTGTCCATATTTGTTGAAGTTTTTTGTGGTTTAAATTTTTTACAGGATGGGGTAACCAGCCCCATGCCTAACCCTCCTTAGTTGCTTTCTATGACATGCATGGCAGGGAACAGTGTTACTATTCTTTGCTCCCCTTTCAAGCCCCGGTAACACACTATGCATCCTAGGTATGTAAATGTTTCCGTCTGTTCCAGCTTCTGGTTCCTTATTGTTGTGGGCTCAGGACTGCAAATATTGAGTGTCATGATCTCTGTCTTCTCTGAGCATTAAAACCTGAAACTTGAAAACATCTGATTTTGTAGGCTCTTCTTTCACATGATGACAATACAAAACAATCAATCAATCAATACCCAATAGCTCCTCAAGAACCAAAGGCCTTCAACAAACACATGCTAAGTCCTCCTGTCACATGTATTAGCTCAAGTTATTTTTATGTTTTCATCGTTTTAACTTTTGTTTCCAGTTCTCTTCTCCGTGTGTTTTTGGTCTACCTCTGCCTCTTACCCTGGTGGTTCCAGAACAAGGACTACCTTGTAATGCTATCAACAGGCTTCCTCAATGTGTGTCCTATCTATCGCCAGTGAATTCTTCTCACCTCTTCTTCCACTAGCACTTGTTTGGTTTTGTCATCAGTTCCACATTTGTGACCTTGTCATACCATTTCAATCTTTCTATTCTATACAAGCACCCATTTATGAAAGTCTATAGCTTTAGGTTGGTGTGTTTAAAAAAAAAAATACAAAACAGTAAGTTCAAACTGATGAATATGCAGCACAACATTCCAAAACTCACATCTGGTGCAATTAGAGCGGCTTGTTGAGCCATTTACAGTAGTAATAAGGATGTCATTGTCAGTGAAGTTGGCACACGCAGTACATTTTGTTGCTGCTTCTATATCTTTGTAGTATCCTATCATGCATGGATCACATGTAGTAGAAAATCCATTATTCTCTTCGCCAGCCGGACAACTCACTGAATGAGAACAAGAAACACTATATGGCATGGACAAGAAACAAACTACACTAAGATCCTGCTGGAACATTATGAGAAGTTTTTTTGTTTGTTTTGTAGCCATAATAGTTGCTGATCACTGCAGGAAGTAATTTGTTTTTTTAACATAGATAGCTATTTTAGTAATTAGAATCAGTGAAAGTTGGCTGTGCTGGGAGACTTTTTCAGGCCATAAATCGTGGATTCCTCAGCAAGAAAGAGGTTGGTAAGAAAACGAAGATGGCTGTATACCGCTCCACCTATGTCCCAGTCTTGACATATGGATGCGAGTCGTGGGCAATGACTACAACCCACAAAAGCCAGATCCAAACCTCAGAAATGAGGTATCTGAGGAAAGTGGTTGAAGTGACAAGAAGAGACATGGTCCGCAACCAGACGATCCGTCAAGGCCTAAAATCCCATCCGCTGCAGACCCAAATAGAACAGTCCCAACTAAGATGGTTTGGCCATGTCTGCAGAATGGGAGAAGATCGGCTACCACAACAAGCATGGGAAACAAAGAGCCAGGGATCCAGACCTCCAGGACGACCCAGAGTCCGCTGGGAGGACAACATTAGACAATCTTTGAAGGACCGAGGACTAGAATGGAACCAGGCCAGGAAGAAGACAGCTGATAGAATGGTCTGGCGCTCTCTCTTCCAAACCTCTACACCTCACGGTAGAAGGGGAACGACTAAGTAAGTAAGTAAGAAAGTTGGCTGTGATACAGGCAAAGGTGAGATACCAGATCTGATGTGTAGGGAAGTAAATGTTAAGTGAGTGTTATACAGTTTGATGAACGAACGTCAAAGCTGGATTTGGAAGTGATCAAATAAACATACTACTGTTGGCGTAAATGGGTAAAAGAATAAAGAAGTGAGCAAATTTAATACTAAGCAAGTGAACATAAATAAATAAAGAGAGAGAAAATTAAATATTGATCAAGTGTAGGTACCCACCCATGCGTTGCCGGGGCTCAATCGGGGAGCAAAGAATAGTAACACTGAAACCTACTATGCATGTCATAAGAGACAACTAAGGAGGGTTGGGCTGAGGGCCGGCTACCCGATCCTTTAGAAATTTTATACCACAACAAGTTCAAAAAAAAAAATTAAAGGTTCAAGCCCAGGCGAGTACATTTGAAGGTATGTCGTCGACCAAGATTTGGACTGGATTAATTCGAGCCCTGGCGAGAACATTTGAAGAAGTGTTGTCGACCAGGGACTGGAATAACCTGAATTATTTTGGTAAATGTAAAAATACAGCTCTGTTTGTGTGTGAGAGACAGAGAGAGAGAGAGAGAGAGAGAGAGAGAGAGAGAGAGAGAGAGAGAGAGAGAGAGAGAGAGAGAGAGAGAGAGAGAGAGAGAGAGAGAGAGAGAGAGAGAGAGAACGAACTAACGAACACAGTTTACTATCAAAGGGTTAAAAAATTGGCAAGCAAGCCTGTTTAACATTCTATCCTTCCTCTCTCAACTTGCTGCATACTGTATCCTTTCATTCCCACATGCACTTTAAGCAATATTTAGGCATGCATCATTATAAAGGTAATATAACAGCATACATTTACAATATCCAATCATAATCAGATTTAAGTATGTTTAAAAAAATATAAAAGAATCCAATAAAAAAACAAACCCTTGATACAGTAAATTAGACAATGATTTGAGACATAATCAGATTAATTAAGGTGGCATGTAATAAGAACTTATGAAATATTCTAACAGTCTGCTATTGAATGGCTAAGGATTTGGCGTGTTGTCCAGGGTATTTAAAAGATTTTAGCAGATTTCTCATAGCAGATACTATCACAGGAAGTGACATTTTAAAGCCTTCACTCCTGCTAAATTCAGCTTTATAAGGTGAGGTAACCAGTTCCTTTCTTTGCCCTCCCTAACTCAAGAGCAGTATTAGACAGACTAGACAGATATCTAGACAGATAGGAACTTAATTTTCTAAGGGTTGAGAATTGGGCGCACAGGCCCATCTTGCATTTTGCCCTTCCTCTCACTCATCTTTTAGACAGAGACAGAGAAAAGGAGACAGGGAGAGAGAAAGTGCATGACAGAACATGTAACTGTGAGACTGTTGATGAATGATGCATGCCTGGGTGAGTAAATGTGTAAAAGTGAGCAAAAAAATGTGTTCTTGCTTATGTACCTAACTGTATAATTGGCTTGCGTTGATAAGGGCAGAAGGCATAAAACATAACAAGAAATGTCCCATAGTAAATGTGAGCTTATTCATTATTCTTCAGCTGCTAAATACACTTACACAAGCACATATCCTTGCTTGTTGCACCATCATGCTCAGTGTTTCTTTTGGGACCACATTGAGTGCAGTTTGTTTGCCATGGCTGATCTTGGAAAGTTCCCTTGGCACAGAGTGTGCAGTTATCCCCATTAATGTAGCTACCTGCTTGGCAGTTGCCTGTAAAATTGGAAATAGATTCACACAGGAATGAAAAAAATTGTAAAGCTTGATCTCTTGCCCTTTTTGATCAAAGGTCAGCTGCAACCACAGCCAATGGCAGCCACATGAGCACATGCACACATATATGAATGCGCACAATAGAGATATAAGTATTTAAACACATACAGTGTTCACACTGGAATAAACTAACCTTGAAAACTGTAAATTTGTTAATGAATAAAGTAGAGAAAAAAAATAGTATTAAACATGACTGGTGGTCAGCTAAACAAAGCACTGTAACTGGAGGTAATCCAATCATTATGTTTATTTTCTTTACACTCTAAAAGTGGAGGTGGGGGTTAATCTGATATCAGAACTGTTGTGTCATTCATAAATGCTTTAGATTGTGACTTGAATCACCCGCCATCGAGTTCTGGACCTCTCACAAATCCTTCAGCTGCCTTGAAAATTATCAACAATAGCTATCATGAACAGTATTGGTGAAATGGAACATGCCATTGCAATTTTTCCACACACACATGCATGCACGCACACATGCATGCACACACACACAGATTCATGCACGCACACACACACACATATATATGCACACACACACATTCTTGTGCTAACACCCACATATAAGAATCTCTACTCTCCATATAAATATATTAAACATACTGCTATGATGTTAAGCATACATTCACCATACCTTGTTATTACAGGAGAATTACTATAATGTACATCAGTGTGAAAACATCAACAGGATTTTAATGCCAAGTCTCCTCTCTCATGCCGCCACCATGTCGTGGTAAAGGAGCTTGTGTGCCCCCTTGACCATAAGAGCTATGCCTGTTGCAGCAAAGCTACCAGTAGGATTTCCCAAGCTGGACAGATAAAAAGATGCAAACCTGCTGCCTTGCAGGCAAAGTGAGGACAGTAAAATGCTAAGAATGGCAAACCCAACAGAAATGCCTGTTGGAATCATGTGCAGTAGGTCACTGATCTAACAAACAAAAAACTGTGAATGTAATTGCTTGATGAAAATGTCATGAATAAAAAGCTGGTGGTAGTCACCTTCTGTTCTGTGTAGCTGAGGCACAGAGGAAAAGGGCAAGAGCTACTGACGAAACACCCAGAACACTGGACACAGGGGAATGCAGAAAGAGCATAAAACAAAAAAGTCCCCCTAAGAAATCATTTGTATGTTGATCTAATCCATGTGGCACACATTCAAGAGACACACCTCAACAGCAACCACAGATTTTCAACCAGAGTATTTTCAAGCCTGCAGCTCTGAGTTAACGGTAAGAAAGGATAGAAAAGAATAGTAACACTGTAACCTACCATGCATGTAATAAAAGGTGACTAAGAAGGACTGGACGTGGGACTGGTACCCCATCCTGTTGAAACTGTAAGACACAATTTTTTCAACAAACAAATACAAACAAGTCAACTAAAGGTAATAATCTCCTACAGAATCTAACATGAAAATAAGAATCTTCAACTCAAATGTCAAGTCAGTATGGCACTGAAACACAAAAACAACAATTAACAAGTTACAGACTTTCATAAAAGAGTGCTTGCACAGAACAGAAGGATTGAAATGGTACAAGGTCACAACAATCAAGCAGAAACAGAGGGGTTGAGATAATAATATGGAGGGTGAACATCTGTATTTACCATCTGTATGGCCCATCAAACAAAGACCAGACACTTTCAACTATACAAATAAAGGGCTCTAACTGCATAGTAGTTGAAGATTTCAACAGCTACTCAAAAAGACAAGGATGCCCAGATACAGATAGCAGAGGAGACAAAGTGTGGACTGAAAAATTTATACAAATCTCCACCTAAGCGACAGACGAGATGACAAATCCAGTTTCTACTTTAGAAGAAAGCACACCACGTCCATTCTAGCCTTCTCCACAGAGCACATCCTTCACAAAATTGACTGATAGGTGTTTGATCAGCTAGCTGGTTGCAACCACAGTCCAATAAAGCTGGTAATAAATATGGAGTATGTTTCCAAGGAACAAAAACTACTGCCCTGTTGGAACTTCAAACAAGTGGACTGGGACAGATTTGCAATGTCGACAGTCTATAAGACCATTAACCAACAACCTAAACGACCAGTAAATCTTTAAACATAGTCAAGTTGATGTATGAAAGTGTACAAAGAAGAATAAGAAGACAAAAATGATAAATAGAAAAACAAAGTATTTGCTTTTCAAAATTTCTTTTTCAAGTGTCATACAGGTTGGCATATGTGACTAAGTCAGTCCACAACTTTCTGTCTCTAGTGCCGTTCATCACTCCTTTTTTGTTTATTTTTTTTTTCAATGCCATGATTATAAACTGGACACTCACTGCAGATACGGAGCGAAGGATTCAGGCTTTCGAGCATAAATGTTATAGAAGAATTTTGCGCATTTGCTATAAAGAGCACAAAACAAATGTCTATGTTAGAGAGAAGATAAACACCTATGCAGGCCACCAAGAACCACTTTTGTCAATAGTGAAACGTCGAAAGCTTGCCTGGTTTGGGCATGTAACTCGTCATGACTCCCTTTCGAAAACGATCCTTCAGGGAACAGTCGAAGGTAAACGGAGAAGAGGAAGGCAGAGAAAATCCTGGGCTGATAACATCAAAGAATGGGCAGGACACGGTTTTTCCACACTTGTACGCATTGCTGAGGATAGAGAGCAGTGGAGGACCCTGTCTGCTGATGCTTCCACCATGGCACCCCTACTACCCATGACGGGTTACGGGCTGAGATGATGATGATGATGATTATAAACTGTCTCTTTGTCATCCTCTGCCTCTTTTCCCATCAGTCTTTCCTACTGTTACAATGTATTCCAGCTATTCTCTTCCCAAAAACAAACCCAAAGAAAGTAGATAGCTTCCATCAGATATGGGCAATAAACTTGCCTCTTTCAGGAAATCATTATTCTTTGTTTAGCTGTCAATGATATTATTAACATTTTACTGTAAAATCATTTCCCTCTGGCCTCCAGGGATCTCCTCCTTGTTTGTTTACTGATTGCCTATGACTTACTTCAATATGACCTTTAAAATTTAAAGAATAAAATAACTGAAGTAAAAATCACAAGTACTTACGGACAGTGCACTGGCTAGCATTTGTGGCTGGTGGTCCAGCTGGTGTAACATATTTACTGTCACAGGCTGTGCAAGCCATGAACACATCAATGGTATTGTCTTTGTAGTAGCCCCTGGGGCAGGGATTACAGTCGGTTCCATTTTTCTCATAGCCTGGGTTACAGAATGCTGAGAACCAAGTAATTATACCTAGTCAGTATTAAAGCTATAAATAGTTTGGACTACAGAAATGTCACTGCCACTACGTTTGGCATATAAGATGGTCATTATTTTAAGGCACTCCTTTCTTGTTCTTCAATATTTTAAGGCAGTGTTTCCTACATGTGGTAATCATACACCTGGTGTACGCGAAAGGGGTTGAAAGGGTCCATGGCAGAATTTTTTATCGTACATTATCAAATATTTTTTAGAATCCATCATACATAATATTATTATGACTTACGCTATTTCAATTCGTATATATATACATATGGTATATATATACACACACGCACATATAAATCAACAGCATAAATTGGAAATGCCCCAAAGTAGACTAAATAGTAATATTAAAACTATCCCCAAATTATCTTCACTCGAGAGGGGCATCCTGACAAGACTAAACTATCATATTAGGTACGCAGTTAGTTTAAGTTTGGGAAACACTCTTGTAAGGCATTAGTGGTCCCTGTTATAAGCATAATCTTCCATTACTCAGTGAATGTCCATTTTTCCTCTCCTTAATGAGTATGGGTGCCACTACCCCTCATGTAGGGTGTGCATCAAAGCACTTCATGTATTTATGCAATGGTTTGTTCTGTAGCTACTTGTTTTCACATATGAAATATGATGAAGTCTGCTAGCCCAATCACAGCCTCACCTGAACTACCATCTATAACATAGGCCTACCTAGATAGAGCAGTGTTCAAACTGCTTTTTTCTCATCTCTTCCCCCCATGTTACCACTTATTGTTGCAAGTAGATTCAAACATATTCTTTAACAAACTGAATGTCAACCATATCTGTATTTTTTTTGGTCTTACATATTTTTCATAATTTCCAAATTATGAGTTCTCTTCCCTAGACATATTTGTTACTTTTGTTTTCATGTTAAACTCTCATTTCACTTTCATCATGCTATAAAAAAATAATAATCATAAAAAGATTTAAAAAATATTCAAGTAATTTCTCATACAACATAAATACATGTTGCACACTTTTAATACTCACTCTCACAGTCTTCTGGCCGTGTGGAATTTGCATATCTGGTGTACAGGTTCTGGCCACATGGAATGCAGTTTGTTTGGTACTTCTTATTCTGGTATGTTCCTCTTGGGCATGGGTCACATGACTGTGAAGCCGTGTTTGCTCTATATCCTTCCTGACAGTTTACTGAAACATTGAGATATATTTAGTAGTTGTCACACCACCTGACATTCTGAGTTATTCTTAACTGCTGCAACTGGCATACCACAAGAATGATCACTATGAGGTGCTTTGTTCTATGGCAATGGTGAATACACAAATCTTTATGCAGTGCTTTATTATGTAGTACCTGGGGTTAATTACAGTCAGCCCACTTCTGTATTCTATGACATCTGGATCAGCCTCTGACACCCAAAAACATTTTATAATGTAAACATAAACAAAAATCAAACTGTCACCTGGCAAACATTTCTTCTAATGTTAAATTATTTCTTCTAACATCTTGTCCTCTGTGCTCTCATTAAAAAGTCAAGTCACCAATGTAGCTATCTCTCTCATTCAACAAGCCTATGCCAAAGCACTTTGTGCAGTAGTGGTTCTGTAGAACTTTATCCATTAATATGTTTGTTCCCCATGTAGTTTCCAGGGGGGTCTCTGGAGAGACAAAGAAATACTGCTCCCTCAGGCATGTTGTAGGAGGCAACTAATATGAGGCTGCACATGAGGCTAGCAGCCTTGTCAAGTAAAACAAACTGTTACAGAAACCACTACTACAAGAGCACCTGAATGTTTTGGTGCAGGCTTCCAGTAAAGAGGAGGGAGGGGGGGCAGCTGTGGTGATGGTTTCATGTTCCACAAGGAAATAATGATCAACATCTTTGTACTTGTTAACAGCTGGTGTCGTAGGAGGTTTTCAGTGCCAGTTATGTCTTAATACCATTTGCACATTTTCAAGAGGTATTTAATATTATCTTTTCAAACAAATTATCTAAAAGAATTTCTCATGCCTCTAATCTCCGCACTCAATTTTTTCCAAAGTTCTGAACTTTCTATCCATTTGTAAAATGTTTTTATACACAATCTAACTTTCTTTCTCTTTACACCCCCCTTCCCACCCCAGCATCATTGTACGTTACTGTTTCTAATTCTCTCCTGGTCCTTTTACCTTAGTGAAGATTCCAGCTTGATCTTGTATACCACAACTCTCTATGCTACATTCCTACCAACCATTGCTCTCATTTCTCACTCACCCATACCAATTCTCTCAGATTCCTGCCTACACAATGCCTCCCCTCCCCACTCTTTTTTGCAACCATGGTTTTATAAATATTATATATTCTCAAGGCCTGACCTACTTTTACATGTGCCTAAATTAGTGACAAGACTATATAAGAAAGAAAGACAAGAAATTGTAACATTCTTTTCTTTTCTTTTTTCTAAATTACTTAATTATTGATAATTATTAAGTAGGCACTTGTAAAATTAGTGTCAGGTCTTTGGAATCATATATACAGTTTACCAGCTCATTCTGTCTTTCATTCCATTTGTAACGCTCCCAAAAATAGTAACACTTGCCAAAGAAAAGTGCGCAAAGGTTGGTGTGCATGCGTCATGTGAACGACATGCATATTCAGACTTTGTTTAACATCGGTTTTTAATATGAGAATTAACAAAAATGGAAGACAATGTTAATAACCATTCAAACTGTCACCACCTAAGTGAATTGTATCTGATGAAGAGACAACTGTAATCTTAGACCTAAGGGTCTTTTATATTTGGATGTGCACCCTAATATAACTGACTAGGTTGAACGGGACGCGCCTCGCCAAAACGAGGTAAAGCTTTAATAAAAAAATAAAAAAAATTGCAGCAAAATTATTTAAATATGCATTTTGTATACAAGTGTTTAGAGATGTATAAACACCCACACTTAATGTCTACGGACGTATATTTCCTCCATCGAGTAGTTTTGTGCACAAAGAATAAGGAGGCTTTACATCTGAATAAAGAAATTATAACAAAACTTCCGGGTGAGCTAAAGATCTATTATAGTTCCAATCAAATAGTATCTGAAGTTCCCAGTGATGTTATGAACTATTCAGCTGATTAAAACAAGGTGCTCTTCTGATGAACAATCGGATGATCACACCTAACATTATTTTCCCACAAGTATTTGAATAAATAAAATTGCCATTAAGTATTAGTGCTTTTGAACTTAATTCCCATCATATGACGGGATTTAAGAAGTCATCAAACTCTAATCTAGTGGTCCCCAAACTGGATTTTGAAATGCTATTCTAAGAAGTCAGTAGCAAAATAATTATGTGGTTTCCAAGCTGGAGACAGGCAGACGCTGGAGCTGGGTTGGCCATGTCCTCAGAGGGGACCCCGATGCCATCACAAGAGCAGCTATGCTATGGACCCCTGAGGGAAAGCGAGGGAGAGGCCGACCAAAGACGGCTTGGCGGAGGGCTGTGGAGGCTGAGATGCAAGGAATGAACCAGAGTTGGGGCACTGTACAAAGGATAGCCGCCAACCGAGCAAAGTGGAATCAATTTGTTGTTGCCCTACAAGACGCCACCAGGCGTAATGGCCACTGACTGCTTTGACGGTCGGCGGCTAAGGATCAAAGAAGAAGAAGAAGCTGGAGACAGTATTGTTATTTAACTCTAGTGTACAATATAGAGATGGCTGTGCTTGCACTCATTTCAAATGTCCCTGTCCGCTTTACCTCCATTTCAATTAGTTATCATTATATCTTTGCCCACTCCTCACAGTATCTCATTTTTACATCTTTTTCTTTGCCAGTGCACTGCTTTTGTAGAAGATCATGTCAAATCACAGCTTCCTGTCTCCAGAGCTGTTTATCAGCTGTGACACTGATTTTTTTCCACTGTATGATGTTAACCTCTTCAATAACCTCTTTCTTTTGTAATCCTTTGTCTAATGTTCCATTAATTTAGCTTGTCACAAAGTACTGTACCTTTCCTCTTTTCATAAACTGACTTCCGCCAGTTGTTTCTACCAGATAACAGATGCTCATGTGGCATATAATTAATAATTTGTCTTGTGAATAACGCATGAGCCTCTGATTAAAACAGGTGGCTGTGACTGAGGCTAGCACCAATAATACTTATATAGTCCACAATAAATTTGGTTCCCAGGGTCTCTGAGGAGACAAAGAACGAATAGAGCTCCTGCTTCCTATAGCATGTCATTAGAGGTCATTAAAATACAGCTGTGCAAGGGGCTGAGGCTGGTAACCTCATCATATAACAGAAATTGCTGAAGAAACTACTGAAGGCTGGAGACCCATCTCTCTTTTGTTGTCAGCCTATAAACTATTTATGATGTTATTTCAATGAACTGTGGACATTTAGCCATTGTCACCTGGACACTTTCCACACCTGCAGACTCTAAATGAATATACTATATATGATATCGTGTTGTTTACCATATAATTTACTGGTTAATGTATTTTCTGGACAATAAACATTCTAATATACATATTTCACAAGAGAGACAGACAGGGAGAGAGAGAGTCAGGGAGAGAGAAAGACAGGGAGAGAGAGAAAGAGACAGAGTGATTAGCACAGAATGATTAGCACAGACGAGCAAATTAAAAGATAAAGTAATACTTACAGACAGTGCAGTTAGCATTAGAGATTGATCCCACACCAGGAGTGACGTAGCTGGAATTCTTACATTGTGTGCAATTACCAAACAAATCTTCACTGTTGTCTTTGTAATATCCAATGGAACACTCTTGACACAGACTTCCATTCTTTTCTGCTCCTGAAGGACAATAGCCTGACAAAAAAAAATCATAAGAAAGGTAAAATGTATGAATAATGTAATGTAAATCAGCATGTCTGTTACTTTACAACAGTGTTGCAGGACATCTGTGGAGAATACTGCATCCGCATAAAAATGTAACAAAAACAGCAACATCTAACTGTGAACACAGACAAACTGAGAACAGTGGAGGAAGTATCTGGGAGAAATTAGACAGCCCGATACACTCTGAGAAAGTCCCACTTGTTGAAGTCTATAAAAAAAAAAAATAAAGTAAAGGACACATTGTAGATACAGAAAGAACCTGTAGGCAATCTTTTAAGATAAAAAAAAATGGTTTTTAAATCTACATGACATTGTGACTTTTGGATGCAACAGGACTGTCACAATGTCACGTAGAATAAAGATAGTTGCATGCCTGTTTCCTAAGCAAAGACTAGAACTGATTTTACATCTGCGCTGAACAGGCTATTTTTATCTTCCTGCAGTTCCATATTGGTTGGAGAGACTGAACACCAGCAATTGCTGTTAAACCTGGAGCTGACATCTATTTGATAGTTGTTGTTAATAACCTAATTAAATCAACTACTGCAGTGGTATAATTACTGAGATCTCCAGTCTGCATCAAAGCATTCATTACCTTCTTTCAGGTTTTTATAGTAATTTAGTTAACATGAGGAGCTTGATGCACATGCACAACCTCATATAGAGTTGCCTGTTATGACATGCCTGAAGGAACAGTAGGCATATTCTTCCTTTGTCTCCTCAGAGACCCCCTGGTACTACAAGGAAGAAATATGAATCTTCAACTCAAATGTCAAGGCAGTCCCATGGTATGGCTCTGAAACATGGAGAACAGCAAACACCACAAGCAAGAAATTACAGACATTTACATGTGAGTGCTTGCACATAATAGATTACTTACAGAACAGTAGATTTATATTTAAAACTGGAGTTGGTTAGAAGAGATTTTACTGTAATCCTCTCAACACTTCCAGAAATTTTCTAATACTGATGCTGGATGGGTGTGAAAAAAATCGAAAAAAAGGTGATTCGTCTTACGAGGACAAAAGACAAAGAAAATAGCCAACAATACGGCCACAAGGCTTTCGTCAGGGACTGGAAAGAAAGTGAAGGCTAGATAGGACACATAAGAACCTAAATAAATATAAAAATTAAACCTAAATTAAATCTAAAAATACTGATGCTCAAAGTAAATGAGAAAAAGTGAAGTTATGTCTAAGCTGAGACCAACAACCCTGGATGCTGAGTGGAATATATTCAGACTGCCCAGGACAAAAGGTTGCAAAGAGCAAATGTTAACAGTCTGTGCATGGACAGGAGAAAGAGCTTGATGATGACTCCATTCCAAAGTAGAAATTGTATCTAAAATTTCCAAATGCCAGAACTAAGATTAATATGGACATTATAATTTAGTTTATAGCTGCAAGCCAGTGATAAGAACAACAACAACTGAATGCATTGTGACAATGGTGCAAATATAGGCGGAAAAATAAAGTTTAGCAAAGAGAGGACAGCAAAGAGAGGATCCTTGATAGTTTGACGTCACGACGTGGGAAAACATTAACAACAGCAGTAATAACATTAGAGACAAAGAATTAGGGAGAGACATGGTCATTTATGCCAGTCAGTTATGCATGTGAAAACAAAGAAATACCACTAAAGAACGTGGTAAAGATTCTTCTTAGAAATTGATACTCAATGTCAATTTGTTAGAAAAACTTTTAGCAACCAGCTTTTTCCATACACATAAAAATTCACCGACAACAAAACAAACTATTTTGAACATGTCACTTAAAAATAATACCTTTTTAAATTCACTACTGCTATAGTTAAAATCAACGTACAGCAAACATTGAGCAAAACCAGAAGTTTTGTCTAGTAATAGCTAGTTCCAATAGCATCAATTTTGTCGCTAACGATGTCCCTAGAAGCTATTATTTCATACAATTTTATAGACAACTTACTTTCACACTCTTCCTGTTTGGTTGCCCCAAGATTTCTAGTGCTATTGCCTGAGCTGCAAGGATCACACTTTGGCTTGTCTGGGAACCCTTGGTAGGTTCCCTTGGGACATGGTTCACAGCCACTATTTAAAGCATTTGGTTGTTCACCTGCATTGCAGCGATCTTCACAGGGAAAATCAAAAGGAAAAATTGCAATCTAAATTTTTCTTAAGAGGCCAAACAAAAATGTCACTTAAAAGGCTGAAAACCGATCAGAAATAAGCTGCAAAATTCACAACAAAACTTCAAAACAATTATATTTTTCACCACCTAAACTCAAATAATTTAAATATTGTTCCAAGACTATTTTCCTTTTTTTTTTTGTAGAGCTAGAACTAAGATACACAACTTATATTTTCTTCTGTGTAATATACAGGTCTGTCATCTCTAAATTAAAATTCTTTTGTGTTACCTCACATAACAAAAGGGAAACCAATTTACAGTGAAAGGAAACTTAAAGACTGCAGCAGAAGTGAAAAAGAATTATGAATAATATAGTAAAATAAGCAATAAGTAATAACACTAGCAAATAACCCAGTTATAATTCAGTAAAATGAATCACAACCAATAACCTAGTTATAATACAGTAAAACAAACAATAGCAGTCTATAACTAGTTATAATAAATATATTCATAATACAATACTGAAAAAAAAAACACTGTTAATGAATAAAACAGCAGACATAGTAAAATACCAAAATGAAAAGAAGGATAATAAAAATATGAATATGTTTAACTATAAATGAAAACTGTACATAACCAAGGTAACATAGAAAACATAATGATATGGACAGATAGGCTAATGCAGTAACAGGGAGGGAAGAGGAAGACAAGACATAGGCAACAACAAAATGAAACACATTTAGAATGTATTTATTTTAAACAAACGCTAAAAAACCTTTAATGCATTAGCAGATAAAGGTTAATATAAACAAGAAAAACAAAACAGTTAAATTGAAACAATATCAGAATAATAAAGTGAAAACAGTAAAAAAGGAATTAAAAAACACACATGAACGAAATAGAAAAAAAAATTAATAATAACTTGTATAGTAAAAACACAAATCTGCCTTACATAAACTGCAGTTTTGTTCAGACGTGGAGCCAGTGGTTAAGGTAGTATTATGACCTTGGCAAGGTTGGCATCGGCCAAGAGGATCTGAGCCATCAAAATAATAGCCAACTTCACATGGCACACAGATGTCTTCATCTGGTTTCTTCTGCTGACCAGCTGGACAGGCGACTGATAAGATAAATTTAAATGACTTAATAACTTGTGAGAACTCTATCAAGTACCATATATCTAACTTTATGCAGCCATTTATCATAGTAAGTGAGCACTATTCTAGTAAAATTGTTATATAAATTTATAAAAAGTCATAAATCATCTTTTATTTTTTTTTTCTTCTGTTACTTGTGCATGAGAGAATTCAGTTTTGGTTTAATTTTTCCAGTACCTGATTAAGCCTGGCTCATGAAAAATTGTACTTCTTTCACTTGCAACCCACTACATTAGTCAATCTTCTTCCAGTTTACTCTATTTTTTCTCTCAGTAGGGAACTAAACTGCTGGTAGGTTGGAATCCATCATTATTATGTCCAAATAACCCATCTTCAAATCTTAATGTGTTTGCTTGAAGGTAATGTCTTTTCAATTTCTGTGACATTTTTATTCGTTAAAAGAAACTAAACATTATCTTTGTAGACAAAGAAAAGGAATCTAATAGAATTAATACAAATAACTTTGGAAGATACTAGAAACAGGTAACATAGTGGCAACTATTAAGCAAATCACTATATCACTAAAAAATATACTATCATGCAACAAGAACAACAGAATATTTCATGTAACAATCGAAATGGAACCCTTCAGAATGTCTCTATTCAATGTTCTGACTTTCTGGACATGTTACATGCACATGGTTTGAGGACACAATCAATTAGCAGCCATCCACTCTTCTTCTAATATACACGGGGGGGGGGGGGTTGTGTGTCACCAACACATTTATGTTGTTTTACTCTGAGTTAGAATTCCTAGTGTTTACTTATCACATATAAGACAAATTATTGTAAAGTAGAATGGATACAAGTACTACTACTTTTTTTATGTTTTTTGCTCACTCTTGCTACTTCGTAGCTGGAAACTTAAATTTGCATTTTTGAGGCAAGTGGGTGGCAATAGCTTCTGTGCTGTTGTAGGATTTAAGTGATGATGTCTATCCCTCTGCTCTTGGTCTTCCCCATGTTCTGAAATCAGATCTTCTACTGCAGTCAGAGTGTTGAGCAACTTATATGAATGTCCAACTTTGATCCTAAGCTGCTGTCAGAGTGTTGAGCAACTTATATGAATGTCCAACTTTGATCCTAAGCTGCTGTCAGAGTGTTGAGCAACTTATATGAATGTCCAACTTTGATTCTAAACTGCTGTCAGAGTGTTGAGCAGCTTATATGAATGTCCAACTTTGATCCTAAGCTGCTGTCAGTTCTATATCGTTTTTTTTAAACCTACATTTACTTGGTTTATAGTGCGTCTACTGTTCTTGGCTTCTTTACCTTCCTTCTTTTTTGGTTTCCTTTTATACCTAACTTATGAAGGTAACCACATTAAGAACTTAAAAGTCCTATACCTGGTCAATGCATTCTCACATGTTCCTCAAAGCTTGAATTACTGAAAGTGAGTATGTTAAAGTCATAATTTTCTGGGGAGGGCTGTCAGAACATTTTTAGCACCTATTCCCACCTTCTCTGCTGTGAAAATGGATGCATTTTTGGCAATACTGAATCATTTTCTCAATTTCCATGTTGGAATGCATATCCATATCCTTAAATTTGCATCTGCTTGGGACCTGTCTGAGCATTCTGTGATTTTATCCTTTATTATTTTTCATAAATACTTCCTAGATGTCTCTATGCAGACATTATAGAAAAGCACAATGATGTTTATGGTTAGTAATGTTGGTTGAATTATTGTTAAGAGTCATCATACAGGTTTATATAATGGGAAGGTTAGTGGTGAGGCTGCTAGCAGCGATGCTAAAGCAGCTCAACTGTTCCTCAGTGTTAAAAGAAATGATCAATGAAGGTGCAGCAAGTGTTTAGCATAGATGAAAGTGGACTGTTTTGGAAGAAACTACCAGAATACAAATATATTTCAAAGAAGAAAAAACACCGTCACAGTTCAAAGCTGCGAAAGATAGACTCACTCATTCACTGAAAAGGGGGTGGAGAGGGGATTGGAGTAACAAATATGGTAAAGACTAAAGAAGAACAAAATTTATGAAGAAGTGACAGATAAAACTATCATTGCTGAACAACTGGAATTAAGGATTAATGCTAAAGACATGGAAGAGTTGACCTACATGAGAATGCTGTACTGAAATAAGACCTTACTGAGATGCAGCAAAAGTTGCAGAAGCTGTCAGGCTAAGACTTCTCAAGAGCCAGATGAACACCATAATGTTTTATAACAAAGGACACCAGTTAGGTGCATGCAATGCCATAAGAAACCATCTTATGGCAAGATATAATAAAACAGATGCCAACGCCATGCAGTTCTTACATCCTGTTAAAAAGATATTTGTGAAGAGAAGAAAGAAATGCAGTGTCAAGTCAACTCTCAACAAGTCTGTTAGGAAGATAGAAAGCCTGCACCATCCACTTTGCTGCATTCACCTTCCACATTGGCAACAATGATAGGAAACTCTATACAGAGCGATACAACAGGAGGCAATCTGATCATCAG
The DNA here is from genome assembly GCA_024509875.1 of Oreohelix idahoensis. Lineage (NCBI taxonomy): Eukaryota > Metazoa > Mollusca > Gastropoda > Stylommatophora > Oreohelicidae > Oreohelix > Oreohelix idahoensis. Next base: position 102,851 of record JAMPIV010005897.1, read on the forward strand.
AAGGAGTCCTTTTGTCGAACAAGTGTTTTGGCCCATTATTCTCCTTTACACTCTAAGGGGGGAGCGCCCACCTGGGTCATGACTCCCAAGTGTCTCTGCCTCCTGTTGTCTTATGTAGAAAATGAACCCACTCCACCTTGGTTGCAGCTTTGGTTATCTCAGAAGATACATACTATATAAATATCTTATATATCTTCTATATCTCAGAAGTCTTCCACCACCTCAGTTTTTGGTCAACACCTTGATGATGACTGCGTTACTCTTTTAACATCTTCTTCGTTATCTAATCTTTTATGTAATAAATGAAATTCTGCCACAAATGAACTTCAATGATACTAGGACTAAGGTAGGTGCCAGAGCAAAAATTAAATTATTGTCTTCCATTTCTTATTTCTACAGTAAAGCATTTCAGATTTTCCTGCTTTTTTTTTTCTCTAAACTGTTTCAGGCCAAAGTAACTTACTTTACTAAACACTTCAAATACATTCATTACCAAATAGCACTGTAAGATCCAATACTCTATAAGCTAGGGTTATTGATGTTGGTGATCATATTCTGCCTCACTTAAAATCAATTTATGTAAGGGTTTGTGGCATGGAATGTTTATGTAAGTTAGTGAGTATATGTATATATTGATAACATATTTCTACTATGATTTTTTTCCCTTGATTACAAAGTGTAAATATTCTGCCCCATGCAGCCAGCCCTCTTCCTTCTTAGATCAAAATGTACATGTCAAAATCGAACCAGGAACAATAAATTTGGATTAAAAGGAAAAGAAGTTGCTTTCATTCCCTTGTGCATGAATCAACAGTTGTTGTAATATTGGCTACATAATTCAATTCTATAACTACCGGAGAAAACACCCAAGAAGGCTTCACCAGAGAAATATTTCATTATTTCATTCTGTTTTCACTATGCTTTCTCTTTTAGCTCACTCATACACAAACACATCGACACCTAGTATATTTGTAGACATACATTTGCAGTCTGATACATTTGTGGATCCAACACGCTCAGTTAAATAATTAGGACCACAGGAGATACAATCAAACTGCCATGGCTCGCTCTGGTAGGTGCCAATGGGACAGGATTCCCAATGTGTGGGATCACCTTGACGGCGCCTTGTTCCAGGTGGATTGTCCCCTGCAAACAAATAATAATAAAAATTAGGTGTATTTAAAAAAAAATCTTTTTTCTATGCCATGATTCTCACACAGAAATGTCCATGTGTGTATTGTCTTATGTTCCAGAAAAACTGACTACTTTCCACAATTAATTATTACATTATAAAGAACAGAAAAAATAGCTGTACTAGTCTTTTTAATTGATGTGTTTCATTATTTATGAATGGCACTTACCAACATTGCAAGCTGATACAGAGACCTGAGAAGTATTCTGGGTTACTATGTCCTTTGGACACCTCTGGCAAAAAGCATCATTTGGTCCCCTGTAGTATCCAATACGGCAGTCAGTACAGTTGTTGCTGCTACCTATCTCTTGTCCTGGTGGGCAGTCATCTAAGATGATTGTAGAGAAAGTCATTTATCACACTGACTTAAGGTGTAGAACTGCCAAACATTCACATATAATATCTTCTGCTGAGCTAATGAGCAGTGACTCGAAGCTGCAGTCAACTATCACAATGGTTGTTGCTATTAACGAAGTGAAACTTATGGATAAAATTATTAATAATCAGCTTTCATACTGCTTTGTACACTTAACCCTCTATTGGGCCTTGTTGCCATTTGGCAACATACCGTTTAAAGTCATCTATTTCACTATCCGGCGTTCAAATTAATAATTTTTTTGTTTTATTGTGTTCTAGAAACATTCCCAATTTTAAATTACCGGGTAACTTATTTGTCGGAGAAATACTTTTTTTTCACGCACTCTTTTGTCAAGGCATGGTAGCTGGTTTGCAAGATCGAATTGAGAGGTGAGTTTACTTCACATTATTTTTTTAAATTCCTTATGAAAACGGTGTATAAAAAATATGTTGAGTAACTTAAACCACTTATCTTTGTAACAAATGCTTTAATAGTTATAAATAAATAAAATAAGTTACTCTTATTTTACATTTTAGGTATGTTGCCATTTGGCAACAAAAGTCGATTAAGGAATAAAAAACCACTTCATGTTGCCAATTGGCAACAGTTGCTTTTTACCTAATAAATGATATTTAATGTTGTATTTCTCTGTAATCAACAACATTAGTATTTTATTCTCATTATAATTGATTAAACTTCATCATTTAAAAAAAAGTTGTTATTTGCAATTTTATGTATCCTAAAAAGGTCAATGTAAATAGTAGAATTACCAGTATAAATTACTAATAATATTGTAAATGAATAAAACATATTTACTTCATCTAGACTTGACTTTTAGAACTAAACTACACATGATAACCACTAAAATTGCCAGTAATCACAAAAACATAATGTATCATCAGATGAGATTAAACAATTTTGTGATGAAAAACTTTTGAATTACAAAATGTATATGTTGTCATTTTTTTTAAATTTTTTTTTACAGTTAAACACAATGGATCCTCAAAAGTTTTACAGCCAAAAGACTACAATCTATAGACCAATACCTGAGGCTTCTAGCGATAGTGAGCTGTCAGACAGTGAGGCTGAAGACATCCTGGATAACACGTGGCAACCCGGCCCTTCCTCGGACACAACCGATTCAGGTTTGTTGAATTTAATTGATGTTTTTTTTTTTAATGTGCCCACTTTATTTCAGACTGCAGTTGTAGCCTTGTCCATCAGTGTACAACCTATGTACAGTTTCAGCCTAGTCCATCAGGTACTAAATATCGGCTGACGGAGACTTACTTGTGGAACGCTTTATACCATAATGTGGATTAGAATAATTTTTATCATTATTACTATTATCAGAATAATAACATGTACACCAGTATACCAATAAATGATTGTTTATGTTGCCAGATAATTAATATCTTTGTTTTCTTTTTTTTCAGAATCATCTGCATCAGAGCTGGAGGACACAGATGTAACCTTTGATCGTCGTCGGATGCTATGGAGACACCGTGAAGCCTCAGATGTATCTTCTGAAGCTCCGCCCTTCTCTGGTGATTCGGCACACGTATCAGTTACCTCAGAACCAATAGAATACTTCCGCAGATTCATTGATGATGATACAATGGCACATATGGTCACTGAATCAAACAAGTACAGCATCCAGAAAAACATCATGAAGCCTCTCAGATTGAGCCAGCCAGAACTGGAACAGTTTTTTGGAATTGCGTTTATGATGAGTATTGTTAGAATGCCCAGTTGTAAATTGTACTGGGACTCTACAACGCGCTATGGACTTGTTGCTGATACTATGACGAACAAGAGGTTTAAAGAAATCAAAAGTAACATTCACTGCAATGACAACAACAAGCAGCAAGACAATGAAGGCGACAAATTGTTCAAATTAAGACCTTTAGTTGACGCTCTGAAAGTGAAATTCAATTCATTCAAACCAGCAGAAAGGCTGAGCATTGATGAGCAAGTTATCCCATTCAAAGGTCAATCATCTCTGCGTCAGTACAACCCAAAGAAACCCAAAAAGTGGGGCTATAAAGTCTTCGTTTGTTCAAGCATTTCTGGTTTGATTCATGATTTTGAAATTTACACTGGAAAAATTGACGTGTGTCCTGGCCAACCTGATTTAGGAGCATCAGCTAATATCGTGCTGAGACTTCTTCAACGTATCCCTAAAAATGTGTGGCATAAAGTATATTTTGACAACTGGTTTAATTCGCCAGCATTGCAGGCATGCCTCTGGAAACAAGGCATTGCATGTCTTGGCACTGTCCGCGCAAACCGGCTGAAAGGGTGTAATCTGTGTTCCGATAAGGAACTGAAAACGAAAGGAAGAGGGTCATCTGTTGTTTGTACTGCAGCAACAAACGGAGCCACATTGAAAGCTATCAAATGGTATGACAATAAAGCAGTCACACTGCTAAGCACCTATGCAGCAGTTGAACCAGAATGTGTAGTCAGAAGATGGGACAGAAAAGCCAAGAAGGAAATACACATTTCTTGCCCTGCAGCTGTGAAAGAATATAACATGTTCATGGGAGGGGTAGATTTGCTGGACTCCTTGCTGGCACTCTATCGTATACCTATTAGATCCAAGAAATGGTACCACAGAATATTGTTTCATTTCCTGGATGTTTCTGTGGTGCAAGCTTGGCTAACTTATTGTTCAGATGTGTGTAAGGATGGTATGAAAAAAAAGGACAGACTACCATTAGTTGATTTCAAGTTGCAGATTGCTTTGTGTCTCCTAAAAGCAGGAAAAAGTGAAAATAATAAAAGGGGAAGGCCATCAGGAAGCACTGAGACACAGCTGGTGGCTAAAAAGAAGAGAGGGCAAACAGCAAATGTACCTCCTTTTCATGTCAGAACTGACAATGTTGGCCACAGCCCCAATTCCGTCACCAACAAAGGGAGATGCAAACTTCCTGGATGCAAGGGGTACTCCAGAACTGTCTGTGAGAAGTGTAACCTACACTTGTGCCTCAATAAACATTCAAACTGTTTCAAAGTATTTCATGAAACATGAGTGTGGAGCTGTGATTGAGTCACGAGACAGAAGATTTTTTTTTTTCAGTAACTATATGTTTCATTGTATGTGTGGCATTTTCTGTATAAATTACACTTAACTTCATGAAGTTTCACAAATTTTGTTGTCTGCTATTTACTGTTTAAATATTAAATGTAGGTAGGGAGTAAAAAAAGGTGAAATAGATGTTGTTAGACATAAAAACATAGTTAAAAGATATATGTTGCCAAATGGCAACAATAAATGTTCCCAACCTTAATGGTGATTTGTTGCCAATTGGCAACATACCCATAAAACACTAACTAAACATTTTTTTGCCCAAAATTAACCTTCACACAACTTTTCAGACATGGGACAGCCACAAAAACCACTCCAAGAATTTTTTTTCCAACTATTTCATAAATGGCCCAATAGAGGGTTAAATTAAGCAAGTCTCATCAAGAAATAGGATATTAAAATCTAGAATAAAATAGGCTATATACTCAAATCATGATAAAAAATGTGGCTGAAACGGGTAATTTAGTCATTAAAATTAAAAAAAAAAAGCTTCAAGTAAAGTCAAAAGGAAGGAGAAAAATATGTTACCATACGTTTATAATGACTAGAGGATGTATATTCTTTAACATAAACACTCTCACAGAGTCACTGTTATTACAAATGTTAATTGACGCGTACAAACTCATATGATTCAAAACTCCACTATTATGTCAGAATGGACAAAAAAGATGATCGTCTGTAAAAAAAACTAACTTGAGCAGTCACTTTCCAAGATTGTTCCTGTGTACTTGGTGGTCTTGTCAGCAGGACAAGTTAAGCAGCTGAACTGTCCACGTTGGGGCTGGTATGATCCACGACTACAGTTGGTGCATTCAGGAGGATTGTTCATAATATTCATGTACTGGCCTGCTTGACACTCCACTGTAAGATATAGCACACTGTTATGTACATCATATTAAATCTTTTTTTTTAACCGAACTACAAAAGAAATAAAGTAAAAATAAAACACATTATAAATAAGTTCTCCAATTTTTAGGCTAAATGTTAAGCTGTTGTTATTGTTATTGTTGAACAGAAGCAACATCACTGCACTCTGGGCAAACCCATAGGTCCTCAATCTTCCTCAGTATATGTTGAAGAGTGTGAATGCTTACTGTTCCTGTAGCTAGTTGTATACATGACGGATGCATACTCTATAACGTCCATCTCTGCTAGCCTTACGTTTGTTGCCAAATTCCAACAGTCTAACCTTGATGATTCATCTATTGCAGTGTATTCTCTAACAGGTGATCATTAATTGCTCTCAGTATCTCTACCTTATCCATATCCAGTGTCTCCACCTTGGGTGCTTTTGATGCTAGTCTGTCAGCTTACTCATTACCGCGTACCTCTGCATAACCAGGACAGTAGATTCCCACCAGCTCCTGCAGATTTAAAGCTTCTATGAATGTTTTCCATTCATGCCGTAGCCAACCATTTTGAACCTTTCGAAGCATGAACTGAGAGTCTGATACAATGAATGTCTTTGTTAATGAAGTTTCAGTTAGCCACCTTAAGGCTGAAGTGGCTACCTCTACCTCCATTCTCATGTTGAAAATTGTTATCTTGTAAGCCCCGCTATGTACGGCTACGATTCTGCCCTTTACCATAGCAGAGAAGTCCCAATCTGATTTCTCACCACAGATCACAGACCCATCTGTGTACACAATGGCATCATTATCCCTGGCTTGATCATGAATCAGTGGATTAATTTTCAGTTCTGCTTTCCCATTGCCCCAGGTTCTACACTCTCTGCCAAGGCTGATGATGACTTGCTGGTAGTTAATTAGTTAATCCAGTTCTCATCTGACATACTCCACTCTTCCCCTTTGAATATATTTTCAACTGTGGTCACCTGCTTGATTGTTGTTTCTGCTTGTGCCATCCCTGACATCTCTCTCTTTATTATTGCTCCCTTAATGTCAGCTATGTTTCCATGCAGGGGGTGCCGTTTGTTTGTGGTTACTTACCTATGGGCTTTTGCCAGGGCCATCGCATATCTGGATCTAATTGACAGCACTCTAAGCATGTACCTCATTGTCACAATGGGGGTATCTCGCGTACAGCCCAAGACTGCATGCATCCCTTTATTTTGAATGCACTCTTGTCATTCACATTGTGTTACTGACAGCGTGAGTATTCCCAGCCCATACTCAATGACCAATATGACTAGCTGATGATAAAAAGAAATAGTAATCTCTGCTCCAGATGCGCTGTGGCCATTATTTTCAGGGCTGCCAGACCTCTCCTGCATTTCTGTATGATGTGCTCAACATGTTACTTATACGATAGTCCGCGATCAAATGTAACTCCAAGGTATTTCAGCTTTTTGTGCCTTTCAATTTTCTGTCCATTAAGAGTAATATCTGGAAGGTCTGTTTTCACTATGGAGTTGTTCTTCTTCCTCGTTCATCCTGAAAAGGACATTGGTTGCGTTGTATCGCCGTTTACAGCGAAGCTGCGAGTTGTTCAAGAAGTACCACATCATGCAGGCCTTGTTGGGACTGACTTTGGAGCCAATTTCCTTGCACTGATTAAACACCACCTGTAGTTTTTCATGTATGCTATTAACCATTTCCTGTCGGTCAGAGCCAGTTCTGTAAATGAGTATGTTGTCAGTGTTCGTCCCAACCCAGTTGGCTGAATGGTGGCTACTTTTGCTGTGTAGATATTAAACAGCACCGGTGATAGTGGAGAACCCTGGGGTAGTCCAGGGCAAATTGGCACTGCTTCTGATGTCCATGTGTTCCCAAGAGAAATGCCACTGATCTCTCATTTAAGGCAGCTGCTATCCATTTCGTTAACCAACCACAAGCCATTACACAGTTCGTTAATGTTAAGCTGTAAAATATAACAATATAATGCCAAATATATTTATGAAAGTTTTTGTTAAAACAATTCTGAATGCTCTAATTTGTTTTTTAAAACACAGAGGATGGGGATTATTTCTCAATATTTAACACAATTTCTTTGACATTTACAGAAAAAAGTTGTGTTTTATGTATGTGTTAATTTAAACTTGTATATTTTTGCTTATCTTTAATTTTTAAACAAAATAATACTCTGGGCCCTTTGATACATGTTGGCTATATAGTGCTTCCAGGGCAGGGAGACCCACAACTCTTGCAGATGTACTGAGTCTTACTGATTATCCCTTATGCTGCGCATACCCTGCATATTTCTGTTGGGGTCTTCTTAGTGTCCACTGACACAATCTAATTGAAAAACTTGATCTCTTAAACTCTTCTGACAATATTCTATGATCATATTCATGGGGAGTCCTTCTACTCTGGACCTTCAATACCCTACTTACTTCAATAACCCAATATTACCGTTTGACTTACAGTAACTGTATTGCCAGAAGTACCAGTAAATGTTTCTGAAGTTGGTGGGATGCCAATAGTACTCCACTCTTGATGACTGATATTAGCTACATTATTTTGAATTTAAACTAGGAATCTGCACAGCCCTTGATAAAGGTTTACTAATATCAGACACATAGCCACTCTCTGACACAATCACAATGCTGTATCTTCTTACGGATGCTAGATCTAAGTACTCCATCTTCATTGAATTCACTGAAAAAAGCACAGGGAGAAAACAAAGATAATGAGAATAAATGCAGGAAACGATAACAATACTAGCTGAAGAACCTCCACTACAAGATGTAGAATCATACATATACCTTAGCAGCAATACAGACATTGTTGGAGGGACAAGGAATGATACTAAAATAAGAACACAAAAGGCTTGAGGAGCTTTCACTGCACTGGGAAATATATGATCTAAAGAAATCAAGTCCAACACAAAAATCAGAATGTTCAATTCAAATGACAAGTCAGTCCTATTGTATAGCTCTGAAACATGGAGAACAACAAAAGCAAAAACAAAACTAGACTTTCATAAATAGGTGCCTGCGCAGAATAGTATGACTGAAGTGGTATGACAAGATCACTAATGTGGAACTGATGACAAGAACCAGGCAAATGCCAGTTAACTCTTTCAGTCCCAAGCAAAAAAGTGGGTTTGGCACAAGCAAAACTGGCCACCCCAGTGCGTTTTTATTGTTGTTGTTTGGAAATAATTTTTTTAAATGTTCATATGCATAAATAACTTTGTTGTTGTATATGAAACTGAAGGTAATTGGATGTACTTTACTCTTGTGCTACAAGTATAAAAGCTTTAATTGAAAAATGATTAGTTATTCAAGGTAAAATGGAGGATATGCGCTTAAAAAAATGATTAGTTATTCAAGGTAAAATGGAGGATATGCGCTTAAAAAAATCGCTTTAAAAATCTTAAATAAATATCTCAAAACAGAAACACGTTCACTCTTAAACACGTGCGGTATTTAAAAGAATGTACTTGCAGTCGGAAATGACTTTGTGGGTAGTTATAATTAGAAACAGTCTCAAACAGAGGCACATATACTAAAGGCTTTTTAAAGTCGATTGGGCCAAGCGCGTCTAACCCCTGAGCCTTTATAAAGTCGATTGGGACTTAAAGAGTTAAGCAAGAAATGAGAACATGGCACTAAAGAGATGGAGAGGACTGTGGCAGAGATATTATGATTAATAAATTTCAGATATTTATTCTGCACTTGCCTTTTACTTCTCTTTCGCTCGTTTACCCTTCTTTTTTTCGCATACGCTCGATTGTTAAGAAAAACTCTCCCATTCATAACTTTGTCTTTTTCTTGCTAATTTAGCAACGCATTTTATTGCTGTTAAGCTAGGTTCTTTGATGAGACCGAATCGTGTTAATTCGTTCTTGACAGGGATAAGAAGTAAGACGATCATCTATCACTTTTCTCAAATCTGCTCGCCTATAAGTTAATTATTCAAGGTGAAAAGATTTGAGATGAAAGACGAGCGTGCATGTATTTCATTTATGACCAGAGTCTGCAGGCAAGTAATAGTGTGAATTCTCGAGAGCAGAAATCTCTTGCACGGTCTGGTAAATCATGTTATGCAAGATCAAAGAGAGACTGTCCGCTTGATATGCGAGTCTGTTTCGGCTTCAGCGTGAGAAATTCGCAGAATGAGATAGAATTATGTAGATTCTCCTCTAGGTGCGAACAGGTGGTAGAGAGAGTCTGGGGTTTCGATAATGTAATGATTTTCCTTTCATCAGAGATATATTTATACCAGAGCAGTTTTAGACTTCATTCATTCAGACATCCACAGTCTCGCTAGACAACCTAGCTACGTTCTAGAAATCACTTTTATTTAAGTAGAATTTCTCAGTTTCGTTGGAGGATAGTTTTAAGTAGTACTGTGCGAGGTAAATATATTGATAGTATTTGTGAGTGATTTAAGTGGTAAATCGCCTATTATATCTTCACTAGATTTATGTGCAGAGTGATTAAATGATAAGGCAGTTATATTCTTTAAGTTTACGGCGTTACAGTGGATAGCAAAATAAATTACTATTTCTAGCTAAAACTCATACAGCTATAAATAAATTTAACTAAATTGCTAGCAATCAGTCCGAGAATAGTTTTACCATCTAAATTAATGCACTGATTCATCATTGAGTATTGACGAGATACTTATGTATTTCTAATTCATGATGATTGATTCTTTTAAATGACTAGAATTTATTTCACGGAAGTTTTAAACGATGAGACAAGCGCTAAGCGTATAGTCTCTAACTTGAAGTTAATAACCGAAGTGAATATTATGTTTTACACGAGGATAGGATAGGATGTGTATAATAGTATGGTTAAGTATTTTGTACTTTTCTCTTCTTTATACAGTTTTGGGTCAGCCTAACCTCTACCAGCGGTTTTTCAGTATATGAGAATAAACCGCAGAAGAAACATTTTATGTCTTTAAATACGTGGGGTTACAAGTTACAACCTGTCTGGTATTGCGTTTCCATCCAGAAGAAACAGAGTACCCATTTTCACAAACTTTAAAACTAAATGCAATAACTGGGCCTATCGAGCCAGACTATCATTCTTCCCAACAATCTCATTGTACATTCAGCCACTGTGGCGAGAGAAAAATGACAAACAATAACTTTTTTCTGACGGTGTTTTTTTTAAAATCAAGTTGTTGTGTGACAATCCATTGTTTATGCTGAGTGAATTTACCAACCTGCCAGTTCCTAAAGTACTGGAAACCTCAAGATTCTGACACTGTGAGCTTTGTGGCATCTCTTACTTGAACTGAATTTTTCCTAGTAACATAAGCAGTAATCCAAATAATAATAACCAAGGGGACGCTCCCCGGAACAGTGGATTTGATTCTGTCTTTTGAGGAGCTGGGGTCCTCTTGGCGAAAAATAACTGGCACTGCTGTATGTGTGTATGTTCCAAAGATTGTTCCAGAAAGGAAAAAAATCCAGTCTGTATGTAGAAAGATTGGTCAGTGGCCACTGTTGTATGAATAGAATGAGAGCAGGAATGAGTGACTCTTTTATTGTATAACAAATTTCACCCATTTTGTATTTCTTATATGCTAGTTGTGTATCTAATGGTTTTTTTTTCCTCCTAGAATAGATTAATATATCAACTCTGTTCTTAACTGTAGAGGGAAATCCTAGACTATAGCGAATATATATGTGACTCTTTGGGGGCTATCACTTTTCTTCTAACAGATCGTGGGCTAAACAGAGGGGGAAAGGATTACACCTATGAGTCTAACATTCTGTTAGTACTTCTTTAACCTATGTGTAATTTTGTATTGATTTGATAGTCTAAAGTTATTTACTGTGTTGTGAAATTCTTATGATAATAAAATTTACATAAACTTATAAAAGTGTGTCGGTCAGCTCGTTCCCAAATATCTATATTTCATAGTTATAGTTTTTTTTCACGTCTGTGCATTTAACTGTCATCACTCATGTGTGTGTGTATGTGAGTGGAGATATATATATTAATATATATTATATTAGACTGTCTGACTCATCTAGATCTGTTGTAGAGATAGGCTGAAAGAGAGAGGTTTTCTCGATTTCAGGAACAGAATCTATTATTTTCCACCATCTCACTCGTGAAAATCTATTTCTATTATTACCTCTCACGGAGCTATTACCGGTTCTAATCTATTCAGAAGGGGCCAATCTATGTCTTAATTCCCCTATCACAAATCTACGACAGAATGTGGACTCGTCCGAAGGATTTTTGAACTTAGAATAGGAATACAAGACGACAGAATCTAGTCCTGAGCTAGTACGACAAATATCAGCTCGTCAGTAGGATTAATTTTCTTAATTCTGAATATAGAGAAAGAGTGTGACTGTCTTGTGAGTTATAGTACCTTTTTAAATAATTTTTCTCTTAGACAAATGATCTGTTTATGGGCTTGCTGACCACACAAATAGTAATTGGTTTTCCACAGCATTATTGAGCATTATACATTTTAATTTACAGGTTGATTTTGTCGGAAGATATGTTATGTATTGATATTGTAATACTAAACCGCTGGTAGAGAGTTGTGATTGTGTAACAATCACAGGGTTCTGAAGCAGAAGGTGTTTGAACTAAGTAAGGAGTGCGTTTGGACTATTTTTTTCGTCCAGTTAATTGCCTCCCTTACCCGATCTGACTTCAGGGGTGAACTTGTAGTGGATTTAAAAATTAAGGGATTTTTTTTTCTCCTTAAAATTTTTGCAATAATTGTTTTCTTTCCAATGTAGCAACTTATTTTTATTAGTGATTAAGCTTAACTACCATTTATTTGGCACAGTTGCTTGCATTTAGAGCTAAATTGCAAAGAATAATCTAAACCAATCTTCTCATGCTTCTCACCAAAATAACCACAGAGAAACTGGACCCCAAAGCCCCCTCCTGAAAAGTCTAAGTTCTACAAAAACAAGTACCCCACCAACAATAAACAGTCTGATCAACCCAACCATCCTACATGGTAGCGCGGTCAGAAAGGACAAGGTGGCAAAGGGAAAACCCCTGAGCACGGGACATATGATCAGAGCGAGCACACCGAGCCTAAAAACATTGGATGCTTGCTAACAGTCTCGCAAGGTAGAATTAATGTCAGTGATTCTCAACCTGAGGGAGAGAGACCCTCAACGCGAGGTACTGTTATTTTGAACGGTTCTTCAAATTTTTGTTTATTTGACACGGGGCTTTCTTATGATTGCATTGTCGCCAGGCACCTGGTCAAACCCGGTCAAGAGACAGGAAAAACCGTCCAACTTTGTGGAGTTTCTAATAGTGATGCACCTACAGCGCTTCCCATCGCATTGGTTGAGATCCACTCTGATTTTGTCAGAGGTGTGATCAAAGCGGCTGTTATGGATGACCCGAACTACCCAGTCTTACTTGGCGGTAGATACGTTTTTATTGGGAAACCGGAAGAGCCAATTGTGGCAGCAGTAACTACAAGAGGGCAAACCAAGAAGGAACGGGAGCCTGCGACAAATTTTTTACCTATGGAACTTAAAGAGGCGCAACAAAAGGACCCTACTTTCGAGCCCTGCTTTAGGAAACTGCCCATGGCTAAGGACCCCAGACAGCACAGGGACATTTTTTCTAAAGATGGCGTACTTTATCGCAGAACAGGCAAGCTTGACCAAGGTTACAATCAACTCCTAGTACTGAAACAGTACAGAAGCCAAATCCTAGAAATGGGGCACTCTCTTCCCTTCAGCGGACATATGGGACAGAACGCCACAAATCAACGTATATCTACTCATTATTGGTGGCCAGGAATGAATACTGACATTATCAGGTATGTGAAATCCAGTGCCAACGTGTGCCACCCAAGCAACGGACACCCCCAGTCTCTCTGGGTGAAATGCCAATAATGGGAACACCATTTGAATGGGTAGTGATCAACATTTTAGAACCCTTAGAAAGGACTAAAAGAAGGAACAGGTTCGTCCTGACCTTAGTTGCCACATGCACTTTATGGGCAGAAGCTATACTGCTTACATGCATGGATGCCAAGCATGTCACAGAAGCCCTCATGCAGATTTTTACTCGGTTGGGATTCCCTCAACAAGTGTTGATGGATAACGGATCTCCTTACCGAAACCTGTTAATGTATGAGATCGTTAAGATCTTGAGGGACCAGCACATCTACATAAAGCCTTATAATCCAGCCGGAAGTGGGTTAGTAGAACGTGTCAACGGAAACCTCAACATGATGCTAAGTAAACTGGGACAAGTGAAACCTGAAGATTGGGATCTTTATATACCTACAGCTTTATTTTCTTACAGGGAAGCCCCAAATCCTTCCACAGGATTTCCTTCAGCTATGCTTTTATTCGACAGACCTATTAAGGGGCCGCTAGAAGCCTTATTTCAGTCGCTGAAGACCAGAAGGCTGATGAGACAGTTGTCTCAGCCAGTAAATATGTGTTGGATTTAAAGGATGGGACCTAGCAACGACCAACTTTAAGCGAGCACGCGCAAAGCAAGCTAACCGATACAGGAAAGTCGCGAAAGAGAGAGAACTACAACCAGGGGAGAAAGTTTTGTTGTTACTGCCAACCAGAAGCAACAAACTACTATCAGATGGCAAGGGCCATTTACCGTCCTTAAAAAGATTTCAAAGGCTAACTACCAAATCTCTATTAAAGGAAAGAAGAAGGTCTTCCATGTAAATCTGTTAAAGAAATACTTGGAAAGACCAGTGCCGTCCTCCGAACATCTCCTGGCAATCGCCAAAATTGACGAAGATGACGAAGGTGGCAGGGAATTTCCACTGCACACACATGAAATCTTTCAACGATGTCAAAAGCGGCGACACTCTTTCAAGTGCGCACGGAAGACATTCCATGGAAAGAAAACTTTGGGAGACTTCAGGAGTAGGAATTGGACAGAGACAGAGGAGGAAGATGAGAGTGTAGATAACAGAAACCCTTAAGCTACTGATATCGGAAATTTATTTCCATAAAGTAGACATAGAATGGTTCCATATCTTAAAGGGGGGACGTCTGTGGCAGAGATATTATGATTAATAAATTTCAGATATTTATTCTTTATTCTGCACTTGCCTTTTACTTCTCTTTAGCTCGTTTACTTTTCTTTTTTTCGCATACGCTCGATTGTTAAGAAAAACTCTCCCATTCATACCTTTGTCTTTTCCTTGCTAATTTAGCAACGCATTTTATTGCTGTTAAGCTAGGTTCTTTGATGAGACCGAATCGTGTTAATTTGTTCTCGACAGGGATAAGAAGTAAGACGATCGTCTATCACTTTTCTCAAATCTGCTCGCCTATAAGTTAATTATTCAAGGTGAAAAGATTTGAGATGAAAGACGAGCGTGCGTGTATTTTGTTTATGACCAGAGTCTGCAGGCAAGTAATAGTGTGAATTCTCGAGAGCAGAAATCTCTTGCACGGTCTCGTAAATCATGTTACGCAAGATCAAAGAGAGACTGTCCGCTCGATTTGCGAATCTGTTTCGGCTTCAGCGTAAGAAATTCGCAGAATGAGATAGAATTATGTAGATTCTCCTCTAGGTGCGAACAGGTGGTAGAGAGAGTCTGGGGTTTCAATAATGTAATGATTTTCCTTTCATCAGAGATATATTTATACCAGAGCAGTTTTAGACTTCATTCATTCAGACACCCACAGTCTCGCTAGACAACCTAGCTACGTTCTAGAAATCACTTTTATTTAAGTAGAATTTCTCAGTTTCGTTGGAGGATAGTTTTAAGTAGTACTGTGCGAGGTAAATATATTGATAGTATTTGTGAGTGATTTAAGTGGTAAATCGCCTATTATATCTACACTAGATTTATGTGCAGAGTGATTAAATGATAAGGCAGTTATATTCTTTAAGTTTACGGCGTTACAGTGGATAGCAAAATAAATTACTATTTCTAGCTAAAACTCATACAGCTATAAAAAAATTTAATTAAATTGCTAGCAACCAGTCGGAGAATAGTTTTACCATCTAAATTAATGAACTGATACAACATTGAGTATTGACGAGATACTTATGTATTTCTAATTCATGATGATTGATTCTTTTAAATGACTAGAATTAATTTCACGGAAGTTTTAAACGATGAGACAAGCACTAAGCTTATAGTCTCTAACTTGAAGTTAATAACCGAAGTGAATATTATGTTTTACGCGAGGGTAGGATAGGATGTGTATAATATTATGGTTAAGTATTTTGTACTTTTCTCTTCTTTATACAGTTTTGGGTCAGCCCAACCTCTACCAGCGGTTTTTCAGTATATGAGAATAAATCACAGAAGAAACATTTTATGTCTTTAAATACGTGGGGTTACAAGTTACAACCTGTCTGGTATTGCGTTTGCATCCAGAAGAAACAGAGTACCCATTTTCACAAACTTTAAAACTAAATGCAATAACTGGGCCTATCGAGCCAGACTATCATTCTTCCCAACAATTTCATTGTACATTCAGCCCCTGTGGCGAGAGAAAAATTACAAACAATAACCTTTTTCCGACGGTGTTTTTTTTTTTATCAAGTTGTGGTGTGACAATCCATTGTTTATGCTGAGTGAATTTACCAACCTGCCAGTTCCTGAAGTACTGGAAACCTCAAGATTCTGACACTTTAGCTTTGTGGCATCTCTTAATTGAACTGAATTTTTCCTAGTGACATAAGCAGTAATCCAAATAATAATAACCAAGGGGACGCTCCCCGGAACAGTGGATTTGATTCTGTCTTTTGAGGAGCTGGGGTCCTCGTGGCGAAAAATAACGGGCACTGCTGTATGTGTGTATGTTCCAAAGATTGTTCCAGAAAGGGAAAAATCCAGTCTGTAAGTAGAAAGATTGGTCAGTGGCCACTGTTGTATGAATAGAATGAGAGCAGGAATGAGTGACTCTTTTATTGTATAACAAATTTCACCCACTTTGTATTTCTTTTTTTTCCCTTAACCAGCGGCGCTTGGGCTTTCAGCCCTTCGGCCCAATGACATGTCATTGCGAGGCTGGGGAACCTGAGGACTTTCCTTCCAACCCGGTCAGGAGCTTCGCTCCTTCCCATCCACAGAGGGTTTATCATAGGAGCCGTTCAGGCTATTCAGTCAAATTTCCGGCCGTAAACATTTCTTCAAACGCCGACGCCCGGGTTTGAACCATGAACACCTGGTCGCCAGTACAACGCCAAAGCCATTACACCAGCGCGGCTCCCATTTTGTATTTCTTATATGCTAGTTGTGTATCTAATGGTTTTTTTTTCCTCTTAGAATAGATTAATATATCAACTCTGTTCTTAACTGTAGAGGGAAATCCTAGACCATAGCGAATATATCTGTGACTCTTTGGGGGCTATCACTTTTCTTCTAACAGAATCGTGGGCTAAACAGAAGGGGAAAGGATTACACCTATAAGTCTAACATTCTGTTAGTACTTCTTTAACTTATGTGTAATTTTGTATTGATTTGATAGTCTAAAGTTATTTACTGTGTTGTGAAATTCTTATGATAATAAAATTTACATAAACTTATTCAAGTGTGTCGGTCAGCTCGATCCCAAATATCTATATTTCATAGTTATAGTTTTTTTTTCACGTCTGTGCGTCTAACTGTTGTCACTTATGTGTGTGTGTATGTGAGTGGAGATATATATATATTAATATATATTATATTAGACTGTCTGACTCATCTAGATCTGTTGTAGAGATAGGCTGAAAGAGAGAGGTTTTCTCAATTTCAGGGACAGAATCTATTATTTTCCACCATCTCACTCGTGAAAATCTATTTCTATTATTACCTCTCATGGAGCTATCACCGGTTCTAATCTATTCAGAAGTAACCAATCTATGTCTTAATTTCCCTATCGCAAATCTACGACAAGGACACACAATGAGAAAATCTGTTGATAGAATTACCAGGCAGTCCTTGTTCTGGAATCATCAGGGTAAGACAGGTAGAGGGAGACCAATGAACACATGGAAAAGAGAGCTGGAGACAGACGTAAAGAATACACAGAAAGACCTTGAGTTGATGGCACGGGACTAGAAGACTTGGCATAAGTTTGCTGAAGGCCTAAGCTCTTTGGGATGCTGAAGGGTGATGATGATGATGAATGTTGCTATATATAATCTAACATGACTTTTTTGGTCAAGCCATCTTGTGGTATAAATGTGAAAATATTTAGTGGTCTCTGACATATTAGGTTGGTAGAACTGATGACATAAACCAGATGAGTGCCAGTGGAGCAAGAAATGAAATGAAGACTCTGGCGATGGACAGGACACAGTGAGGAAACCTTCTGATAGTGTTACAATGTTCTGGAATCTCCAGGGTAACAGAGGTAAAGGTAGACCACAGAATACATGGAGAAGAGAAGTAGAGACAGGAATTGAGAAGACATGGGAAGACCTTGAGCTAAAGGAACTCTACAGGAAGACTTGGCATAAGTTTGTTTAAGGATTATCTTCCTTGGGTAGCTGAATGTGATCATTATGACTGATGATGATATAAGGTTGACATTCAAAATAGCTTTGAAGCATAAAATGTTCAAAAAAAAAAAGACTGTTTTAATACTTTTGTATTATAAAAACAGGCCTGAAAAACAAACAGACTCACCATCTGTCACAATGATCGCCATATGAAAGACAAACGCAACAGTCATGTATCTGCAATGTGTTAAAACTGCTTACTATTTAAATTAATATTAATGAGAATAATATATCTAATAAACTTAACAACAACAACAAAAGTAGTTAGGATCTGTGGTCTACAATGAAACATGCAGTTTTAACTGAACTTCACAATATGAAAGTATGCAGAAACAAATGGGCAGCTTGAAGAGATATGGTAAAATCAGTAAAACACTAAATGTAAACATTCTACTTTCTTACGGTAACATTCAGTATCTATGTAGGAACCAGTTGTAGGTGTAGTTGTTCCCTGGAGACAAGGATTACATACTGTTTGTCCTGACAATGGCTGATAGCTACCAACTGGGCAGAACTGACACTCCTTCTCAGTATCATTATAGAAGGTCCCTGGGCCACAGTCCACTAATAAACATGAATAAACTCAATGAAAAAAAATCATGTACTACATTATGAAGAATAAGTTAAGACATGGAGACAGAAAATATACAGTATAATTAAAAATATGATGAATAGGAAACATTAGAATATTTAGTTTCTTTAAGTACAAATAACATTAGTGACTTTTCATAAAATAAATAATAAAAAAATAGATTATGTTTGCAAATCATAAATTCAAAATATTTTTCCCTGACAGGCTACTGTATTTAAATTAATGAATGTTTTGATAATAGTAAACTAAATATAAACAAATGTTATATTTAAATACTTTTATATTACATACTACCATGCATAACACTGGTATACACACATTTTGGTGCCTTAAATTTTATAGCTGTTCTTGGGTAATTTTGGGTTGCTGATTCCAAAAATGTAATCAGATTTTTTCTATCAGCTCTAGTTTTTGAGATAACTAAGAATGACCATATTAGTAGGGAAAATGTTATGTACAATCCTAGAGTTAGGTGCTATCAGTGGCATTTTGACTTTAGTCTGCATTCATATTATATGTAATTACTGTGCATATATTACCAAAAATGTAATAAAACTTTATCACTAGCACTTGTTTAGTCAACATGCCAAAAGGATCTTTTCGAGGACTTCCTGGAATGTGATATGCCCGGACAGTCACGCTTAAGGGTCCAACAGTAATCTGCCATCATGTGGGCATCCCAAAGTCCCTGGTATCTCTCTTCCGTTGTTTTTATATCTTGGTGAAATCTTTCACCTTGCTCCTCACTAAAGTCGCCAAGATTCTCCGGAAATAAATGTAAATGGTTATGGAGGTAGTGCAATTTTATGCTCATGTTGCATCCAAGTTCACAAAAACTCGACAGCATGTTTCCAACTAATTCAGAATAATTGTCTGCTTTAAAGTTACCCAGAAAGTTTTGCACAACTAAAACAAATGATGACCAGGCTGTGGACTCTGTTTTGTTCATGGAATCAATAAAATTTGGATCGTTGATTAACTTTATAATTTGAGGTCCATCAAAAATTCCAGCTTTAAGTTTGTCTATGCTCAATTCTGGAAACTTTCTGCATAAGTAATTAAAACAGGTACCATCTTTGTTCAGTGCCTTAACAAATTGCTTCATCAAGCCAAGCTTTATATGTAATGGTGGCAGTAGAACTCTTTTTCGATCAATGAGAGGCTTTATTGACAATATTTTTTTCTCCAACTTTAAATTCATCCCTCAACGGCCACTGTTTCTTTGTCCAGTGCATATCTTTTGCCCTGCTATCCCACAAACATATAAAGCATGGATATTTGGTGAATCCCATTTGCTGGCCAAGCAAGAAGTTCATCATTTTAAGATCTACACAAACCATCCAGTTATGTTCTAAATACTTCAATTTTTCCAGAACTGTGCTCATTGTAGCATACTCCTCCTTCATTGTAGTAGAATGAGCAATTGGAATTGAGCCATATTTGTTACCATTGTGTAAGAGAACACCCTTCAAACTTCTTTTAGAGCTGTCAATGAAAAGTCGCCACTCATCTGGTGTATAACTTACACCCATTTTGTTAACAAGACCTCCTACATTGGTACAAAACACAAGGTTGTTTTCTTTACAAAAGAATGGAATAAAACCTTGCTCTCTGCTGCGATAAAATGTAACCTTTGTTTCAGCAGTCAGTAATTTTTTTCTTTCAATCTTGAAGCCAAAACTTCTGAAGATTCCTTGGAGAGATATAGATCTTGGATTAGATCATTTAGTTCAAGCTGGTCGAATCGTTGAGCATCTGAAAAATCACCTTCGAAATCACTATCAATGTCACTTGTCGTTCCACATGCCACTGCTGTCTCATCTTCTAGCAGGGAATCCAAAATCTGACTGAAAGTTGGAATTGGTATGTGTTGCGCACATATTAGTCTGTGACGCACAGATTACTGTTGGTAGGCATGCAAATGCAAAGTGTAACTATTTGTCTGATGAAAAGTATTTAATTGAGAATCTATGATTCTGAGAGTAAGGGGACAGAACCCGGATCGGTCGATGTTAGATTCGATTACATGGGTTATCTTTTCTTGTATTACAATCTGGCGTATAAATACTGTTTATGTCATTTTTGCGTCAGGTATGGCCAGAAACAGATTGGTCTTGCTTAAAATGTTTATGACATGAATTTATATGTATTCCTTGACTAATTAAGGTGATTGGCTCTTATATCTTTGTATCTTTGTATTTCTATGTCAGACTATTTTGTGAGCTGAACTCTGGGGGAAAAAGGCGTTGTTAGGCATGCGCAGTTCTGGGAGAGAACAGAAAAGGCTGTCATGTCGTTGTGTCTAGGGCTGGTTATTTAGAAAGTCTAAAGAGTGATTTGTAATCTATTCTAGGAAGGAGATGGTGTCTCTGTATAATGGTATTATCAGAGATTCTCCTATATTCATTATTAACGCCTAGGAATGGCGTGCGTTATTCGCCTGTATGTGTTTTCTAAACCAAGGTAAAACAAAACCCTTTTTTGGTTGAACTTTGTCGCTAAGCCGAAACGAGAGACGTATTATCGTGCATCTCGGATTGCTGACCATAGATGAAGATGACATGTAATTTGGCAGCACCAGATTACTCCAGTAACCAGCTTATTGATAGCAGAAATAGATAGAAGCAATGAGGACATTTATGATTATATATCAAAGTAATTCTGCTTCACACTTCTCCATCCCAGGTGAGCGAAGCTCACGGAGGAGGAGCCAATTTTGATTCCCGCCATTGTTAGACTATCATCGGAGAACAGCAAATGTCTTACTACCTGATGATGGTACAGGGAGCTAGATAATATGAAACCCATTACTGTGGTTTAACATGGTTGTCATAACCATTGGATGAACTTTCGGCTTGAGAATCTTAGCCAGGAGAAGGTTCGGACAGTGAACCATTATTGTTGATGTTGTATGTATCCACTTAACTGACGCGATCAGTCAGTTAGAACCTGAGACGATAGACAACCAGGAGATGGAGTGTTTCCCTTCTATCGTTCCTTTATATTGATGTACCACATAACTATACATCTGATATTGTCACCCATTTTCAAATATACGATGATTGTTGTGCCAACATGTTCAAATGACTGTACCTGTGAAGTCAAAGTGTATGTCCATTAATAAATGTATGAAACGTCATCAGTGGTCTGCCCTTATTGACTTCTGCTTATGATTGAGTGAGTGACTTGTCAACTCAACAGAACTATACACACATTCACGTCCTTTACACCAACACACTCACTCGATGTCAGCACTGTGTCGGAACGAGTTGACCTTTCATCTACGCGTCCAGTATGACCCTATGAAAGCAGGAACATCACAGCAAAGAAATGCCTTTATCAATGCGATAGCCACAAAACGTACTTATCATATATCATCTCCGTGTGGAACAGGTCGCCTAGCAGAATCTAAATCTGGATATTTCCACTTTTTGTGATTTTTTCCATTAATTCCCTTAATATTCACAACACAGAAATAACAGTCATCATAGTGGTTCTTGGGCTCTCTCCAAAGCATTGGAATTCCAAATTTTAAACATTTTCTTTTCCCACAAGTCCACTGTCGCAGGTGTTCAACACATGTTTTGCAAACAATATGAGGAGTCCAAGACTTGTCCTGGTCACCTAGTTTTACTTTAAAGTAAGCAAAGTATGCTTTTTTCACAAAAACAGTAATATGCTTCCTATGTTCTTCTTTGAAAGTGTATTCTCCATAAATATAACAAAATAAATGCGGTGAAAGAAAACATGCTCTTCTTGAAGATGATGCCATTCTCTGTTAGAAGTGTAATAAAATAAGTAGCATACTAACATGCATGCAGTGGCTTAAAATCTAAAAAAGGCAATTCTGGGAAGATTCTTGGAAAACTGAAACTGAGAGTAAACAAGCAGTTTTTTTTTTTTGTAAAGGACTAGACAGCAATAGTTTCTTTACATAGCCTTATATAGAAAATGTTGTAATAATACAGGGTGACCCAAAAAATAAAATGGGCCCACGCGGGCACTTTTTGTGCGCGCGTGGGCCCATTTTTTTTTGGGTCACCCTGTGTTAATGAAATACAAAAATGTCTGTATCTCAAAAACTAGAGCTGCTACAGACAAGTAAATGTGATATTTGGATTGAGCAAGTCTCATTTATGTACAATCAAGAGTAAAATTTTTTTTTTTTGGTAGGGCTGTGTAATATGCACGTCTGCTAGCTTTCATTTTATTTTGTAAAGTTTTGACTCCTTCCTCAAATAACCAACTATTGGCTTTGTTCTTTTTCATTCAGTTTATTTAACTATAATATTTAAAATAAAATAACATATTCAAAATAACAGAAAGACAACTGTATCAGGTTTAGAGTATTCTAAACACTCAATGTATGAATTTTTCAACCAGTCTACTCTCATATGTGAAAAGTTTAAGATGAACAAGTCTTACCACACTGGTTCTCCAGCAGGACCTTTGGTGCATTACACCCTGGCAAGTTATTAATGGAATTCAGCGTAGGTATAGCATCAGAGACCAGACTCTGAAAGAAAATTATAACATTGTAAGATTATGGGATGTCTGTATTTTTAAGAAATTGCTGTGAGTTAATGATGATGAAATTAAAGAAATGCTAATGAAAACTCTTAAGAAGAGCACCATTGTCACCCATTACATGGTTCTGTACTATTGACTATTCAAATAAAAAAAGGGGCTAATAACAGAGAATGACCCAAGAAGTTGCTTTATGAGGGTGGCTGATGCCTCTGATGGCTTAAAGTAAAGCATTATGACAATACTCTAGGTCTAAAAAAAAACGAAAGTAGAAATTACAGAGTATTTCCATTGAAATGAAATCAATGCACTTGATACACGTTTCCTCTCAGGGTGAAGAAAGAAGTAAAAAGAGTAGAAGGTAATAAGGGAATAAAAGCTGAATCTATCCTTGCCTATATAAAAAATACACAGCTAAAAAGACTATTTAATAGTATTCACGGCAGAACAAAGACAGGCAAACAATACTACACAAAAGTGACAAGAAATGCAGTTTGAAAAATGGTAACAGCCATGAGAATGCATGCATCTTTTAAGCGATAATTAAACTTCTGAGTGATAATCAAACTTCTGAAAGCAAACAAGATAATTTAAAAAATGTCATACCCTGGAGAATCAGAAAATAATGGCAACAACTTCATATATATCAGATGGTCAACATTTAAGAGATAAAGCTTCTCTTAAAAAAAAAGATAAAAAAGAAATTTTCCAGGCAATCTTTGAGATTTTAATACATGAACTAGAGTTATGTTACAGTTCCAATTCTTTGTGGCAAACAAAGTACATCCAGTTTACTGCATTATGAAACTGCCTTTTTAAAAATTAGTTCTTTCCATCTGCAAGGCTGCATTGCTAGGTGGAGTTTGCAAGCTTAAATCTCTGAAATGCTCAAAATATTTCTTTGTCCTTACATCTGTGTGCTGTTTATCAGCACTGGGATAGCACGTGGACAGAAAAGTTGCCATACTTACATTAAGACAGCTCAAAAAAGAGATTATTGAGTACCTAAAGGAATTAAATAGTGAATACTGTTTTTGTAGATCAAGAAAAGGCATCCGATAACATCAACTGGGGATGGTGCTTTGCACAAATCAAATATTAGAGCAACTTTTAAATACGCAAGGATGGCATATTATTCAAAACAAAAACTGAGGAAAAGGCAGTCTGGTCATGTGACTAAAATACAACCAGATCAACTCATAGCTTTTTTTATATTAGGATATCACAATATAAAGCAGGTGTAAAAGATGTTTTAATAAAGTTGTTGAAAATGAAAGAAAAATGATATGATTAGCACAAAGTCGCCCAATTTACCAAAAGATGATAAATATGATGACGGAGAAGATAGTCTTCATATATACTCACAGAATAATCAAATGGGTTGGAAGGCGGAAGTGCCAGAATAAGATCTCTGTATAAATCTTCTGTTCTTTTCATCTGGTTGACATCTGATCTTAACATCACAAAATCCCTGCAATAAAAATAGCACAGTCTAGCTTCTGCAGTCAAAATCTGGATGTAACTTATGTCCATGCCGTAAAATTGATTTCATTGGAATATGACGTTTCCAGAATGGGTAATAAGCTTTTTATCAAAATGATTTTATACGAGTACTTCCACTCTTGCTGCTAAGTGCTATATAAAGTTCTAGTGATGTTCTTGTGTATTTCGTGTAGCTTGTTTGATGAAACCTTCAGGCCAGCTTTAATCCATCTTTTTCTGTATATTCCTTTATGGTGATTTTGTTACTGATGAAACAAATACCTAAAATCTTCATAAAATGAAGTATATTATAATATATAAAGTAGTATATAAATGACTAGGCTATATATAAATCCAGTTGTATAAATGACTTTGGGGATGATGGGCCCTTGAAGTGATAATCCTCAGTTGTTTTTCCTGATGTTCCTTTGATGTGTTCTTTTCTCTTCTGCTTGCTGTATGAGTCTCTTTTCACTCAATCTGAGACAATACCACATTGGTGTGATTGGCAGTTTTATCCTCCCAGGATGCTGGATTTATGTCCAGTGCCTTCAAGTCTCTCTTGCACACATCTCTGAACTTTAGCAGTGGTTGCCCGGCTGTTCCTTTACCAATTGCCAGTTGTCCATAGAAAATATCTTTGGGGATGCGACCATTTTTCATGCAGCGAATATGGACAAGCCAGCATAATCTGTGCTGTTTAAGCTGTGTATTTTTGCTTTGAAGGCCAGCGCATGAAAGCACCTCGACATCTGTCACTTCATCCTTTCATGAAATACCAGAATGTGGCAGACACTACAGGTGGAAAGTATTAAGCTTTTTTCTTGCTTAGCATAGGTTGTCCATGTTTTGCTGCTATGCAGAAGTATGCAGGTGATGCAGACATCCTATACCACAGCTTTTGTCTTTACTGTGAGTGTGGGGTTTCCCTAGACATGTGTTTTGTACAGATGTGCCAATGGGGCTGTCAATTTCTCTGTCCAGAGATTTTGTCGTTGATAGTGGACCTGAGGCATGTGAAGTATAGCACCACTGCCAATTCATAATTATCTAATGTATAACTGGTGCAACATCCACATCCTGGCCCAGCACATTTGGTTATATATATATATATATATATATATATATATATATATATATATATATATATATATATATATATATATATATAATAAAAACTAAATACCAGGCATGTCACAGAAGGCAACTGAGTATTGAGTAAAGGCCATCTAGTCAATCCTGTAGAGCCTTAAAGTAATGACAAAAAATTTCAACAAATATGAACAAGTCATCCAAAGCAAGTAATTCAGATAAATCAACTCAGTTATTCAAGATGGAAGAAGGTCCTCTATTTAAGGAGTATTATGATGCTGCCCACAGAAAGGTCAAAGTAACCTGAGCTGTTGACTCACCCCCTTTTTTTAACTTCCAAGAAAATATTTAGACTGGGCATCTGGAATGCTAGAACAAAATAAACAAGGGAAAACTGCACAGGAATACAGCAGTCCTTGTCCCGGAACCATCTATGTCACCAGGCATGGTACTTGAAGAAGACGAAGAGTCAATAATGGTACAGTGTGATAAAGAGTTAAAAAATGGTCTGACTGAAATGTGACTGTTTATTTACACCTTTTTACATGTCTGTTTTATAATCCGTGGTAGCGCAGTGGTTAGTGCAATGGCTTCATAGCTCAGTGATCCATGGTTTGATCTCTAGTTGAGTGTGATGTGACACTGTAATTCTGACTTTTAACAGGCCCGATTCTGTGGTTCTATTTTGAATTTTCACCAGTTTTATTTTCTTCTGATCACGCGATTTTCCGTTGTTTACGGAAATCGCTATTTTCGGGCACGCTTTTTCACCATTTTATTTCTTCTCATTTGAATATATATCGTGGTTGGTATTTTTTTTGAGTAGATAAATTAAATGGGTTCGTTTATGATGGTAGGTTTATTTTTATTCTAGCATCAGTTTTACTTTCTTCTGATTTTTCGCGATTCCCGTAAAGTTCGTTGTTTACGGAAATAATCGCCATTTCCGGCACGCGATATGACGAGGCCGGAAGCACGCGGCCGGAAGCACGCGGGGTTTGCGTGGGTTGATAGTACTAATTTTTCTAGCGCTCCCATTGGTCCGGGATTTGCGTAGGAAGGGAAATCCGCGTGGGCGGTTGCTCTTGTATATATGGGACAGAAAACGGGGATTCGGTCTCTATGAAAAAATAAGTGCCAGCCGTCAGACTACGTAATTTATCGTTCTCCACTGTGGGAAAAACCAGCGATGAATTGGTATGTAAGATTTTATCGTATTATCGTTTTATTCATTAGAGGGTTCTTTCAGAAATTCGCCCTTAGGTAAAGATTAACTTTTCAGTTTTTAAAATAAACGATAGCGCCATTAATTACTATTTTTGAAGAACGACGTAATGCAACAGTGTGCTTATTCTTTCTATGATTTTGGCAATAGATAGGAGTGTGTGAAGTTGTGAGAAACACGTGTGCCATATTTGTAGGATGTTATGTAAAACCACCATTTATTCCTGTATATTTTCTAATGTAAATTTATGGGGAAATCCCTGGTGTGTTCGTTAATTTTTCTGAGCCTTAAAAATGTGAGAAATATTGTCAGAGGGTTCAGATTTACGTTGTAAATGAATTATACTGCTTAGGGGAGGAAACTATTCCTATAGCGAGATTTAATTTAATAAGAGTAAGCCGGGGAAACTCCTGTGTTAATGGGTAAAAGGATTTCCCTAATTTTGTCAAGTTTGAACACGTGATCGGCCATGCGTAACGGCCATGTAACATGTCAGACGGGTCTGGGCTATTGTTTGTTTTACCTGGCAGATTTTAGTAGAAGGAGGGGGGATGAAGAGGCCACGTGGGATAGTGGTATTTTATGTATTGTTGTGAAGAACGAGAGAAAGGGGAGAAGAAGTGAGAATGAAGAGACACGTGTATAGAATTATTTTATGTATCGTATATGTTAGAGATAAGCGATTTTAGAGTGGGTGTACATGAGTCGCTGTTTCTTTTAATTTCAGCGAGTCACGGCGGAAACAGTGGGGAGCATAATTTTGTCAAATAAAATTATCCACGGCAAAAGACATATCTCAGGGTCAGTGTACTCGAGTATCGTCAGGAGCCAAAGAAAATTACCCTATGGTCTCTGGCAGTGAAGTCCCTATGCTTCAGCTGGACCGAGGTTTATTTATCATACAGCCGAGAGCATCACTATTATAGTCTCTAGCAACGGCAGGTGGCCGGGAGACTAGTTTCATTTTGTACAGCCTGAAATCAAGGCTGTGGTTTTTTCCTCTAACTCCGGGGCGGGTTAAAAGAGGGAAGCTATTCAGCAGCAGAAAAGTTTTGTCTACAGTTAATCAAGTCCCTCATGCTTGATATCCGAACATCGTCATCACCAAAATCAGGAACAGGTGACAGGGTTACCATACCTAGGTCCTGATAGAAATCAAGAGAAGAGCATAACGGAGATGCCGCATCATCAGCCCTCGAGTGTTAGAGAGACACTGAGATCAAGAGAGAAAGATAGAGAAGGAGGGAGAAAATAGACAGGACCAGTAGGGTCTGTTCAGTATCCACTGGACGGATAGACACTGAGTCTGCGTTCGAAAAACCAAGTCTATTATATTTAGCATTTCGTGTGGTGTAGTTATCGGCGCCTATCGCCTAACTAGTAGAAAGCTGTGTAGCCGTTCGTTGAGGAAGAGTCACCAGGACTAAGACAGAAATTTATTAGTGTTAGAGAGTGGAGGCTAAAAGTTGACAGCCCCACCAAAGTAGATTTGGTTTAAATCACTAACCATTTTTATTGTTCCTCAGCAGGGTGACAGGAAGAGTGAATGTGATTTGGGTTTTTTTTTGTTGAGTGTCTCTCAATTTAATTGTTACCTTGGTTTTTCCAGGCCGTGCAACAGTGCACGCTATTGACTGACTTGATGACGTATGATGTCATTTTATGTTTTCTTGTATGTAAATAAATATATACATATATTATTTACTGGATCAGCTTCTATTCTTTACTATACTTACTCTATGTTGTCTGTATAGTGGTGTTTGTGGTCGTAATTATACACCTTATCTCCTTGTGTTTCAAGGCAGTCAGAGGTGGGGAGACTATAGCCATTTTTTTTTAGTCACGAAGCGGCAGGGGGAGATTCAAATCCTGGGTCTATCTCTTGAGCCAATAGTCTCACCTGTCCACAGGCATGTTATTTTCCATCTAAATTCTATCTTCTCAGACTTTCTCATACTAGGGTCTTGCTTTCATTCAGGCACACTCTATAAAATTAAAACCACTTCGTGACAAGTGGGCGGCAATCGTCCGGTGGATCATTCTGTTGAGATCAATTCTGTGATCTACATTCATAGATTGTCTCTAGGAAGTTTCTGAGAATAGAATTTCTTTAAATATCCCCTAGACTTGAGCTACTAGAACTGATCCAGTATAAGTTTTTCCACAGGTTGCAGTCTAGTAGATTTTTGTGGTATTTTTGATTTATATGACTAAGAGGTAATTGATGGCATACCGACATATTTTTCTTTAACAGGAAGGTAATTTAGTTTTTGGTAGCTTCTTAACTAAATTTTTTTCTCAGGTTATTGTTCAGACTTGACGCTAGTCTGAGGTCGGGTTTTGGAACAGCGGTTAAAGAGGGAGTATTATATATTACGTAACAGGTAGTTCCTTCCTTTTGTTCTCCTTTCTGTCATTTTCTGTTAGTTGTGAACTTACAGCAGTTTACAGGTAAGATGGCGGATATGGCCAAGTTACGAGCTGCCTGGCGTGAATCTGCTCAGGATATGGGAATGGATAAGGAGGAGACTAAGGCCTACCTGATAAGGGAAACTGATAGGCATATTCAGCGAGAGAAAGAGAAGGAGGACAGGGCAGCCGCCGCAGAAGCAGCAAAAGAGGAAAGGATAGCCGCCGCAGAAGCAGCAAAAGAGGAAAGGATAGCCGCCGCAAAAGCAGCGGAGAGACAGGCCGAGATGGAACTTCGGAAATTGGAAGCCCAGGAGAAGGCAGCAGAGAGACAAGCAGCAGAGAAGGCAGCGGAGAGACAGCATGAACTTGCCCTGCGTTCTCTGGAACTGCAGTACCGAGCTTCGGGAGGCAGTTCGGCTAATGGAGATTCACCCGGAGCAGGAGCGACAGACACCTCAGGAAACGGAGGACCCCGGATGGCCGCCATGAGCTTCCCATTTGACTCGTTCCCTAATGGGAATGAAAAGATTGACGTGTTTTTAGAAAAATTTCAACGGATGGCAAAGGCATACGGGTTGGATGAGAGTCTTTGGTGCCTGAAATTATCGCAATCTTTGAAAGGTCATGCTTATGAAGTTTACAGCAAGATGCTCCTAGATGACCAGAACAACTTTGAGGCACTGCGAAATGCTTTGTTGCAAAGATTTCAGTGGACACCCCGGAAATGCCAAACCATGTTCAGGGAGAGCAGGCCGGAGAAGGGAGAGAGTTTCGCACAGTTTGCCGAGCGGGTGAGAAATTACCTTACTCGCTGGAGGGAACTGTCAGGATTGGCGAAAACTTTTGAAGGGTTGGAGGAGTTAGTTCTGTGTGAACAAGTTAAGGCAAACATGTCCCCCGACTTGAGGCGGTATCTGGCGGAGCAGGGAGCCCAACAACTCGATCAGATTATTCTGTTTGCCGAAAGGTACCAGACAGCACAGGCCGAAGTACTGGGACAGAAACGGAAAAACCCAGACCTGCCAGCCCCAGACAAAGGAGCTTCATCATCGCAGCCGGCTACTTCCCCAGCTCATCAGCAACCAGGGCCTTCTCGCAAGGAGCCTCATTCTGGTTATAACTTGCGCCCCCAGCAGCATAACAGAGCACCGACAACAACCTCTCAGGAACCCGCTAGGAACAGGGGAGATAATGAGAGGTATTGTCAGAATTGTAGAACCACTTCCCACTGGACATCCCGGTGCATGAACAAACCCCCAGCTCATCATGCAGCTTGTTTAAGACCGGTGAGATGGACTAAAGGGAATAAATGGGAACCAGTCCAGGCAGAGAAGTTGTTCTCTAACAGTGGACCAGCCGTAGTGAATGGGACGGCCACTACGTGTTTGTTTGACAGCGGGCTTACTTACCCCAGTATCATCGCTCGTCATTTGGTGAAACCAGGGCAGTGGACAGGAGAATTAGTTGAGATTGGTGGAATTTTAAGAAGAGGGATCTCACAGCGTCTGCCGGTAGCCAATATTGAGGTGAAATGTCAGTTTGTGTCTGGCACCATTAAGGCAGTTGTAATGGCACAGCCAGCACATGATTTCATCCTGGGAAGCCCATACATAGTTTTGGGAAACCCAACCACACCGATTCTTGCTAATGCAAGAGGGCCTACTGCAGGCCAGAGAAGTGAAAGGGGAAAGCCCCAAATTCACGGAGCCCCACGGGAGCTCAAACATCCTTGTCTTACGATGAGGAGGAGAGACGCCTCTAAAGACAGTGGAATGTTATTTACAGAGGCGTATTCGCCTGTCAGCCCTGTTCAGCCTAAAGGTCAAACAGTGGTGACGCCTCTTACTTCAGAAGTATCTTCTTTGTCGTCGGGAATTAGGCCCCCGATGGTATTACATCTCTCAAGGGAGGGAAATACTGACAAGAAGAAACATGTGCACGGTTCTTCAGTCAACTGTAAACAGTTACGCCCTGTTACGGCGATGTCTGGCCAAGCCAGTCAGACTGTTTCAAAACACTGGGAGGTTGCACCAGCTGGTAATCATTATTTACCACGCGCCGCCAGGAAAATTCGTGGGCGAAGGAAACACATGAAAGGGAGGAGGAAGGGCGACCAGTCAGGCTGCAGTCGCCAGGAGGAAATCCCATGGCGTGACCCTCACGATCCAGGGCTTGCCAAGATTCTCAAGGATATGGAGATGGGCCTGGATGATAATGCTAATTATGACAGTGATTAGATCGAGAGGTAGATCTAGATACGGGCCAGTATGAAACCCAGAGATTTCAGTGATTTAGCACGGTTCCCGTACCTGAAAGGGGGGACTTATGTGATGTGACACTGTAATTCTGACTTTTAACAGGCCCGATTCTGTGGTTCTATTTTGAATTTTCACTAGTTTTATTTTCTTCTGATCACGCGATTTTCCGTTGTTTACGGAAATCGCTATTTTCGGGCACGCTTTTTCACCATTTTATTTCTTCTCATTTGAATATATATCGTGGTTGGTATTTTTTTTGAGTAGATAAATTAAATGGGTTCGTTTATGATGGTAGGTTTATTTTTATTCTAGCATCAGTTTTACTTTCTTCTGATTTTTCGCGATTCCCGTAAAGTTCGTTGTTTACGGAAATAATCGCCATTTCCGGCACGCGATATGACGAGGCCGGAAGCACGCGGCAGGAAGCACGCGGGGTTTGCGTGGGTTGATAGTACTAATTTTTCTAGCGCTCCCATTGGTCCGGGATTTGCGTAGGAAGGGAAATCCGCGTGGGCGGTTGCTCTTGTATATATGGGACAGAAAACGGGGATTCGGTCTCTATGAAAAAATAAGTGCCAGCCGTCAGACTACGTAATTTATCGTTCTCCACTGTGGGAAAAACCAGCGATGAATTGGTATGTAAGATTTTATCGTATTATCGTTTTATTCATTAGAGGGTTCTTTCAGAAATTCGCCCTTAGGTAAAGATTAACTTTTCAGTTTTAAAATAAACGATAGCGCCATTAATTACTATTTTTGAAGAACGACGTAATGCAACAGTGTGCTTATTCTTTCTATGATTTTGGCAATAGATAGGAGTGTGTGAAGTTGTGAGAAACACGTGTGCCATATTTGTAGGATGTTATGTAAAACCACCATTTATTCCTGTATATTTTCTAATGTAAATTTATGGGGAAATCCCTGGTGTGTTCGTTAATTTTTCTGAGCCTTAAAAATGTGAGAAATATTGTCAGAGGGTTCAGATTTACGTTGTAAATGAATTATACTGCTTAGGGGAGGAAACTATTCCTATAGCGAGATTTAATTTAATAAGAGTAAGCCGGGGAAACTCCTGTGTTAATGGGTAAAAGGATTTCCCTAATTTTGTCAAGTTTGAACACGTGATCGGCCATGCGTAACGGCCATGTAACATGTCAGACGGGTCTGGGCTATTGTTTGTTTTACCTGGCAGATTTTAGTAGAAGGAGGGGGGATGAAGAGGCCACGTGGGATAGTGGTATTTTATGTATTGTTGTGAAGAACGAGAGAAAGGGGAGAAGAAGTGAGAATGAAGAGACACGTGTATAGAATTATTTTATGTATCGTATATGTTAGAGATAAGCGATTTTAGAGTGGGTGTACATGAGTCGCTGTTTCTTTTAATTTCAGCGAGTCACGGCGGAAACAGTGGGAGCATAATTTTGTCAAATAAAATTATCCACGGCAAAAGACATATCTCAGGGTCAGTGTACTCGAGTATCGTCAGGAGCAAAAGAAAATTACCCTATGGTCTCTGGCAGTGAAGTCCCTATGCTTCAGCTGGACCGAGGTTTATTTATCATACGGCCGAGAGCATCACTATTATAGTCTCTAGCAACGGCAGGTGGCCGGGAGACTAGTTTCATTTTGTACAGCCTGAAATCAAGGCTGTGGTTTTTTCCTCTAACTCCGGGGCGGGTTAAAAGAGGGAAGCTATTCAGCAGCAGAAAAGTTTTGTCTACAGTTAATCAAGTCCCTCATGCTTGATATCCGAACATCGTCATCACCAAAATCAGGAACAGGTGACAGGGTTACCATACCTAGGTCCTGATAGAAATCAAGAGAAGAGCGTAACGGAGATGCCGCATCATCAGCCCTCGAGTGTTAGAGAGACACTGAGATCAAGAGAGAAAGATAGAGAAGGAGGGAGAAAATAGACAGGACCAGTAGGGTCTGTTCAGTATCCATTGGATGGATAGACACTGAGTCTGCGTTCGAAAAACCAAGTCTATTATATTTAGCATTTCGTGTGGTGTAGTTATCGGCGCCTATCGCCTAACTAGTAGAAAGCTGTGTAGCCGTTCGTTGAGGAAGAGTCACCAGGACTAAGACAGAAATTTATTAGTGTTAGAGAGTGGAGGCTAAAAGTTGACAGCCCCACCAAAGTAGATTTGGTTTAAATCACTAACCATTTTTATTGTTCCTCAGCAGGGTGACAGGAAGAGTGAATGTGATTTGGGGTTTTTTTTGTTGAGTGTCTCTCAATTTAATTGTTACCTTGGTTTTTCCAGGCCGTGCAACAGTGCACGCTATTGACTGACTTGATGACGTATGATGTCATTTTATGTTTTCTTGTATGTAAATAAATATATACATATATTATTTACTGGATCAGCTTCTATTCTTTACTATACTTACTCTATGTTGTCTGTATAGTGGTGTTTGTGGTCGTAATTATACACCTTATCTCCTTGTGTTTCAAGGCAGTCAGAGGTGGGGAGACTATAGCCATTTTTTTTAGTCACGAAGCGGCAGGGGGAGATTCAAATCCTGGGTCTATCTCTTGAGCCAATGGTCTCACCTGTCCACAGGCATGTTATTTTCCATCTAAATTCTATCTTCTCAGACTTTCTCATACTAGGGTCTTGCTTTCATTCAGGCACACTCTATAAAATTAAAACCACTTCGTGACATTGAGGTGGGATTTTTTAGACCGCAAACGGCTCCGGGGTCAACCCAGCCTCATGAATTGGGTACCAAAGCAACTCTGGGAAGGTTAAGGCGGCCGGCGTGATGCTGACCACATCACCCCTAGTGTGCAGATGGTCAAGAAAATATGGGCCTAACACCATATTCCCAATATGCCTCAATGGGCGTGTAAATGGGATCCTTTACCTTTTTTTGTTCTTTATAATCTATAAAAGTGTACAAGAATACAAATACTGACTGGCACTAAAGCAACTATGTTACTTGATAGAGATCACTGATTATCATATACATAAGAGAATATAAATGCATGTCACGACTTACAGAATATCACTGAGGGTAAGAACAGCATCAAGATTTAGTCTGCTGGTAGTAGTGGCCTGACGCTTGCGTCGATTGTTCAGACAGGTCACCTCAATTATTGTATCACTACAATTTGCTTGTGTGCAGACACGATTCCACTCTTGGTTCAATTTAACCTAATCAGAAAATTATATCATTTTTTATCAGAAGTTCTCAAGAATTAAATTTAACTTGCAACTAGTGGAAATAATGCAACATTTGAATGACATTTACACAGCTCCAAGTCTCTTCTCCTATGATAAGTGTATTAAACATACTAAACCTAAAAAGATCAACTAATACAACACATTTTTAAATATAATTTTATTTAAGTATAAAGTGAGATATATTAAAAACCAGGGAAAGGGTACCACGTACACACAGCATGAAATGCATTAAAAAAGAAACACCAGAAATTGCATCCTGGATAGAAAAACAACAAAAGAAAGATTAAAAGACATATTGTATGGGGTCGTTCACATATGATGACATGCAATTTTTGCCATTTTTCAAAACCCCCCCTCCCCCTATCATCACAAAATTGTAGACCCCCTTCTCCCTCACTGCGTGATGTCATATGTGGATGACCCCTATATATAGAACAACCAATGCTACATACTTAAATTATAATCCACATGGGTTGAGCCATATATCTCAGAGTTTTTGTGCAATGGCTAAAATACAAACAAGCTACAGGTAAAATGCAACGAATTTAACCAGCATGCACTTAAGCAACAATAAACACTTGTTTTGAAGTCAATTAAAAATTTCAACAAAAAAAAAAAAAAAACAATTTTCAAATTTATCAGTACAATTATAAAATAATCATGAGTACCTGAGTTTTCATCAGTTCCCGTTGCAGAGTCGCTTTGACTGCGCTGCATTCACTTGTTGGTACAGAGTAATGCAAACTGATGACAAGCTGATGCAGAGGCATGGTGATACCTGAAACAACATTTATGAACCTCAGCAAGGACAATGTCAATCTCACTAATGTTTGCACAATGAGAATGTCAAATTATTTTAAAAAACACAAGTCACAAATACTGTTTCAGATTTGACAAAACTGGACAACAGAAAGGAAGGCAAAGTGATGGTAACACTAGGGAGGATGAGTGAAAACAAATTAACTACATCTGGGAGATCATTCGGCAATTAGCTACAGACAAATAGAAACTGAAGACTCTGCCCATGCCTTTAAATCCAGTGGACTCTTTCTCTGTGCATGTGTTTTGAAGCGTGTGTCTGTGACAAAGACAGAGACTGAGAGAGAGACTGAAATAAGTGTGTGACACAGAGGGAAAGAAATATTCAAATCGGAGCAAGTGTCATTTTCACATAATTGACTGGATGCAATGTAATTGTATCTCCAACATTTTAGTGTCTCTTGTCTTGATGTTACATACATTTGTTCAAATCACCTATGTGTTTTCAAATATACACCAGTGGCATAACACAAAATACCCTAAGTAACAAATATACCTTGTAAAAACAAATTCCTTAATATCCTACTCTGGAAACTGCCACTAGTTCAAAAATATGGTGAATCTTATCTCAATGTAATATCCTTGGGAATTAAGAAGCAAGGGGAGAGTGCAAAACTACATAAAACTGATTCAAGTGTTAACATATGAAGACATTAGAAGACTACAATTGTCTATTCCAACTTTTTAATTCATTTCTCTCATGACTATCTTGATGTCTCACCTTTATACTTTGCTGCTACCTGGAGATTATTAATTCTACCTCTACTAAAGACTCTACTGCCTGACATTCATAGTAAAATTATTGCTCTATAATTTCTGCACTCCTATTAGTCTTCTTTCTTTAGTAATCTCCTTCCTTCCAGCCTGGATAGCATTTTTGCTTCTCTCCTTTTGAATTTTAAATATCAATAAATTACATTATGTTTAGGTGACAAATTACATTTAAAAATAGTAACAAGCTGACTGGTTTTTTTCAACATTGTTTACTTTAAATCGTTTTAATACCATGTTGTTATTAATATACTAATGAACTTTTACCTCCACAAGGTGTTATCCTGTAAGGCACAAACTTGTTTTTTGGGTCCCAGTTGCCCACAGGTCCACAGGTGTGAATGCGAGGACTTGGAATTGATGGTGCTGTGTTGTTTTCACAGATCAGGCTACACTGTTTGTATTTTTCATAGACAGGAGGAGAGCACTGCAGTTCTAGGGCAAGAGGTGGCTTTGCAGGGGATGTGCAGTTATCATCTTTGAGAAAAATGAAACAGGCTCAATGTTATCTTAGATTATCTCCCCCCCCCCTCCCCCCCCAAAGATAAGTATATATTATTTAAAATTAAAACATAAAAGAGAACATGACAATTATGATATATTATCAAAAATATTCATTTATACAAAAATTCTTTGCATATGATCCATACAAAGACATGGAAATTAAAAAAAAAAAAAACAGAGATGTGTAAGCTGTGTACCAGTACATGCCAAGAGTTGTTACCATATTTGTCTGTTGTGCTTAAATGTGAGCTAATATCACAAATTATTCCAATAGCATAATAACTAATTGTTTACTTACAGGCCATTTTCTAAGCTATCTAGTTGTCATTTTTCAAGCACTGTAACCTGACAAAGACTTAAAGTCACAACATTGATAATTTAGTGACCACTTTCTTCAATTATTATATTTTGTATGACATATTTTACTACTGTTTATTCCTAGTCAACTAAAACAAATATCAATGCTGAGATAGAAAAAAAAAACTCATCATACACAAAGAAAACAAAAGTCAAATATCATATCTTGACAGTCAGGAAATAAAGATGGAATGACTAAAATCTACTTAAATATCAGGAAAGCAGTACATACTTTGTACAAAAATGTTGAACAAGCACAGTGCTGTGTTGCCATCTGCATTTGAAGCTTTAATCACAACTGGATACTTGCCCCACACAAACGTTCCTCCTGCAAATGCAAACAACATATTAACATTACCTAGTTGTCCAATCCATAATGTAGCACTTGCCAATACATAAGGTGTATACTTGCAGTATGCGAGGCACATGGAAGTTGCAGTTCTAATGAACTTCAGTATAAAAATTAATTTTTAAACAAACATTTTTCAACAGACTGATATGAAAATTAAGAAAAAAACCAAAAGAAATCCATCAGTTGTAGATCAAAAGATTTTTAAAGTGACATAAGAAACAAGTTCTTGAAAGCCTAATCACTACTAATCAAGGGTTGAGGGAGCTTGATTAAGTGAAATGAATCCATTTTCTTTGTGGGTGAGTGTATTAGGCTTTGTCATTATTTTAAACTGATTCATTCATTCATTACCTTTCAACTACAAAGGACATTTCAACAAATTCATGCCAACCTTCTTGTCTTGTACCATTACATTTCTTTATTTTTTCTTCTTTTCATGATTGTCATACCTTCTCCGTGCATTTTCATGAATATCTCCAAATACCTTCTCTGTTTATTTTGTAATCTCCTTCGGCTTCTCAAACCATAGGGACACTATAAGGACTGCCTAGTAATGCTATCAGCAGGTTTCCACAGTGTGTCGCCTTTCCAATGCCAGCATCTCTTGTTTTATTTTACGCCACTGGCACTCATCTGATTATCATCAGTTCCACATCGGTCACCTTGTGCCATGCCAATCCTAGTCACCAATTTATGAAAGTCTGCAGCTTCTTGGTTGTCATTTTTGTTGCTCTCCATGTTTCAGAACTATACAACAGGACTGACTTGGCATTTGAGTTGAAGATTCTTATTGTTGTCTAAGCAGATAAACAATTAGTATTTGATAAAAACCAATAAGAAAAAGCAAAAATGAATTATTATTAGTATTTTTAGTACAAGGTTATAAGTGCAGTTGTTTTGTTTATAATTAGTAGTAAGTGAAAATGCCTTGCACGTATTTATTGGTATACAAGACAAAAAGGTTGAAAAACACTGCCTTAATTTGAGGAAATAAAAGCACTTGAAAAGAAATAATCACAAATTGATGGAAGAAAATGGTAAAATCATAATAATGAAAAAAATTGTAATAAGATAAATTTAAAAAGTCAAAACATCAACAAATACAAACACTGGAGGGAAAAAAAAGGAACTTAAAAAAAATTATTGTAGTTCATCCTTGTAATAAATTCCAACTACAATTGTCTTCTGAACATTGTGGTACTTCAGATACAATCTGGTCATGCCATTTCACATCTACTCCTTCTGCCTTCAATCTGCCACCAAGTTTTCTAGCCCCTCCTTTCTGACCTAGTGATCAATAGCTTCTAGACTATCTCCTGTTTACAATTGCTAATAATGATCTTTTAATGTTATTTGTAACTAATATTTTCTCGGCCTGTGTAGCTCCTGGTGGTGTTTTGCAGAGAACAAAGAAAGAATAGCACTACTGCTCCCACCAGACATGATGTAAGAAGTGAATACATTAAGGTTGTGCATGGGGCTGACATTACCCTAATGTAAGACATATTGTTACATAAACCACCACTACAAAAGTACATAAGTACATAGTGAAGACCGTCTGCATGAGAGATTCTGCAGTGGTGGTCCAAAGTTCCATAAGAAGCACACACAAAAAAAAAAAAGTAAATAATACTTTTCAACTGATAACTCCTTGCTTTGCTTCCTATAGCATTTTTCTAAGGAACCTCATTTCTGTCACCGCAACTGATTTTTCTGTATGTTCTTTGTCCAAGATTTGCATCCATACAACACTTCCATTGATAGAATATAAAAAGCAATTAGCAAGTTCAGACAAACAAGTGGATAAGAATATGTTTTAAAATATCCCCTATTTAACTCATCGCATTACATCTAATTTTGATCCTTCTTCTTCTTCTTCTTCTGCGTTCATCCTGAAAAGGACGTTGATTGCGTTGTGTCGCAGTTTACAGCAAAGCTGCGATATATGTGCGCCTTTTGGCCCAACACATCCGACTTCAGCACAGCATTTTTTAGGACCGGGTTTGCCTTCCCACTTCAATCCCTACTCTGTCAGCCAGACTG
The DNA here is from genome assembly GCA_024509875.1 of Oreohelix idahoensis. Classification (NCBI taxonomy): domain Eukaryota; kingdom Metazoa; phylum Mollusca; class Gastropoda; order Stylommatophora; family Oreohelicidae; genus Oreohelix; species Oreohelix idahoensis. The sequence goes on from JAMPIV010005897.1 coordinate 142,459, forward strand.
CAGTGATGCAGCCTGTTTCCAGGACCACCACTTGGAGGTGGAGTAGGGTCTTGGTCAGCTCTGGTTCGCTGACCCTGACGCAAGCAGTCAGCTATGGGTAGAAAAGTGCATATTGTTGGTCAACAATTTTGATTCACTCATGCATAAAAGATAGAAAAATGATCATTTAGTGTCTTCTATTGCTCTTAAAGGACAATATTCCTTCTTAAAAAATGATAGTGAACAAAGAACTCCTTACCAAATCTCTGTCTCACACAAAGGGCAAGAAAAGGCACCAGTGAATATATTTGGTTCATACAGTGTGGAAAGAAAATCAGAAGCAAAATGACAATAAAGGCTGTTGCTACTTTGATTTTTAAAAACTCATATTAACACCTCACATCAATGAAGATCTTTTTCTCTTACAAAAGATAAGTCATAGATTAATACCTCATAAGAACTGTATTACACTATTTAAACAAATGACAAAACCATAAATCAGTACCTGGTGTATATGAAAACATTTGGCTATCCTGACCAGTAAATACAGGAGGTGTCCAGAAGACTTGAGTCAAGCGATCGCGGCTGTACATTAGTATATCACTTGGACACTGCCCACTTGCAATCTTCACCAGATTTTTTCCTGTGTAGTAGTTTGCAATAAGTAACAATACAGTGTTGATGAGAAACATATGACACCATGAAGAAAAATCTGATAGGCTAAAAAAGTGAGAAGGCAGACTGCATGAATTTGTTTACAATGATAGAAAAGCTGCACAGCAAGGGATGTCTGAGACACAGGGTGATAGAGCATGTTACTGAAATTTAGAAAACATATGGCATAAGACTAGTGGGAGCACACAACCAAAGGTTGCTTCTCTTCATGATGCATGGCAAAGTGGACAGAAAAATGTGAAAATTCGTAATAAAATTTAACATTAGATGTAAGAAGCTGTGTTGTGGAACCACAAAAACAAAAGTGATGAGCTTTCAATAAAGATGTTGTTAGCTTTTATGTCTGACATGTCAGCATTAGGTATTTCTGATAACATAAAAATGTCGTGAAAAAATAGAACGTAAGAATGCATGACACTGTTTTGTCATGATTAGATATCTCTAATACCATTTTTAAAGTCATAATAAAATAGAACAGAAGAATGTGGAACTACAAAAACTAAAGTTGTTAGTTTTTATTTCGGATATGTCAGCATTACATATAATGATATCATAAGATGGTCATGACAAAACTGAACACAAGAATATATGAAACAGTTTTATTGTTTTTTTTGTGCAAAAAAAAAAAAAAACATAAAAGTGATGATAAAGTTGTTCATTTGTGTACCTGACAAGTCAGCTTTATGTATCATAAACAAGTCATGATAAAACAGAACATATGACTGTACGAAGTCATTTTGTGGAATCCCATTAATAAATGTGATGATAAAGCTGTTAGTTTTAAACGGCTGAAATGTCAACATGTTAGCAATTAATTAATTTACTTAATAAATAAATTTATTAAAAATTATTGTTATCATTATAGACAGAATGATAAATGATGACATCAGAAAAATGGTAGGAACTACATTCTGCATCAAGTATACAGAGAGACAGAAATGTAAGTGGTTTGGAAATCTTATGACAGTGGAGCCTGATAAATTACCACTATGCACCTACAACAGTAGAAAAAAAAAGGGGGGGGGGGGTGGTCTCTTATGAGACGAAGAAATAATTGTACTACTGCTCCCTGAGGCATCTCATACAAGGCAACTAATATGAGGTTGTGCATTAGGCTGTCAATCTCATCGTGTAAAACAGACTTGCTACAGAAACCACAGCCACACCAGTATGTAAATGCCTTGTGCCAGCTTCCTGCAAGGGGGCCAGTTATGCTGGTGACCTAACACTCTATAGGGAGCAAAAAAGGAAAATTATGATGAAGATTATGATAAAGATTATGATGAACAGAATTTATCACGAGAGGAAAGAAGACCAGATTAAGCTGGGAGAACAGGTCCTGGAGCAGGTCGACCACTTTAAATACCTTGGAGCTGTCATAGACTGGAAGATAGTCATCAAAGAAGAGTTGGCTACCCAAAGAGCAGCAGCTGGGAGACTTTTTCAAGCCATAAATTGAGGATTCCTCAGCAAAAAAGAAGTTGGTAAGAAGACGAAGATGGCTATATACCACTCCACTTATGTCCCAGTCTTGGCGTATGGATGCGAGTCATGGGCAATGACTACAACCCACAAATGCCAGATCCAAACCTCAGAAATGAGGTATCTGAGGAAGGTGGTTGAAGTAACAAGAAGAGACATGGTCTGCGACCAAACGATACGTCTTTTAAACTAAGAATATTAGTGTATTTTTGTATCATGAACATACATAGGCTATTACCAGTTAATTTTGTGGTAATATGTCTCTGTGGCTAAGCATGCTTTTGCACGGGTTTTCACTTATATTGAACGCTACATATTTAATACGTCACTAATTGTTAATGACGTAACGTGTTCTGCACTAACTTATGCTAACAGCTATGTTTCTTGGCCTTTTGTGATCTGTGGTCTTCATGGTAAGACGTATTTGATTCAAGCTCCTTATATTGCGGAGGAAGAGCTCCTAGTGGCATAATATATATTCTTCGAAGGCCGCCACTATATTAACTAAGATGTATCAGAACTTAGCGAGAAGTTCGTGATAAACTACAGAAGTGTTCAATGATATTTTACGTCCACATTGTCTGACCCACATTACTTGGGTGGATTTCACCTCTAGTACAGCGGCCAGAAATGTATGGTTAGGACGAGACTGTTGAAGGATTCGATGATATGCATGTACCATATGCCATGCCATTTATATGAACTTTGTAATCTCTGTTACATTAAACGTAAGGATATTATGTGGACCCATCCACCAGTGGACTTGAGTTCTTCAACGATTGATGTAATGTATAATCTCATCCGTCTCCATTCGTGTTATAAGTATGATGCATGATGATCTTTGTTCTATGTTCAATTAATTACTGCAGGAGGAAAACCCCATCCGTAGCAACGTCAAGGCCTAAAAACCCAACCCCTGCAGACCCAAGTAGAACAGTCACAACTGAGATGGTCTGGCCATGTGTGCAGAATGGGAGATCGGCTACCACAGTAAGCATGGGAAACTAAGAGCCAGGGATCCAAACCTCCAGGACAACCCAAAGTCCGCTGGGAGGACAACATTAGACAATCTTTGAAGGACCGAGGACTAGAATAGAACCAAGCCAGGAGGAAGACAGCCGATACAATAGTATGGCGCTCTCTCTTACAAACCTCTACACCTCACGATAGAAGAGGAACGACTAAGTAAGTAAGTAGTAAGTATGAACAGAATTTAGGAACAATGCAAACCTTAATTAAACTAAAAATTGCAGGATAATAAGTAGAAAATTAAAGAAAAATGAGGAAGTATAAGATAAGTAAAGAGTGTTAAAATTATTGTTTATGACTACAACATGACAAAGAACAATAACAGCTAATACATGAAACAACAGACAAAGACTGCCTACCAGGAAGTAACTGGCTACATGTTGGGTAATCAGTGTAGCCAAAAGAACAGCTGTTGTCAGCTTCTGAGGGTGCCTTTCTTATGACACCACTGCTGTACTTCAACTCTGAGCCCCAACGAAGAATTGAATTCATGAACAGGCTAGAGACATTCGTGTTTCCCACAATTGTGACCTGTGCCAAAAGCAAATTACAAACAAGTCACACAAAAAATACAAGTAAAACAGCTGCAAAATGTGAGTTAAGTATGCACATTTTCTTGTATACATTTTTTTATCTGATAACCTTTGCCCCATGTAGTTTCTGGGGGGTCTCTGAGGCAAAAAAGAAAGACCAGGACTACTGCACCTTCAAGCGTGTCATACAAGGCAACTATCAGGAGGTGGTGAATGGAAACTGGCAACATCATCATGTAAAATGAACTGCCATAGAAACCACCACTGCAGGAGCAAGTGACTGCTATGTGCCGGCTTCCTGCAAGGGGGACCAGCTGCACTGGTGGTTCCATGCTCCATAAGGAGCACAAAGGAGAATGACGATGATGTTAAGCTTTATTCTACATGATATGTTAGTGTCACGAAGTGGCTTTAATTACAATCTGTCAGAGTACAAAGACAAGACACTAGTTATGAGAAAGTCTGAGAAGATAGATTTAGATGAGAATGACTGTGAATGTGGAAGGATGAGACTTATAGCTTCGAGGGTGAGAACCGAGATTGACTCTCCCTTGCCACTTGTAACTTATGTAATAGCTACTGTCTCACCACCTCTGACTACCAGAAAGGAGATAAGGTTTCACTAAATTTCCACAGACACAACTATACAGACCTGAAAAAAGAACAATTTAAGTGAAAGACACAATATAAAACAAAAATCCACACTCTCTTTCCTACCTGCATGAAACTACTAAGGATAAAGAAATATACTTGATGGGGGTCTCTAAGTAAGAACCACCACTCCTGTCTACACTATTTTTACTAACACATTGTCCAGCTGTAGATGTATAAATTAACTGTCTACACTGTCTTAAAAGCGCTCTAGGCCGTCCTACACAAATAACAAATATGCTACAAGAACAGCTACACTAATTGACTTTTCAGCGCTAACTCCGAGGCTGTCCTCTAAGTATTTCTATCTGACCATACTGGTCCTCTATAAACTCCTTCCTTTCTCCTCTGTCTCGGTTCAGTGCCTCTCTGATGCTACCGTCTTCATCTGAGGCTCTGATGAGTTGCTTCTCCATCACACACCTCCTCTCGTTAGCATTTGGAAAGGTATGTTTTCCCTCTCTCCGTTCCTGAATACTGATAAAGAGGGCCTTGTTAACTACAGCGATATGTTGTTGAATAAGGCTGTAGTAGTTTTCACTGCTGATGACTATTCTTCAAACTGTCGAATTAACCCGCTTCGGGTTTAGGCCCACTGCATTATTATTGCAGTGTGTAACAACACCAGGCCCGTAGCCTGTTTTGATTGTGTTGGCCTTTGCGAGCTAAGACCTCCTGATCTAGAGACCAGTTCCCGCTGAGGTATGTGTCCTCACTGCAAGAGAACTTCTCCTTTCCTTTCAGCGTTGCCGACGTAACTGGGCGCAGGTACAGTCGCGAACACAGGTTTCTGCAATTACGCCGATGTCTCGTACCTCCTTCTCCTGAGAAGGCAAAGTCCGTGGTAGACTTGGGGCTATCTATAACCTCCACCACCAAGCCATGACTGCCAATAATACAGAATATCTCGAACTGAGCAGACTATAGTATGGCGCTTCTTCACGGCAAAAATTCTTGGGACTAGTGAGCGCTAAAGACTTATGACGCTCAATATATATAGTATAAATTTGCTGATGCAATTTCAGACGCGGTGAGTCATCGCGTCTGACATTGTCTATTAGGAACCACTTCTAACCAACCTTTGACCTATCATACCTGCACATAAATTAAATCGGACCCGGCCAATCATATCATAAGCTAACCTATGACTCAGTGTTTATCAAGCAAATCGCAAATTTATTTTGCTCATGCGCCGAAATAATACGTAATATTCCGTAACCCTCCGACCTTCTACCTACCGGAATAATCTACTGGTTTCAGCGTTTAACCTGGGTTGTGCTCCCCCCCATCCCTATAATTAAACAGGGTAGGTGCAGGTGGTCGTATTTATCCTAACGTCCAAAAAAAAAACCCCAGAATTAATAACTAGTGAACTCGACCGCCCAATAACAATTAAAGAACAAATTAATTACATGAAAAGAAAAATGGGGCGAGCTGAAAATAAAAAATACAGTAACTCATCACAGTTAGATGACTAACACATTATATGCTTTCAATATTTCCGTCAAAGTTATTCTAAGTATGTATTACTGCACTGCAAAACAGAATTTAAATATATCCTTATCTTGTTACAAACCTCATCTCTATGCAAGAGTTCACGTGAGTAAATGGTGAACCTTGAAAGCTTTCCATAGAAACCTTTGTCTCTTACAGGCATGTCTGTTGCAGGGTCGTACAAAGCACCAAGAACAGGCCAAATACTGATGAACAAAATAAAGTATGGGAATAAAGGTTATTTTTACATATTTTAGCACAAAACTGCCACTGTGTGACATTATAGCTGATAAGAAAAATTAACACACTCATCTAATTTTCCATTTGTAGTGATGTCCATTGCGATGCCTAAAAAATAATAGTACAAAATGGATGCTGTGTGATGAATACAGCAGTGACTACAGTGATAGATCAATGATGATGATATAATCCCTTTAGCTGTGAGCAGGTAGCTCTTGACAGTTCATTGACCCTCTCTGACAAACGTACAAGTCTTCCTCAGTTGTTGTGATGATGTATAGAGTGTACTGTGGATTTTTTTGAACTATTATGTATGGTGACTACGTCTAAATGTCTAGGGTAATGCAAGTGTGGTGTGATGGTAACCCAATACACAAACACACACAGATATTAAATTCTATGATCAACTCAACTAACACAGTGTTTTAAATTTTGGTACTGAGTGCAATGGGAGTAGTTGGTGTCGCAGGTCAGTTAGTCTTGGGCACTTAGCAGGTGTTCAACTGATTCCTCATGGTGGTGGCAGTGCCTACAGTTTGGTTCATGTAGTGGGTCTATTCTATTTAAATGTTTATTGACGGGGGCATGGCCTGATCTCTTCTTTTCAGTTGTTTAACTGGATCTTGAGGGTTTGGCTTTGCTTGATGTTTGAAGAAAGGACGCCCTGTCTTGGAGGTAGCCCACTGGTTTAGCCATTCTTGCCTATAATTGTTTCTCATGATCTGTTGGCAGGTTTGCAGTGTGGTACTTGATCATTTCCTGGGACTCCGACATGCCCAGGGATCCACTGCAGTGTAACTTCAACGCCACAGGAAGTGAACAGCTGGTCAATTAATCTGCAAATGTTATTAACATCAGGAGACATTTTGCTTTCTAGAGCTTGAAGTGCTGATTCTGAATCTGAGAATATAACGACGTCCTCAGGTGGCGTGATGCCACTTTCAAAGTCTGAGATTATCCGGCACAATGTTTTTTCTAGTGCTGTTATTTCTGCATCATAGCTGGAGCAAATTTCTCCGCAAGGGCCAAAGATTGATAGATCTATAGAGTTTAATATAAATTAACCTGACAGAAATTAATACATATCTTCTTTCTTCTTCGTACGCTCTCAGACGTCTACTTCAATATTTTCAAAGAAAGCAGTGGTCAGCTTGCAGCTATTTGTATCTCCATAGAGTTTTTTCCAGGAATGGTACTGGTGACGGCCATATGTGCTTTCTCTAGTGCATATCTAAACTGCACTACACTTGATAGTTTAGAATAAAATAATTTGTTTTTCTGTTTCATCAGTTTTGTCAATAATGGAACTAATTTTGGACTTTAAATGAGATTCACAATGGACATATTTTTAAAAAAAAACCTTTTTCTTTTCAAATGATGTATCAACACAATCAAAAGCAAGACCTAAAGGTCTATACATAGAGTTATATTATGTGGTGGGTTTAGATGTTATGAATGTTGGTGTTGTACTTAATTTGTAACTGAGTGAGGTCAAGCTGTGAAGGCCCCTGAGTCTAACAAATGATGGGGTGTGTTCACAGGGAACCTTTCTGCTACCACCCCAAGATCTCACTCAGATAAATTTTTTTGAACTATTATGTATGGTGACTACGTCTAAATGTCTAGGGTAATGCAAGTGTGGTGTGATGGTAACCCAATACACAAACACACACAGATATTAAATTCTATGATCAACTCAACTAACACAGTGTTTTAAATTTTGGTATTGAACAATTTTTTTATAATTTATTTAGTCCTGAGCCGAATAGTATTTTGGTCAGGACTGTCAAAATCAAATGAAAACAATTTCTATATATATATATATATATATATATATGGCTATGTATAGGCAAAATCAAATAACTAAAAAGGACCCTCTGTCCAAGAGCATAATTTGAAATATAATAATGGTGTTGTTAAATATCTAACTACTTATTACTGGTATGAGATGGCGGGTTGGGGTGTTTACATCATTCCCATGTCCTTATTCACAAATATTTTATTTACTTTATTGGGTGGAAATGGTGTTTTAGTAATACAATTTGTTTATAATATACTATGTCAATGAATTGTTTCGTGCCAGATCATATTCACTTATCTGGCACGTGTAGTTGAAATACAGTTGTCTTTCCGGCCAACGGCCACTGTCTCACTTGTCCTGAGATAATATGGTAGAGAGCTTGTACCGATATTACTCCTCCAGTGGTAGAGAGCTTGTACCACTAGAGACACATCCACAATCATACAGATTCTTCCCTCAGGAAAACTGGCACTTGACTAGTGCCAGTAAGAAACCCTGCAATATGAAATTTATGTTTCCTTCTTTACATAGTATTTATGCTAACATTTCCACAAACAACACATTCAAAATAAAAGAACAGGGTCAGATCTCTCTGACCAACCCAGCTCATCCAATCTAGATTGATGTAAGAACTTGTACCAGTTTTATTTTTCCTCTCCCCTAATGGCTGCAACACCTCTGCCATTATCATTGATCTTTTTCCATAAAATAAGATAGGTGATGTGATCCCTGCTGACAATCTATGTAATCTTTTGTTTCTACCTCTCTGGTAGTTTGTTAATATGGTGGATCAACATCTAGGCCCTGCATAAGTCTGCTAGGGACCTATGTACTATAGTCATAAAATATTTTTCATATGGCAGTATCTCACACTCAAATTTTTAAATAACATAGTAATAATTTCGTTCTTACCACAAATTCAATGAAATACACACAGGTACGCTGATTTGGCACAAATTTAGCTGTGCCGCTGCTAGACTATGACTGCTTTTCTTTAGTTATGTCTTCAATATATTGTGAAGCAAGTCAAACTTCTGGTCTATCAATCGACCTGTTTAAGGGAACGTATTTCTTCAAATGGCATCCAGCCTTCCAATTTTTTTCTCAATATCCCCTACCCTGGCCAATAGAAATCGGCGTCTAGCAAATTTTGAATTCAAAGTTAAAAAACCCCACTGCAAAAATACTGTGTGTTTTTCGGTCCGTTGGTTAGTCTGCCTTAGGCTTTACTTTTTCAAAAATATATTTAGTTTTGGGTCAACCAATAATCTCTCTCCCTCTTTCTAACTACACCCAATCATATTACATGTACCCTCTTCTGCCTCATTTCAAAAACGCGTTCAAAATATGTTATGGCTAAGATACGCAGGCATGAGTGTGTGTTCGTCAGTCTGTCCTAGAATATACAGTATTATTTCAATATCTTGGTTATTAGTTGGACTATTTTGTAAATTAAAATATATTATTGATCAGGAGACCCTATTACACACAACTATCTAAGTTTTATGGCCATATTCCTTTTAAATAACTATACACCATCTTTTCCCCCTCTCTTTATCGTTTTATTCAAACTAAAACGACAATGTCTGTTTCGTCAAAATTTACGCTACACTAAAGAAAAGAGGGCTGTGTGTGTGTGGTTATATATTTCCACTGCGTGACTATAGACGAACATGTATTGCCCCTGTGTCGTATTTTCAAACTGCCAAAGCCGATACCGCGCGCTCGTTACAATTTTTGATACCAAACAACGCGTGTCTATGGCATTCTTCTGTCGCTCCTTTCCCCTCCTTCGTGTCTCTCCTTCCGTCTAGAACAAAAATTACGCCTTGATTTTTTTTCAAAAATGTTATATTTATTTTCTCTACAGTAAGGCCTATCGAAAGCAATACGTTTGCAGGCGTGGGTGAAGACGATAATCGCAACCCAATATTTTATTTCTACCTTATTTTGACTTTATACTCTATAATGTTTTATCTAATTTATCGATTGTATTGAGGATATCACTACTTATTATAATGTAACTTTATATAAATGAAAAACACCGCATTAATCAATACTCGGTTGAATAAGCAGAGAGGTTTTAAGATCTATGTCATACTTTTCAACTCTTCATTTGTTGTTGTTGACTCACAAGCTCTTACCACTGCTCTTAAAAGAGATTTTAAGTCGTTTTTGTACACTAAAAGAGATTTTAAGTGATTGATTCCAGAATGCTGGAATCTGAACTTTGTTCTTGTATTTTCCACATTTTTTTTTTAAAACTTTTTCTTTGCTGTTGGTCACTTCCAATATTGGTGAGAAATGTGTGGGCCAATGACCACACAGTTTCTATACAAAGTGTGTTTACCCTTAATGCAACCATACCTTTTCCCTAATTAAGGTAGGTGCTTGACTCTATTCTTGTCCTCCTCCCTAAAGTGGGCTCCAGGTACTTCATGATAAGTTCTAAGCCATTATTTTTTTCAATTTTACCTTTCTTTCTCATATTTTCTGTGTATTTTTAACTAATTTAGTCACAGGCAGTTTTTAGGCTTTACCTAACACCAAAGTGTACACCAGTTTCTTCCCACAGGTAATTCTGGTTTTTAAAGCAGTAAACACATATATTTATGAGACACTATTTCATAATATTGCCCCATGTCTACACCATGGAGGTCTCTGAAGAAACAAAAATGGACTTACTGAGCCCTCAGGCATGTCATACAAAGCAACCAATAAGGTTGTGCATGGGGCTGGCAACCTCCTCATGTAAAATAACCAGCCACACAAACTACCACTGCAGGAACATGTGAACGCTTCTTGCAAGGGGACCAGCTAAATGGTGGCTCTATGCTCCACAAGGAGTGCAATAGAAAATGATGATGATGCTTTCATAATATTTATAAAAGTGTTGTAAACTAGTTGAGGAATATTTTGAGGTGCTTTCACTTAAAAGCAAAAGGTTTTTTTTGTGTGCACAGTGCAGAATTTTTACTATACCCAAATGGGTGTACCACGTGGCCTGTGGGAGAATAACGTACTATCTCATGGCTTGTAATGCAGTTCATGGAGTAGAAAGAGTTAAACAACACTAATATAGCAAAAACAAAACTTACTTATCATCAAATGTTACACTAACTGGAATGCTGACTGGGTCGCTGTTGATAGTGTCCACAATGAAGTGAAGCACTCCTGCTGTCCTATTAACATTCAATACCAGGTAATGCCACTTGCCATCATTGTAGTTAATATTATGAGTGAAGTTCACCACAGTGCCATTGCCATTGTAGTGGACAGTACGTTCATCTATCCATAGCAGCAGATGCTTGCCTTGCAGACTGTTTGGGGTTCTTTAGATAACAAAGACAACAAAAAGACAGGGAATAAAACAACATAAAAAAACAGCTAACCATTAGTAGCTCTTTATGTCTTCCAAGCTGCTGGGATCAGCCTGATACTTAACCCATAATACTATGAGCTAATCCAATAGCTTGTTGGTTAGTTAACCTTAATGATGTTTATTTGTTTAGCCACATTATACCTTTTTCTTTCTGTGTAGTAATTTAAATAATATTTATTTCTGGCACATAACGCGGGAAATGATAAATATTTTCATGATTTGAGGCTAGAAGCATATTGTTTTCAGGTTATTTTTTAAACTAGCTCCTTATCTATCAACATGATGAGTTGGCAAAACTCCAAGACTTTTTATAGCAAAACATGCTTTGACTTGCTAATACAGGAATTTTATTAGTATATGGTGTTCATAAATTATTACACAAGATGTCACACCTGTGTGTTTGTTTTCTAAAATGCAAACTGTTTTAAAGCTGCCTCTGAAATTAGTAAGGTCTTCTTTTGAATCAAGGATTCATGTTCCCTCCATATCTGCATAAGATGTAGCATGACTTATATAAGTGAAACAGGCTGGCATTTATCTGACAAAGCCAGGGAGCATTTGACAGTCATTTCAAGCATTGACAACAACCCTTTTGACAATCACTTTAATGGATATGGCCGTGCTAGCATGTCATACAATCAAACAACTACTCGTGCACTTTTTATGACAGATCTTGCTTTTCTGTAGAGAACTGTTTGAGATGGGCTGTCTTCCCCTAACAGTACTTTTTGCAAGCTCTTTGTCATGTTTCTTTGGGTTTTTCCTCCCTGTTTTTTCTTTCTTCCTATTCGGACTATGTTAACATGTTTGTGCACCTTGCTAAATCTTTCCCTTCAACCAAAAAAGTTCACTACAGTCTTATTTTACTATTTCTTTTTTTTTAGTTGGTATTTTATGAGTCTTATTTCATATCATAATATTTTGCTGTTCTATTTCAGTTTGATTTATTCTTTTACTTTTAGGCCCTACATTTTATTCTGTATTCAATACTGTTTGCTGCCTTTTTTTCATCACTTTATATCATCCTTATATTTGCTCTTCATCACTTTAATCCTTATTTACATTGTTTACCTTCACTATCTCTTGCTTTTAAATGTGACAGATGAAGAGTTTTTCCTTTAAAATGCCCCATGCTGCTATTGTACTGTCCCGTTGTAAAACTGATAGTCATACCACTATTTATTTAACTTAATAATCACTAAAGATGTTCTAAATGTAACAGTGATGTCATAAAAGTTAAAATTGTCATAATTAACTCACTTTACTGTCATCAAAGACAAGAAGGTTCCTGTGTCATCCTGTTTGCCAAACTGCAGCCAGAGTGAGATACTGAAAGATGAGCTGTTTAGTTTAATGGGGTAAGGCAGGTAAGCCATTGCAGTTCTATGCTCATGATCAAACAGAAGGTCAAAGTTTTGATCCCAGTCTAGAAACAGCATGAAAAAATAGAAAGAGGTCATTAGTTTTATAAGCTATATTGTACTAGTGCAGATGGTGCTCTTTATCTTAAAGCGGAATGAAATGCAGCATACATGCCACACGCTATGGTTTACCCATAATCTGTACAAAGTGTTTGCATTTTCAGATGTGTACGGCCTGCACATAACGTCTGTATGGTTTTTTTTGCCTAATTATTAAATATATATATAAATTGATCATCTTGCGCAATTACCATAGCCGTAATTTGCTTCGTGAGATTCGGCGAGATGTTAGGCAAAGTGAATAAAAAAATCAACCAATGAAAATCAAGCTGCCTATTTTTCAATTGCTGCGGGATTTGCAGTAGTCTGCGTGGCGTGTTGTTCATTCACCATTTCTCGCTAATGCTAGCGGCAGGTTACTGATTATTTGAACGATTACGCAACACAGAGTTCTTTTTGGAGTTGAGCCTATTGTTTAGTATTGATTTCCAGTTTAGTATTGGTAAGTGATTCATTTTATTTTTTTAAAAATATTACAATAACAATGTTTAGATGAAGTTAGATTTAACTTTCAGATAACTTAGGCCTTTGCTTTCTTTTCCCCTAAGGTTTAGCATAATTTATTATTTACGGCTACTTAAAAATAAAAAAAGAGGCAGATACCACTACATATTACTTGATTTCACTAAAACTTGTTGAAAGTGCGTAAGAAATGTAAATTTGAATAATAATATTTTACAAATTATAAGTAATATCGGAATGATGGTCGCCTGAAGCTCTGCATGTATTTTCGTACCATTTAGATTTAGGGTTAGGGTCACAAAAGCAAGGCAAATTTGCATCTTAACCCGATCAGAGAAAAGTTTATTTGGAGTCACTTCTCTTCTTAGCTTTAATTTCGTTTCTCTAAAAAACAATGCGATTTTGCCTTGGGTGATCATCATTACAGTTATCCAATGATTTATATTTATTTAATAATTAATTACTATCAATGTTTGATTGACACTAAAAGTCGTATGGGTAGGTCTATTTAAAGCTACCAGTTGGGCTATAACGGCTATTCCAATTTTTGAAGTTCGGTAGAGAATATATAATATTACGCCAGCGCTAGTTTATATTTTCATTGCTAGCTTTAAAAAAAATATATATATATTAGATTTAAGATTCCTAAACCTAACCCATTGTAGTGAAATTGACAGAGATACAACGGTAAAATATCTCCAAAGATAACATTTAAGGATAAAAACATAATGCGTAGGCTGCTGATGTACATGATCGCCTAGACCGCGGGTCATCACCCTCCATAAAAATTGACTTGCTAGACAGGAGGGGAACGGAGGATCAAAAAGGAAAAATATGACTGGAAAGATTGCGTGAGACTGGAAAGGCTAAGGAGACGCAATTGGGGGGGAAACGGAGAAAAGTCACGTTTCCCAAGTTGACATAAAAAGTAAGCAACTCGACAGAAGGGACCATAGATATGTTACGCCACAGTCATTTATTGGACGCTTTTGCGATACCAAGCCCTTGATTTGAATTCAGCGGCTAAACGCAGATGTTAGGAATATTACAAAAATTAAAAAGTACTTTTTTCTTAATATTAATGTTAGGAATATAAAAATTAGTTGGCCGGATGGCCTATTCTGAGCAGTGAACTAATATGTTCTTAATTTTACAGACGGATAGATAATATTGAAGATAATGACAAAAGACAGTGTAGTTTACATCATCGACAGACTGTATTGAATCTAAAAGTGTCGCTATTTTGCACAAAAAAAAAAAACACGACCTCGAGACGCAGGTGTTCAAATCTACTTGGTATGGAGGAGAGGGGATATTGTGGTGGCTGTGTCTAAAAATAACTTTTAACGACAAAATTTTGGAGGGGAGAGAAAGGTTGGTTCAAAAATCAAGTACATTTTGTAGAAACACAAGTAGAGACGGACAGACTAACAGATAAACATCCATACTTGACTGAAGCATGACTGAAATGACTTTAGTGTAGGAAATTTGAAATTCAAATAAACCTAGGCAGTGATTGGCCACAGACAATCATATCATTAGCGCTCAGACGCGAAAGTGGGGCCATTCTTCAATAGTTGTTCAGTGATAGACACAGATTTTAAAGTGTGGTGATTTCCATATGAAAGAAAGTGTAAGAAGTTTAGGGACGCCATACTATAGCCAGCAGCTCAGCTGAGTTTTGCTAGCAATTCTGTGTTATTTATTCATAATCTGGTAAGATTGAAATTATTTCCATATATATTTTGAATATTGTTTCATGTTCGAGTGATTTGATACTGCCTTATCGAAATCTAGCCTTACAAACAAGTAGGGATTTGCTCTAGACCCCCCCGCCCTAGTCAGGGTCTAGGGACCAACAATGTACATAAACTCCAGCAAGGGTTAGGCAAGACAGATCAAGTGTTGAGAATAATGAAACATATTACCTATCCTCTTTTAGGGCAGACAACTAATAAATATTTTTCAGAACCTATAGTCTGGGAGGATCTATCTGATGTAAAACCACCATGGTAAATGTGCTGTTTGGTCAGAGAGATCTGACCTGTCTGTATGATGTGGTTGTTGTGTCAGTGTTGTGTCCAGACGTGGGTAGAGAATAGATTTTGACACATGGCCCATACTTTGATTGCAGAGCTGTGAGTTTCTGTTGTCAACCAAGCAGTGTCTATTCAGTTGGTGACTTTACTCGAGTGTATCTGTGCAGTACTTGTGACAGAGACCACCATTATTGCCCGCCAGCACGGAGAGGTGGGACCACAAGATTTCAGCACCAGAGCTACAACTACAAGATGAGTGAGCCTCTGGTCTGCTGGACATTCACCAACACCGTTTAGTTACTAATACCCCATAAAAATTCCCACCATTTTCTGGACACTGTGTAGTCAATATAGACAGGTGTGATGAGGCCACCCCAACAGCACAAACATTAACTATCCTCCCAAGTAGATGACTACTAGAACATTTTAATAAAACTAACTAGTATAGTACATATATATGTACACTATTGCATTTATGATATAATATTCCATGCATTTCTTTTCATAATCTCTAAATCCTTTTAAGTTCTGGTCAACCTAAAAAATTGATCCAGAACAAAATAAATGTAATATAATTCTATCAAAAAATTTTACACTATTGAGTTAGTTCAGTGTGTTGTAATATTTGTTAAATATTATTAGTCTACTTAAATATCTGTGGGTATATCTATATCTATCACACCACATTACATATCATAACCCTAGACACTTTATGTAGCCACATTCATTAAGAAAAAAAATTAAGTGTGAGGTCGTAGTGGTAGCAAGAAAGGCCTTCTGACAATTCACAACTACATTTTATCTCAGGAGCCTTCACAGCTGGCCTCATACATTACATTTAGTAATATCACCATCATACAATACCATCAAACACCACTACACCCATAACGCTAATAACTGGTCTCTTTACTTATTACTGGTCTCTTTAGACCTATACTTTTATAAGGCACTATAGAACACACAGCAAACTGTTCTTCATTTTAACCATAAATTGTATTAATTTTTTCCCTAGATTCTATTTTATTATATAATAATAAAATTACAAATTATAATTTTCAAATTGATTATTTGTATTTACTTTTTTCACATTAATTATTTTCTTTTTTTCTGTCTAGCAGGAAATATTGCATCCATCCAACAGAATGGCTGAGCCTAACTTTAAAAAAAGGAGGTTAGAAGAAGATCAACGTCGTGGGAAGTTTTAAGCTGACTGGATAACTACATTCCCTGGGATTATTGAGACATCCAAATTAGGCTCTTCACATGCATACTGTAGAATATGCAATAGAGATATTAAAGTGGTGGTGTCTGGCTTACACGATGTGAAGGAGAATTTCAAAACAAAACTGCATGAAAAGAACTATCAGCTGAAGACAGGAAGTTCTATCAAGGCCTTCTTTACTCAGCCTCAACAAGAAGATGATAAAATAATGAGGGCCGAAGTTTTATTTGCAAATTTTATTGCTCAACACAACAAAGCTGCTTCTATAGCTGACCATTTTTCAGACTTATGAGCTGAGATGTTTCCGGACAGTGCTATTGCCAAACGTTTCAGATGCAAGCAAACCAAAACAACAGCCATTATTAAAAACTGCTTGGCTCCATCTGCAACGAAGCCAGTCATCAAATTATGCAGGGAGACTGTGAGGAGTTACTGTGATTTGATTTGCAACAGGCCCCATGTCTCTTCTCCTTACATTATTTACGTTTTTCTAGGAGGGATTACATGTAATCCACCCCAGGTTTCTTCTCTTTGTAGTATTTTCCGTGTTTTCAGAAGGAGGGGATTACGGTGGAATTTTTATCTTATTCAGGTTTTTTCCTTCTCTGTGAATAATAAGGGTGTTTGGTCTTTTTCTGTAGATAATTAATTTCGTTTTCAAGAGGGACAGTAGGTTTTAGATTCTAGACTCACACCAGTTTTCTTTCCCATGAAGAAATCGCGTTCATGAAGGAATTTCTAGTGTAACACAATGGCAGGGCATTTTATTTCTGTAAGCAGTGAGTGCGTCTGTAATTATTAGGAGGGGTAATTTTAAGACGGGGAATAGTCCACGAAGCTCGCAGCCACGCACGCGAACACGCGAACGTTGGGGGTGTGTGTATTTTCTGAAGATAGGATTTCCGTTCCTTAAGAGAAACATCTAAATATAACTTTATAGGAATCGAGGGTAAATAATATTACCGGCATGGGGATGAATATTTCCCAATATTTGATGTATAACGTTAGCAGAGTAAATACGCTAGGAAATTGTGTGAGTTATTTAAGTGTTCTTTAAGTGTGTGTAAATTACCTGCGGGCTATTTGGTAACGCTGTTGAATAAGAGAGAGTGAATTTAACGGGTCTAGATAGGATTTAATTAGGCCTTAAAATGAATAGATATTCGTTCAGTGGTTGAAATGTTATGACGGCTGACTGGGCAGCCGGCATGTAAGAGATTAAGTCAGCTGAGTCTGCAGATACGGGTTTTCCGATAGGACAGTATTTGAGGGGAAGTAGGGGTAGCCATATTTACGTTTCACTGTGCGATGAAAGAGAGAGGGGGAGAGGTGATTAATTATGGGAGTTCAGTGTTAAAGATTTGGGAGTTAAGTGTTAAAGATACGTAAAATTTGATGTGTGGTATATCGCTTGTTATTGTTTGTTCCACAGCAAATATTTTCACGGCTGGTAGCTAGGGCGTCAGTTTGTCCTACAGCTTGCCAGAAGTCATCAGCCTTTTCTCAGGAGAAGAAGAGTCGAGGCAGAGTCAGAAGAGAAATAGGAGTGGTGACGCAGAGGTCACCGGCCCAAATTCTGTTTTGTCCCAGAGAGAGAAAGAACCGGTCGCTGGAAGTGAAGCCTTCTCCAGAAAGAACGGATTTCTTAACAAATCCTGAGCGCTACGCTCATATACACACACACTGAACCTAGGCACAGGGCCTAGAGGTGTTGTGAAATTCGGTCATAATAAAACCGATGGCCCTAAACCCAGAGAGGGGTAACCGGGCAAATGAATTAAGAGTCGTCATTTGTGAAGCAGTAATCACTTTAACTGATTGTTATGTTCTTTTCAGGTGTGCGAACACGCACTTTATTTATTTTTGTATGTTATCTGAAATTTGTTGTGTAAATAAAACTATTTAAACTTTAGTCTGGATTAGTCACTTATTTAAACTATATGTTATCTATATGTTGTCTGTATAGTGGTGCCTGTGGTATTTAGTTAAACCTTATCCCAGTCTTAGTAGTTAGAGGTGTTGAGGTTATAGCAACACAATACGTCACAAAGTGGCAAGGGAGAGTCAATCTAGGTTCTCGCCCCTTGACGCCGATAGCCTCATCTTCCACAGCCACTGTCATTTTCATCAAAAATCTATCTTCTTAGACTTTCTCCCCAGTAGTGTCTTGTCACTATATGTAGGCAGCCTCTAGTCTTAAATCCACTTCGTGACAGAGACACCATTCTCCTTGATGATCAATGAGTCAAATGATAGAAAAACTGACAAGCGTTTAGCTATAATGGGGAGGGTATTTGAAGATGGGATAGGACCTAGAACCAGGTTGCTGGGCATGCCAGTTGGTACTGTTGGAACCAGTGAAGCTATTTTCAGTGATACTGATGCTGTGTTCAGCGACTTACAAATCCCATGGATTAAATGTATAGGTTTTGCAAGTGACAATTGCAATGTAATGATTGGCAAATCAAACTCTGTAGTAACGCGAATCAAGTGCAAGAACCCTGATGTGTTTTTAGTATAGGGTGTATTTGCCACCTTGCAAATCTTTGTGCCATGGAGGGTATAAAGCAGCTGACTGTTCCTGTTGATGACCTTTTGATAGATATCTACTATCATTTTGAGCATAGCTCAAAATGGAAAAAAATCATACAGAGAGTTTCAACTCTTTACAGGTGTGGATGCACTAGACATTCTAAAGCACTGCCAGACTCGCTGGCTTTCTTTGCAGAAAGTAGTGGACAGAATTTTAAATCAATATTCTGCTCTATCTTCATACTTTGAGAGCCACAACGATATGGAAAAACCATGCCGTTTCAAAAACATACATCAGTTACTGAAATCACCACTGACCCAGATGACTCTACGTTTTCTCCAATTTGTGCTACTTCTGTTGACTGAATTTAGCAAATTGTTTCAGATAGATGAGTCACAAATAGGTGGTATGATGAATGAAATGGACCGTCTGCTACGAAAATTGATTGTCAAATTTGTAGAGATGAAATATGTAAAAGAGGTGAAAGATCTAAGATTGTTAAAGTATGCTGAACGGGATCTACAGCATGATGACCATACACTTGCTGTTGGTCTGTCCAACAGGACATTACTGGAAGAGTTAGATATAAGTTCTCATGTGAGAAATTCATTTTTCAGAGATGTGAGGAACTTTTATGTTGCTGTTGTGGAAAAGATGTTGGATAAATTTCCATTTGAGAATGAAGTCCTTAAGGATATCAAAATTCTTGATCCAGCCTTTAAAGACACAGTTCAATCTACAGCAATCTGTAAGCTGGCCAACACTTTTGCACCACATTTAGACCAAGAGGTGTTAAAGGATGATTTTGAAGATTACTATTTGCTGCCTGATGAATGTATTTCAAGACAAAAAAGAAGCTTTTCTAGCTACTGGCTTGACGTAATCAGCCTGAAAACTAGCACTGGTTGTACAAAATTTCCCAGTCTGGCAGTCATAGTGAAATGCTTATTGACATTGCCTCACAGCAATGCTGATTGTGAGAGGTCTTTCTCTATGATGAAAAAGATACACACGGACTGCAGAAATAGACTAAATGATGATACAGTCACAGCAATTCTACAATGCAAAATAAATTCTAACTCTTGTTGTTTAGGTTTTAAAGCAAGTGAAGATATGCTTAAAAAGGCAAAGGACGCATGTCACTATGATGAACCATCTAATTGAATATATTTCTACATGAATTAACTCTTTTGTTACGTTTTTCAGTCTTTGTGGGTCTTTGTACAGGGTTTTTGGATTTTTTGTACAGGTTTTTCATCTCTGAGGTATGGCATGTATGAATGCAGCCAAGGGGCAACTGTTCATGTTGTCTTGCTTACAATTGAAAAAAAAAAAGGACTGTCTATTTAGCAATTATTCATATAGTTAAGCTCCAAGGCTGTGATGCTGCACTGTAATTCTGTCCTTCAACAGGCCCGATTTTGTTCTTATATTTTGAGTTTTCATCATTCTTCTTATCTTTGTAACTAGTTGTGTTTGTCATGTTTCTTTTCATTTGAATATATATCGTGTTTGGTAATTTTCGGTAGGGATTAAATGGGGTCGTTTTATGATGGTAGGTTTACTTTACACTCGACCAGTTTTTCTTTCTTCTGATTTTCCACTATCATTGTACATTTTCGTTGTTTACGAACATCGCTATTTTTCGGGCACTCCTGTATGACGCGTCAGAAACGCACGTGGATGTGATGCAATTTTCGGACACGCGGTTTGCTCGTTTTTGATTGGCGTAGCTCGTAGCTATTTTTACTTTTCTAGCGTTTCCATTGGTCCGAGGGAAAGCTTAGGGATGCGTAGGAGAGAACACGCGGGAGTGGGGCCCCGGTGTGTATAAATAGCCAGTTAAACGGCGGGCAAGTCTCTCTGAAGAAATATTGCCGCCGGTCGACTATGTATTTATCGTCTCCACTGTGGGAAAAACAGCGGTAAATCGGTATGTAGTAATTTTATTAATCGTTTTACTTATTAGTGGGTTTCTGAGAAATTCGCCCGTAGTTAACTTCTTTGGGGATATTAACTTTTAAGTTTTAAAACGATAGTGCCATCCATTATCATCTTTGAAGAACGATGTAAATGTAACAGTGTGCTTATTCTTTCTATGATTTTGGCAGTAGATAGGAACGTGTGAAGTTATAAGCTACACGTGGGCTCATAGTTGTACTTGTAGAACGTTGTGTAGAACCACCATTTATTCCTGTGCATTTACAAATGTAATTTTATTAGGAAATCGATTGGGTGTACGGCAATTTTTGTGTGCCTTAAATGTGGGAAATGCAGTCGGAGGTTACAGATTATGTTATCAGTGAATTATACTGCTTAGAGGAGTAAATTATTCCTATAGCACGAGGTAATTTAAATTGGGGCTTAAGTAAGGAGTTCCCTAGTTGTAATGTTTGGACACGTGGTTAGCCATGCGTAACAAACAAAGATAAGAGTCAGACAGGTCGGGAGCTTTGTTTACCTGGCAGAATTAAGTTGAGGGAAGGGAGGAGTAGGAGTAAGATTTAAGTGCCACGTGGGTAATATTAATTTTTGTATTGTTGTACATGACGAGTGAAGTATTGAGTAGGGGAGTTAGGTTAGAGATGCGTTATGTTGGAATTGTTATACAATAGACGCATCTTCTTTTAATTTCAGCGAGTCACGGCGGAAACAGTGGGGGAGCATAATTTTGTCAAATAAAATTATCCACGGCAAAAAGACATATCTCAGGGTCAGAGTACTCGAGTTATCATCAGGAGCAAAAGAACATAACCTAAACGGTCTATTGCAGTGAAGTTCAATTCTTCAGCGAGACTGGTTTCAATTGCGTACAGCCGGAAATCAAGGCTGTGTTTTTCCTCTAACTCTGGAGCGGGTTAAAAGAGGGAAACTATTCAGCAGCAGAGAAGTTTTTCGACAGTTAATCAAGTACCTCATGCTTGATGCCAGAACTTCATCATCATCCTCCCCAGCTTCAGGAACAGGTGATAGGGTTACCATACCTGGGTCTTGAAAGTAACGAGAAAAGAGCATAACGGAGATGCCGCATCATCAGTCGTCGAGTATTAGAGAGACACTGAGATCAAGAAGGAGAGAGGGAGAGAGAGAGAGGAGGGAGAAAATAGACAGGACCAGTAGAGTCTGTTCAGTATCCACTCGATGGATAGACACTGAGCCATGGTGTTACTCCAAGTCTATTATTTGTAGCATTTCCAGTGGTGTTAGATAGCGGCACCTATCGCCTACCAAGTGGAAAGCTGTGTAGACGTTCGTTGAGGAAGAGTCATCAGGACTGAGACAGCAGAAATCTTATGTGTGTTAGAGAGTGGTGTCTGTGGTCGTTTATACACCTTATCTCCTTGTGTTTAAAGGTAGTCAGAGGAGGGTGAGATTATAGCCATTTTGAAGTCTCGAAGCGGCAAGGGGAGAGGCAAATCCTGGTTCTAGCCCTTGAGCCAATAGTCTCATCTGTCCACAGGCATGTCATTTTCCATCTAATTCTATCTTCTCAGACTTTCTCATACTAGGGTCTTGCTTTCATTCAGGCAAACTCTATAAACTTAAAACCACTTCGTGACAAAGGCTATGAGTAAAGACTTACTCACTAGCACAGTTGAAAATATTACACAAAACCATATCATCATCATCACTACTTTATTTTCCCCTTGAAACATAGAGCAGTAATTGTTGCTTGCCACTGATTACTGTTTTTGGCCAGCATCTCTACTTCTGCCCACAAAATTCTGATCGCTTTAGTTTTCTCTTCTATCCTTTATCTTCAGCTTCACTTTGGCCTACCAAGTTTTCCCTTCCCTGTGGATTCCAAAGTGTGACAGTAGCTTATTCGTTACAAGAGAAAAAATCTTCTTATCTCATTGAAAGCCCAAACATTTTTTAGAGAGAATTCAAACTTATTGGTAAAATCGTAAGATAAAAAAGGATTTGATTAGTTGCTGGGGAGAGATCTCGTTTTAAAAATAGATGCTGAGAAATCCTGGGATTTAACAATTGACTAAAAAAAAAAGAAAATGTGGATTACGGAATATGTTGTTGTTGTTGAGAAAATCAGTACAATGACCTTGTATGGGTGTACACAGCTAAAAGTGTCAATTTCCTGTACGTTGTACAAGAATCCCATACAGGATGACAGGTATGCAGTAGTCAATGACTTAGATGATAAAGCACAGTTAGATGACAGTGAGAGAATATAGCAAGAACAAAGTAACTGCGTTAAAATGGGAATAAAAATTTTGACCATGAACAAGGTGACCAAGTGCACAAAGCCTTCATCCATATAAATTACAGACATCTGCCTGAGCTGTAATTTCACAAGGTTAAAGTATGAAATGAAACATACCCTGCGAGTGTTACATAGCAAAACACCAAGTCAACAACGGATGGACAGGGAATTATTATTGTAACTTGAAACTCAGTGGAACAGGTATTTCTTCTTCTTCTTCTTCCTTGTTTGCCTTCAGACTTCCATATTAATGACTCTAATCAAGGCAGTAGTCAACTCAAGGTTCCTGACACCTCCAAAAAGGTTTTCATGGAGAGAAGTAGGCTGTTACCATATGCTACTCTGTTCACTGCTGTATGTTTGGCAGGACTGAAGCAGATGTTCAGCTGTCATGGGGTTCCTGTACTTGTGGTATAGATGGTTCCTCAATCTGTTGTGTCCAGTGTGTAGCTGGAAAATGATGACCCGGTCGCACCTAGATAGCCAATGATAGGCATAATTTTTTTATGTGGCCTGGGTGTTCTCTTTCCCATTTGGACTAGAACAAGTATTTTGGGCAGGGTGAGCTTGCTAGCTCGTTCTAACTTCACAGACTGGCAATCCAATTTTTTGTATTAACCAGGGGAGTAGCACAGCTGGAGGTCACATCTGTGGAGGGCTGATGGGTGGGTAGGCCATACTATAATACTATCACAAGTATTCCAGAATTAAGAGCCCTGTGTTAGACTGACCAAAGACAAACTTAACAAAATATGCAGTATACAAAAATTAGTTAACATGAAGGAGCTTAAGAGAGTCAGGTATCAGTGACTGTTACTCAGAGTTTATGCTCACTGTCCATGGTGGTATGGAGCACCCAATATCACCTTTAAAGATTCAGATTTCCTATAGTTTTCTAAATGTATCTTCGTTATTTAATTTTTCCATGCGTATACACATAGCTGTATTCATAAACATTAAATGCATGTAAGATGTGACACAACTGTATTTTACAAAGGATAACACAAGCATTATATCCTGTAAAGTTGGTATTTTCTCATTCTGAACATATATACTAGTCACTTCACCGCTGAAGCTCCTAATAACGCTCCATAATATCTTAAACCAGCTCTGTCACTTGAACATAGATATTTGCTTGTGGTTATCGTTACTGCCTTCAGTATAAAGTCAAATTTACTAAAACATGATTTTCTGCTTTTGTTCACCCTCTCAAATGTCTTTTTCAAACATACTTATTCAATACTGCACAATGTTACACAAAAGATACCTTTATTGCAATTCTGTCCCTCTTTATCCAAAGGACACCTGCAGTATACAATCCCCTCTACGCTATAACAAGTGGAACCAGGTGGACACTGGCTGCTGCTGCAGTAGTCTATAGTGAATGAACAGTCTTGGGCTGAATAGCCTATACAGACAAACAACAGAAGAAAATAGAGATTAACTTTCAAATAATTCATTCCTACAAATGTTAACTTTCTCTATTTTGTGCTTCATCAAATATATTCTAATCAGTCTGATTCCTTCTTCACAAAATATATTCCACTCAGTCATTACTGGTTCAGTCTTTACAAAGTATATTTCAATCTGCCTTAATTTATTCAGTCTTTACAAAATATATTCCAATCATTCTTTATTAATTCAATCTTGACAAAATATATTCCAGTCAGTCTTTATTGATTCAGTCTTTACAAAGTATGTGTCCAACATGTCTTGATTTATTCAATGTTTACAAAATATATTCCAATAAGCCTTGATTGACTCGATATTTACACAATCAGTCTTCATTGATTGAGTCCTCAAAAAATATATTTCATCAAGCCATTTAAAAGAAACAGTATCATAGCTCAAGGTCATTGGTGGAAAGTAAAAGATGAAATCAAATGGAAAAGAAGAACCTAAATACAGGAGAAATGATGTTATTTCTGGGGCATAAGCTAGAATAGTACACAATAACTCTCAGCCGTCATTTCTTGACGGGTTACTTCTAAAATAATGTGTGAAACATTTTCCAACAAAATAATACAAACAAAGGCGCATACACTGCATGCAAGGAGCTATCAAAAGAACATATCAAACAATGCTTGGACAGAACAGAAAAATGGAAAAAGACTACCTGTTGAGGGTCAATTTACAATGTTGAAAGAAAACATGACCAATATGTTTATGACTATCTCATTATTTTTAATGAATGGATCACAAAATCATGTGGAAATAAATCTCATGTGACTAACTATGAACAATGGTTAACGACACTGACAAGCATTACCTTGCTGGCATTTGCATTCATAACTGTCAAGGTGAGGAATACACTGGCCATTATTCTTGCATATACTCATATTTGCAGAGCAGAAATTCTGTTGTATTTCACACCTACCTCCCACATATCCTTAAAATAGTAAATCATTTAACAAGTAAGCTGAATGGAACTTTCAATCAAATGTAAGAAACATTATACTCAATGAAAATATGATGACTGACACAGTGGCCTTATAAAAAATCCAAATCAAGATACAAATTAAATTAGGAGACCGCTGTAAATGATCAGCTGACACTGCTTTTAATGCCATTAAAATCCCACAAGGAACACAGCAAATGAATAATTAACCATTTTTTGTTATTATTATTGTTGAACAGAATCGACGTCATTGTACTCTGGGCAAACCTATAGGGCTCAGTCTCCCTCAGCATATGTCGAAAAGTGTGAATGGTAACTGTTCCTGTAGCTTGCTGGTTGTATACACGTGGTTGTATGCATGACAGATGCATCCTCTCATACGCCCATCTCTGCTATCCTTATGTTTAATGCCAAATTCCAATAGTCTTAACCTTGATGATTCTTCTATTGCAGTGTTGATTTTCAGTACGAATACAGATCGTGAAAGGATGACCTAGCCGCGCAGTTCCTCTGATCGCACCAGCCGAGGCTTGTTGCATGGGCAACAGCTTGACCCCTTTAATTCAAGTGCCCAACCTTGTGCCACCAAGACTATGATTCAGGTGTATGCTCCTATAGTCAGAAATGACTGAAAAGGAAGATAGATAGATAGTGTCATTCTCTAACAGGTGATCATTAATCGTTCTCAGTATCTCTCCCTTATCTATATCCATTGTCCCCACCGTGGGTGCTCTGGATGCCAGTCTGTCAGCTCTCTCATTATCACGTAACCTGCATTAACATGGACAGTAGATCCACACCAGCTCCTGATATATTTTTATCAGACCTAAGTCATCAGTAAAAAATGTGGACACCAACTAACAAAAGCATAAGCATAGAAAATTTCTATCTACAGAATGAGATCTCTGAAAAGTGAGCTAACAATGCAAGAAGAAGTAATATAATAAATGTTGTGATAACATCAACTGTTGAAACTCATTTTAGTATAGAATACTAAAATGAGCAGTATGAGAAGCTTTGAATACTAGCAGAGTGTGAAATATTTTGGTCACTAGGTTCAAATGTGACCAGACCAATTGGAAGCATAAGTATTCAATACTAGAACATATGAATTAAAGTGTGACAAAGCCAAAGGAATAGACAAGCTTGATCAAACAGTTCTAACATGCAAGAAAAATAACCCAACAATCACCCAACCAAAAAGTTGCAACAGATTGTCATCCATTGGACTTCCTCGACACTTTAAAACAATAAATGCTGAGAAAAGAAGAAAAAACGAAAGAAGGAGAAAATAGCACTAAACATATATTTAAAAAAAATTATTATGAGCTTATGTAGATACATTTAGTTTCAAGTTAAGCTGGCAAAGAGATAAGAAATGCAAAATGTATACTCATATATTAAACTAACATAACAGGGAAAAGGCATGATTTATTTGGTTTGGTTGTAATGACCATCTTCATTGTACACTGACAACTCCATCAGTGCTCTGATCTCCTCCCTTAGATCACACAAGGAGAATCAAAACACTGTGTACAAATTCCATAGCACCAGTGAGGATCCCAATGTGTGTATATAGGAATTAGACATTGTATAAATATTTTTGTGGTGGGTAGGTTTCCTAATTTTGCCAGGGCAGCGGCCGTAGGGCCTACTCTTTATGATTTCTAGCTGCTGAGGGATTTTCAATGTGCATATGGGACCTCCTATTTTTTTCACCCATATCCAAGAAGGCTAGGCATCCAATAACAAAAGCCAGGAGATCAGGGGGAAAAGCATGACATCATTAGGAACCTTTGGTCCTGAAAAAATATTTCCATCAATTATATTCCCTGTACTGGGAGCAAACTCGGTACGTTTTGAATCAGAGGTGGATGCCATACATCTTAGCCACTCCAACCCCTAATGTTTCATTTACTTCACATCAGTAAACCACCATGCAACATGAAAACAGTGGTGAAAACTAAATACTTTAGTAGCATTGCATAAATACTAGGCAATGGATGCTGAAATGTATGTTAACACATTAAATACCGAACTGAAAAACACACTGTGGCCTAATTAAATTTTTTTCCAATTTTTATCCTGTAGGTGTTTGCACAAAGTAATCGTAGTTTTTGTAATTGTTTACAGATTTTTATGAATTACACATCATTTTAAAGATAAATGAATGTACTATTACAATAAGCACCATTTGTATGAGAAGGAAATGTCGAAATTGTCCTCTTTTCACACAACATGCCTAAGAAAAGTTCACCGAATCTTTTGGCCGAATACCATCACCAACCAAGATCTGCTTACTCGTAGCAAGCAAGAGGACATGCACACCATCATAGCTGGCAGACGCTGGAGCTGGGTTGGCCATGTCCTCAGAAGAGACCCCGATGCCATCACAAGAACAGCTATGCTTTGGACCCCTGAAGGAAAACGAAAGAGAGGCCGACCAAAAACAACCTGGCGGAGGACTGTGGAGGCTGAGATGCAAAGAATGAACCAGAGTTGGGGCACTGTACGAAGGATGGCCACCGACCGAGCAAAGTGGAATCAATTTGTTGTTGCCCTACAAGACGCCACTAGGCGTGATGGCCACTGACTGCTTTGACGGTCGGTGGCTAAGGATCAAAGAACCATTTGTAACTCTAATAGAGGTTGTTGCTATTTAACGGCCCTCCGATGGCCGAGGACTTGCAATATTTTCACAATTATAACTGCTTGCGCACCATCTCTATCAAAATCCTTATTTCAATCAATGTGTACACCATTTTCACTCTTGTCCTCGTCACTAGATCTATCATTCAATTGTTGAAACAAGTTTCTAGCCTATTCAGCCGTTAGACAAGATGTACAAGCATTTTTTTGTGGTCCTATCACTAGTTGCCACGGTTAACAGTTTTACACGATTTGGTAACTAACCAAAAACATGAACATAATATCAATTTTCCAGTGTTCTACAACAACCATGTTTTGGTAATTTGTTTTCTGGTAGCAAGTTAAAATTTCGAACTAGATCAGAAAGTGTTTCAGTACATTTTTCATTCGTTTTATTACTAAAATTAGATCGACGCTCTGAGCGGCTTGCCGCCCAAATGATGGTTTTCAAAAGCGGGTCCCACCGGCTTGCGGTAGTTAATGTGTTAATGACCACACAAACAATTTCAGTAGTGTTACAACTGCAGCCTCAGTTTTGTAAAGAGATTCCTACCATTATCACACATGCATTCAGCATTGCCATTCCTGTCTTGACAGCTTCCACGAACACAGGGATTTGCTACCTGACAAATGTTCACACTAGCATTACAGTTTTTTTCATATGTGTTTGGTTTGCATCTGTCAGAATAATAAAAAGAAGTTAATTTGTTTATGCATATATATATATATATATATATATATATATATATATATATATATATATATATATATATATATATATATATATATATATATATATATATATATATATATATATATATATGTATATATATATAACACAGTGCATTAGATGTATCAGTTCCATAATTGGAAAATAAGTAAAGCATAGTCTAAACTGCCTCTAATCAACAGTACAAACTTCATTATTATAATGCATTTTATTTGGAATGTAATGATACAATAAAGATTAAGTTACATTCATATACTTAGGCAAAGTTACGAGGGGCGTTCAGAAAGTAATGCACCACATCGTTTTTCTCAGGAGCTGTTTATTTAAAAAGCATGAAATTTATACACAATATACATGGATATGTCATGTAAACATCGGTATTATTCAACATAATCCCCATCAACTTGTACGGCTTTATGCCAGCGCAAAAACAACTGCATGTATTCCTAGCCCGTACTAGATTTTGTCTTGATCATGTAGCCATTTCTTCGCTGCATGAATCACTCCTTCATCATCTTCAAACCTTGTCCCACGGAGTGCATCTTTAAGTGGACCAAATAGATGAAAATCAGAGGGTGCCAAATCGGGACTATAGGGTGGATGGGGTAGTACAGTCCAACCTAATTTGGTGATTGCTTCCCGTGTTGCCAGACTTGTGTGAGGTCGCGCATTGTCGTGAAGGAGAAGCAGGTCTGCTGGATTCTTGTGCGGTCGAACTCTGCAAAAACGTTGATTGAGTTTTTTCAATGTCTTAATGTAAGCTTGCGAATTGATTGTCTCTCCTCTTGGCATAACGTCCACAAGAATCACACCTTCAATGTCCCAAAAGACAGTGATCATGACCTTTCCAGCTGAAGGAATTGTCTTGAATTTCTTTCTTCGTGGTGATTGCAGATGATGCCACTCCACTGACTGTCTTTTTGTCTCAGGTTCAAAATGATGTGCCCAGGTTTCGTCACCTGTAACGATCTTAGCCAAAAAGTTCTCTCCATCAGCATTGAAACACTCCAACAATTCAGAAGAAATTGCTTTCCTTTGCAATCGGTGGTCATTTGTGAGACTTCGAGGAACCCATCTTGCGCAAACCTTAGAAAATCCGAGAGTTTTTATAACTGCATTTGCACTACCAATGCTGACTGACAGCTGTAAGGCCAATTGTTGAGTAGTGATTTGCCTATCAGTAAGAATAATGCCCTCAGCGCATGTCAACATTTTTGCGTTGGTGGCTGTGGCAGGACGTCCACAGCGCGGCCGATCAAGCAGCTCTGTATCTCCACTTCCTGATTCGTTGATTCTCTGAACCCAGCAACTGACTGTACTCCTGTCGACTGCAAAACTTCCATACACATCACATAGACGCTTGTGAATGTTCACAACAGTTTCCTTTTCTGCAATGAGAAATTCTATCACAATTCGCTGCTTATAACGCAAGTTGCTAACACGCTCCATTTCAACGGTCTAGGGCAGCCGTATTATTCGGCCGGTTGCGGTTAAATTTGGTGCACACAATTGGCACATGCCATATTTGAAGTGTGCAAAATTGCATGCTTCTATCTTCATTATTAGCTGAGAAAAACAATGTGGTGCATTACTTTCTGAACGCCCCTCGTACATACACCATTTATAAGAACACAGCATATCCAGCATGTGCCGACGGTCAAGATAATATGGGCCTAACACCATATTCCCAATATGCCTCAATGGGCGTGTAACGGGTTCCTTTTTTTTTTTTTTAAATCCAGCATGCAAAAACATTAAGAAAATTGGAAATCTCTAGAAAAAGCTAAACACCTGTTTTTAGACTCAAATGTTACACCTGTTTATATATGAATGATCAGCCTTCAACAAATTTAATACCACGCCACCCTGTTGAGCACCATTCAATCAAGGTCCATCCACATCTTCCCTGCCCCCTTCATGCCTTGTCCCCAATTTCCTTCTCCATATGTCTCTAGGTCTCGCTCTATTTCTCCCACACTGGGAATTTCAGAACAAGGACTGCCTGGTAACACTACCAACTGGTTTGCTCAAAGTATGTCCTAACCAATGCCAGCATCATCTCCTCACCTCTTCTTTCAATGGCAATTTCTGGCTTTTTCCCATCAGTGATCCTGTCATACAATTTCAATCCTTCTATTCTGCACAAGCACTCACTTATACAAGTGTCAACTACTTGTTTGTCACTGAAGTTGTTTTCCATGTTTTCAGAGCTATACAACAGGACTACCTAGACATTTGAGCTGAAGATTCTTGTATCTGTGTTGGACTTGACTTCCTATGATTTCCAAACATTTCCCATTGAAATGAAAGCTTCTCTTGCTTTCTGTATTCTTATTTTGATATCACTGTCTGTCCCTTCAATTTTGTCTATACTGCTGAAATGATGTGTGAAGAAGTTGACAAATGATCTGGCAATCATTTGCTGCATTTATTCTCATAATCTTGTCTTTTTCCTGCATACATTCAGACTCAATTGCTATTTGTATCAGTTCTGCATAGGTGATCTTGTGATATCATTTCAATACTTCTATTCTGCACCCATTCATGAAAGTCTTAACTTCTTGATTATCATTGTAGTTGTTCTCCAAGTTTCAAGCAATCTGAATAATTCTTATTTTATCTTGCAACTGGTTCCCATTATGGGACAGAAGAGCCAGGCTGTTGGCAAAATCTAGAATGCCAAGCTTTTTTTCATCAGAGTCCATTGAATTCCTTTTATGTTGGTTCATGTAGTTTTCATAACCCACTCTATAGCCAGTGAGAAGAGAAATAGTGTAAATAAGCATCCCTGCAACATTTCAGTACTTATCTCAAAGCGCCCTGTAAGTTGTCCATCATCAATAATTCCATCTTTCATGTCCTCATATGTTTTCTTCATCAGGTTAATGAATATGAGAGGGGCTCCATAATTTCTCGTTAGTTTCCGCAATGATTCTCTGCCTTTTCATAATCCACAAATTCAGATGTAAAGCCCAATTCCAAGCTCTATAATTCAACTGTTATGCACTGTTTACTATCTAGTTGTACAGGATCTATTTTGCTGAAAATCTGCTAGTTTTTCTCTCAAATTGTTTATGGCTTCTTTTAATCTGTAAGGATAATTATGTTAAATATTTTTTTTCTGATATTGGTAGTAGAACTATTATCTGTAATTTGTGCATTCTTGCAAATCTCCAATCTTTGGCAGCTTGACCAGATGTTAATCCTTCCAGTTTGCTGGTTTTCCTACTCTCTCCCAGACTTTATCAAGTAGTCTGTATAATATCTTTGCAGAGGTGGCAGTGGCTGCATTGGTGGCCTGTGCAGGAATGCCATCTGACCCAGCAGCTTCCTCATCTCTTACAAGCCTTCTTTATTCTTATCTATTCTGTTGAAGGCTTTCTCATCATCTACATAACCCCATTGCATGTTCATATTATATTTTTGTCCTACATTTGTTTATTTGTCTTCTGCATGGATTTACTAAGAAATTCAGTATTTTCCATATTAATGTTCCCATGCTTAACTGGCAGGATTTTTTTAGGTTTTGATTTTTTAAATATGAAGTTTATTTTATCTATGGTTACGGTATTCAACTTAGGAAGGAGGTTTGGCATATGCCATGATGTGGACTCAAGGATCAGTCTTAATAAACTGAACTGTCTAAAATAGGTCAGAGAACAGAATACTTACTCGCAAAAGTATCCATTGAAATAGTTATGACACACAGCTCCATTAAGACATGTAGTAGAAGTGCATATCATGTTTTCAATTTCACAGTTTTTGCCTGTCCATCCAACAGGACATTGACACATGTAGTCATTAGCCATGTTTACACATGTGGCATTGTGCAAGCAGGGGTCTGAGGCACATTTATTTATATCAGTCTGTAAATAAAAATTTAAAAATCACAGCAACAACATATCAAGAAGACGAGTTAGGACCTCTGGGGCCTCGTAGAGTTAATAATGAAAGTCAACTGTGTGATAAATGTTACAACATATAACAATGATAGTTGACTGTGTGATAAATGTTAACAATATATAACAA
This sequence comes from Oreohelix idahoensis, assembly GCA_024509875.1. Lineage (NCBI taxonomy): Eukaryota > Metazoa > Mollusca > Gastropoda > Stylommatophora > Oreohelicidae > Oreohelix > Oreohelix idahoensis. Next base: position 175,490 of record JAMPIV010005897.1, read on the forward strand.
TTACAGTTGACTTCTTCTTCTTTGATCCTTAACCGCCGACCGTCAAAGCAGTCAGTGGCCATCACGCCTAGTGGCGTCTTGTAGGGCAACAACAAATTGATTCCACTTTGCTCGGTCGGTGGCCATCCTTCGTACAGTGCCCCAACTCTGGTTCATTCTTTGCATCTCAGCCTCCACAGTCCTCCGCCAGGTTGTTTTTGGTCGGCCTCTCTTTCGTTTTCCTTCAGGGGTCCAAAGCATAGCTGTTCTTGTGATGGCATCGGGGTCTCTTCTGAGGACATGGCCAACCCAGCTCCAGCATCTGCCAGCTATGATGGTGTGCATGTCCTCTTGCTTGCTACGAGTAAGCAGATCTTGGTTGGTGATGGTATTTGGCCAAAAGATTCAGTGAATTTTTCTTAGGCATGTTGTGTGAAAAGAGGACAATTTCGACATTTCCTTCTCTGTAACTCTCCAGCATTCCGCACCATAGAGAAGCACAGAAAGCACACAGCTCTGATATAATCCTAATTTTGTGCTTGTGCTGTATTGAGAGGACTTCCAGATGTTGTTTAGGCTAAAAAAGGCTGTTCTTGCCTTATTCATTCTGATGTTGATGTCTTTGCCTGTCCCGCCGTCTGGTGTTACTATGCATCCTAGGTATGTGAAGGTGTCCGTCTGTACCAGTTGCTGATTCCTTGCTGATATGGGCTCAGGGTTGCTCACATTGAGCGTCATGACCTCTGACTTTTTAAAATTGATGTTCAAGCCCACTTGCTGGCTAAACTTATTAAGTCTATCCGTTTTTTCCTGGATGTGTTGATGTGAATGTGCTAGTAGTGCAATGTCATCTGCATATTCCAGATCTTCCAATGTAGAAAATGTAGTCCATCTTATTCCTCTTGGATTGCCCTCTGTTGTCTGGCACATCACCCAGTCTATGACTGTTAAAAACAGAGTGGTTGATAAGGGGCATCCCTGTTGTACTCCTGTCTTCACCTCAAAGGTTAGGTTGCTCTGCCCAACACTACACGTAAAGTTGGCATAGAGGCTTTTTATGATTGACACTATGCAGCTTGGAATTCCGTAAGCCCTCAGTATTTTCCATAAACTGTCTCTATGTATGCTGTCAAAAGCCTTTTCAAAATCAACGAAATTAATGTACAGCTGTCTTTGCCATTCTGAGCACTGCTCTATAATGTTCCTGAGAGTGAATATATGATCTACACATCTTCTGTTCTTTCTAAATCCTGCTTGTTCCTTCCTCAGCTTTGTAATGTTATGATGTATGTATATAAGCATTACCTCGTCATCTACACAAGCACACACATGTTTCAGAAAGCACTCAGTACAAGCATGTTCAGTTCATAGCCATGTTTATTTACAGAATATCGTACATGTGAAGATTCGCATATTATTACAATGTGTGGTTCGTATTATTAATGTATCATATTATATTACATCCCCCCTTTTTTGAAAAAAAAAAATGTGTGCAAACATTTCCAACAAAATGTTTCATGTGAGAAAGGATAAGTATGTGTAATGCTCAGTGTGAGTATATATATGTCACTGTCTGTATCGGCTGGGAGGTGTCACTGTACGGCCAGAACGAGTGGTGTAAAGTGCTGGTGGTTCTGCGGAAGTCCCTGGTTTAGCTTGAGTTGGTTGTGATTTTGGCCTTGACGCTTGTTGGTTTTGTGGGGCACCAAGGTCTGGAGTTACTGCATTGTCTGTTGAAAGCATGGGAATTCTCTGTTCTGTTGTATTCTGTGGGATTTCTCTTATGTCCACTCTGTTTCGTCTCAGGAGGTTGCTGCTGCTGTCTGGTCTTAAAGTATAGCTCCTGGGTTCAGGGTTTCTGGAAATGATTGTTGCTTTTGACCATGTGTCATTGTTGTGGTTGTAGGTAGTCACATGCTGACCAGGATATAATGGTGGTAAGTCTTTAGCACATTTGTCATAGTTGAATTTCTGAACTTGCTGACGATGCTGAAGTTGATCATATGTGCTGTCTCTATGTTGTGGACGGAAGTGGACCTTAGATGGTAGGAGGTCTTTAATTCTTCTATCAAACATAAGTTCTGCTGGACTGTCGATCTTACTGTCTACCGGTGTTGTTCTCCATCTCAAGAGTGCTAGGTGTACATCCTCTGTTCTTGTTTTCTTCATGATTGACTTGATAGTTTGTATCTGTCTCTCAATGAAACCATTAGATTTAGGGTATCTAGGTGATGATGTTGTGTGTTTGATCTTCCAGTCCTTAGTGAAGTTTCTGTATGCTTGACCTGAGAAATGTGGACCGTTGTCTGATCTAATTTCATCTGGGATGCCAAACATGCTGCAATACTTCTTTGTAATGTCTGCAATAACAGCTGATGGTGAGGGTTGTGGAAGTTTCTCAATGATGGGAAATTTGCTGTAGTAATCAGCAATAATAAGATAGTCATTATTGTCGATTGAGAAAATATCAGTTCCTATAATGCTCCAAGGGCTCAATGGTATGTCTGATGGTATGAGAGGTTCTCTGCACTGCCTATTTGCATGTTCTTGGCAAATTGAACAGTTTTTACATAGTGTTTCTATGTCCTTGTTTATCTGTGGCCAGTAAACATCTTTCTTTGCTCTCAGTTGTGTCTTCACAATACCAAGGTGACTATTATGGAGCTGTTTAAGGATGATATCGCGTTGTGTTTCTGGTACAACAATGCGATCTCCTTTAAGGATCAGACCATCTTCGATGCTTAACTCGTCCCTCATCGAGTAGTATGGACGGATGTGTGTTGGAACTTCCCTGATAGAGCTTGGCCATCCATGGTATATCAGTTCTTTGAGAGAGTTAAGGATAGGATCTCTCATTGTGTCTTCTCTGATGTGTTCAAGCCGATTATCGCTAAACTTGACAAAATCAACTTTGATGTTTGGGGTAAGATCTGCTGTCTTGTTGGGGTTTGGTAATCTGCTGAGAGCATCTGCAAGACCTATATCCTCTCCTGGGATATACTGAATATTAAAATCATAACCTTGTGTTTCCAATAACAGAGCTTGTAGTCGTGGTGGTGCTGAAGCTATTGGTTTTTTATGAATCATCTCAAGTGGCTTATGATCTGAGAGAATTGTAAATGGGCGGTTGAAAAGAAATGTGTGGAAGCGTTTGATTCCAAAACGTACAGCTAGCATTTCTCTTTCAATGTTTGCAAGTTTCTTTTCGCCAGAACTTAATGATTTGCTTGCGTAAGCTACAGGACGAAGTTCTTTGGCATAGTGTCCTTCAGGATTTTTGTCTGGTTGCAAAAGTGCTGCTCCTAGGCCTTTCAGACTGGAATCAACCATGAGAAAAGTGGGTGCTTGCATGTCATAGTATTTCAAGCATGCATCAGATGATATGAGGGTCTTCAAGTGGTTGAATATGTGTTGGTAGTCTTCTGACCATTCATACGGAGTTTCATTCTGTAGCAGAGATCGCAAAGGTTCTGCAGCAGCTGACAAATTTGGTATGAATTGTGCTAGGAAATTGACAGCACCTAAGAATTGTTGCAGTTCCTTCTTTGTAGCTGGTGTTGGCATGTCATGAATATCTTCAACCTTTTTAGAGTCTGGTTTTACACCATTCTGGGTGTACAGCAATCCAAAAAATTGTATCTCCGTTGCCTTAATTGTACACTTTTTGCTGTTGAATGTTAGCCCATTGGCCTGTGCTACATGCATCAAGTTAATCAAGTTACGGTCGTGTTCTTGTTCTGACCTGCCGCAGACTACAATGTCATCCGCAATAGCCACTGTACCAGAACATTGCTCAACAATGTTGTCAATCTTCTGTTGGAAGATGTCTTGTGATACATTCAAACCAAATGGGAGTCTCTTGAAACAATATCTGCCGAATGGTGTTCGAAAAGTTGTAAGGAGTTGACTTTCCTCTGCTATCTCAACACTCCAGTATCCGTGTACAGCATCTAGTTTAGAAAAAATATTTGGCATTGTGGAATCTGTGAGTTATCTCTTCCACTGTATGCATTTTGTGTGGACAGCGCTTTAGACTGTTGTTTAAGTGTTTTGGGTCAAGGCAAACCCGAAGAGAACCATCCTGCTTCAGAACGGTTGTGATACTACTACACCAATCAGAATGCTCTTCAACCTTTCTAATAACATCGTTCTGCACCATCTTTTCTAGTTCTGTGGCAAGTTTCTGTTTAACATGTATAGGATACTTTCTAGGTGGGTCTATCTTTGGCTCAGCGTTGTCTTTTAAAAAGAATCTTGCCTTTCCTGGAAGTTTGCCTATTCTGTCGAACTGCTCTGGGAATCGCTCTGGTCATCTACTCCAGTGACGTGTAGAGTAAGATGTTCTTTTTTGTCAGCTTTAATGTTGTTAATAGTTACCACACTCAGCTTTTCGCACATTGGTAAACCCAAAATTGCAGGTCCTTCAACATCTACCAAGTAAAATGTTGACGATGTCCATTCAGAGTCTCTGTATAAACATTCAAGTGTTACTGCTCCGAAACAGTCTATACTTGTTCCATTGTAAGCTCTTAGCTTTGTCCTGCCACTCCTACTTTTTACATCTCTTGTGGGAAATCCTTGCTCATCCACCTTGTCAGGCATGATCTGTCTGAATATCCTTAAGGGTAGAGTGTTACCTTGGGCACCTGTGTCTATCTTGAACCGAATATATCTTTCTTTGTGCCTTTTATTTCCTGGTATTCGGAATTGTACCTTGCAGAAAGCCTGCGTTCTCTTTGGTTCATTACTGAAAGTTAGTATCTTCACAGTATCAAATGTGGAAGGATCACTTTCTTCAATGGAGTCAAGGTCCTCAGTCATCATAAAGTGTGCTTGTTTTGATGACTCTCTGCTGTGAAGGTTGTGTTGAGCACTGTCTTGTTTCCTCTTGAAACATAATTTTATCCAGTGGCCCCTCTTTCTGCAGTAATGACATGTAGAGTCTTTAGCTGGACAGTGGTTTTGTATGTGGTTTAGGCCACAACATTTACACATAGCACCTCTGCTTGTGTTGTGTTTTTCTTGTTGTTTCGAACCAGTTGCTTTGTTGTGTCTAGGTTTATAGCTTTTCACTGCATCCACCTGGGCTGCTAATGTACCTTGCTGAATTTGTTTAATGTTTAGTGCTTGTGCCTCGTGTTTCCTGCCTTCATCCAGAAGTTGTTGTAAAATTAGTGTATCACTCTGGCTCAGTATCCATTTCTGGAACTCTGGCATTGGTGTGCTGAGAAGGATCTGTTCGATAATTCGCTCTTTTTCTTCTTCTTTGTTAAATTTGCATACACTTGTTTTCTCCTTGATGCGAGTGAAGAAATCATCTAAACTTTCACCAGGTTTCTGTCGCAGGTGGTGAAGTTCTAATCTTGCCGCTCTAAAGTTCGTGTGCTTTATGATCAGACGTTTTTCAAATTCGTCCAATATGGCTACGGGGTCGGTCGCTGACTCAACAGGCATGGCGGTAGCAAAACTGTTGTAAATTTTCAAACCTTCATCGTCCAATGCTTCTAGGATATATGGAGTTAAGGTTTGTCCTTCCAGACCAGTGGTCTTGGAATATAGATCTATGCGTTGGCGCCATAACAAGAAAGCTTCACTCTTATCATCGTGACCGGCGAATCTCATTGGCGGTGCGTTGCGATATTGTTTCACCGCCATGGCTGACCACGATGACGAAAATTAGCCGAATACTGTACTCACGTGTTATCGTGTAGCTGTTTTGCGTCAGTCCGATATCGACCGCTGCCACCATGTAATGTTATGATGTATGTATATAAGCATTACCTCGTCATCTACACAAGCACACACATGTTTCAGAAAGCACTCAGTACAAGCATGTTCAGTTCATAGCCATGTTTATTTACAGAATATCGTACATGTGAAGATTCGCATATTATTACAATGTGTGGTTCGTATTATTAATGTATCATATTATATTACAAGCTTGTGATCTACTGCTTTTGAAATTCTCTGTATAATTATCCTGCCTAGTATTTTGCTGGGAACTGAGAGAAGAGTGATTCCTCTCCAATTATTGCAGTCTGCAAGATCTCCCTTCTTGGGCAATTTGACAATTATTCCTTTGTTCCACTCTGATGGTGTTGTCCCCGTTTTCCAGACTTGTGCAAATAGTGGTTCTAATAGTTCTGCTGCTAGCTCAGGGTCTGTCTTAAATAGCTCTGCATTTAAGTTATCATGGCCAGGAGCTTTTACGTTCTTTAACCTTTTGATTGCTGTGATGATTTCTTCTTTTCGTGGAATGTCTGTATTTACATCTAGATCATTTTCAACCTCAGGAACATTCAATTGTGTCTCTGGTGGTTCCTTGTTCAGAGTTTCTCTGAAGTGCTCTGCCCATCTTGTTTCCTGTCCCTCTGTTGTCATGATGAGATTTCCTTGCTTATCTCTTACTAATGTGATATTGTTTGCACCTCGTTTTCCGCTGATGAATTTAGTTATTTTGTATACTGTGCTTTGTTCATTTCTCAGTGCTGCCTCTTCTGCCTGTCTTGCAAGATCGTCTAGGAAGTTCCTTTTGTTGGCTCGGGTTTCCGTAACTTCAATTTTTTTTTACATAGACAGGGGTGTCAGCCCTATGCTAAAACCCCCAACCTGGAGGACCAGGGTGTCTGCTTTCGTCTGACCCCTGCCTGCGCAAACCTGTCCAGCTTGGTAGAACCTTCCAGGAGTAAAACTCCCACTGGCATAGCTCTGGGGGTAATCAGGGTACGCAAGCCGCCATACCTCGACAAGGTATTGACACCGGTGATGGCAGTACAGTTGACTGTGTGGTGATAAATGTTAACAATATATAACAATGATAGTCAACTGTGTGATAAATGTTACAATATATAACAATGATAGTCGACTATGTGATAAATGTTACAATATATAACAATGATAGGTGACTGTGTGATAAATGTTAACAATATATAACAATGATAGATGACTGTGTGATAAATGTTAACAATATATATTACAATGATAGATGATTGTGTGATAAATGTTAACAATATATAACAATGATAGATGACTGTGTGATAAATGTTAACAATATATAACAATGATAGATGATTGTGTGATAAATGTTAACAATATCTGCATACATCCACTTCCAACAAACACACTACAGTGAAGCAGAAGCTTCCTCTGTTCTCTAGAGACTAACTGAATCTGCACCAGAATTTTCCTTTCCGCTCCTTATGGAGCCCAGAGCCACAACTCCAGCTGGTGCTCCTTGCAGGAAGCCTGCAACAAGTAGTCACATGCTCTTGCCTTGATGGTTTCTGTGGCAATTTGTTTGACATGTTGAGGTTGCCAGCCTCATGCAAATCCTCATATTAGTCACCTTGTATGACATTCTTGAGGAAGCAGTAGTCGTATTCTTCCTTTTTGCCATGACAGACTCCCAGGAACTACACTGGGCACAAGAGTGAATACTGCAATTTGACTGTCAACATGTCTTCCTGTGCTTCTGTTCATTATGATTTCCATCTCTTCCCTCATATGCACTCCAATAATTATGTATAAATCAATCAATACCCTTTAGCTCCCATGGAGCACATGCCTTCAACAAACACACACCAAGTCATCTCCTGTTATGTGCCATCAGCTCAAGGATGAATATTCCAGCTACCAAGCCTGGAGATTTGTGGAAATCCAGATCTTTCGGCTTTCTCTGGGTTGCACCATGAACCTCATTCTCAGTGGAGCTTCTTCTGTCTTGGAATGGCTGAACTGAATTATTTCCTTTAGTTGACCTGCCCATGTTGTGTGTTGAAGATTTTGAGGTTGAAGATTTCAACATGACGTGGTAACCAGCCCCATGCCCAACCCTCCTTATTAGCTCTTTAAGGCATGCATGATAGGTTACAGTGTTACTATTCTTTGCTCCCCTTTCAGGCCTTGGTAACACACAAGCAAACAATTATAAATGTCCTAAAAAATATCTGAAAAGATGGAATTACTACCTCACAGTTTTTGCCAGTGTAACCAGATATACAAAAGCAATAGTAGGTACTGGCCATATCTTCACATCTCATGGTGCCAGCAGCACTGCACGGTCGCGATGTACAGCCACCCATTGGAATGTTACATCTGTCACCTTGGATTCAGAGGTTCACAACCACATAACAATTAAATCTGTGATTCTTTTCCACAAATGTCATTGTTTGACAGCAGATTACTTTTAATTCCTATATAATATATACATTATTATTATTATTATATATATGATTTTTAATGGTGTCAGCGAGTACTGTTTTGATTTATTGAAAATTAAGAAAACTGACATATTTTTTTTCACTGATTAATACAGTTTACAAGTAATATTTTATGGCATTCATTATTAATTTCTAGTTGTGAAGAATTTGTAGTCTGTTACTGTGAAAACTGATAATCAATAATGACATATGAGTCATATTTTGGCAGATCAATGTGGCATGTCTGATAAACTGGAAACTGACTCTAATTGCCAATATTAGGTTAATAAACTTACTGGGGACTCTGTAATGCATAAGTAGTTTTTTCAAAGTGATTATCCAAACTGTTGAATGCCTGGTCATAGTCAACATATTCAATGTAAAGAGTAACTATTAATAAAGCAGTATGAGTAATAGAGATTACATTAAATAATCTTTATGGTGTCAGCGAGCAGTTTTGTTTTATTGAAAATTATGAAAAATGACATACTTTTTAATTCATTGAGTAATACAGTTTACAAGTTTTTTTTTGGTATGTATTATTAATTAACAGTTGTGAAAAATGTGTAGTCTGTTATTGAGACAACTGATAATCTATGACATCTGAGTCATATTTTGGCAGATCAATGTGTCATGTCTGATAGACTGGAAACTTACTCAAATTGCCAGTCAAGAAAATACAATGTCTATGCTTTATATAGTACTAAATTTAAACACTACTTAAAGGAAAAAAAAATACTTCTTCAATTCTGCTACAGTTGTCCTCAAAAATGATTTCCCAGTGAGATCAAGTAAGTAAAAAGAGCTTAATCATAATCTTGTTCTGTGCTCGACAAGTGTTGAGAGCACAAGGTTGGAGACAGTGATTTCAAGTGCAAGTATCTAAATACCTTGGAAACCTGTGCCAGAACAGTTGCACTGATATGTCCCAACTAGATCCTGACACTTTCCTCCATTCTCACAAGGTCTGCTCAAACAATCATTAATGTTATGTTGACACAGGGAGCCTCCATACCCAAATGGACATGCGCAGCTGAAAGAAGAACCACTGGTGGCACACGAGCCATTATTTAAGCATGGATTTCTGGCACAAAAGTCTTTGGTCTTGCAAGTTAGTCCTCCTGTTGTGATAAACCCAAATTTTTCACTCAGATTATGTTAAATTTCTATTCCACTAAAATGAAAGCATTGCAACACTGCTGTATATGTTAAAAGTTTTGTATGTGAACACATGAACCATAACTAAGAAGGAAGACAATATCAAGATAAACATTTAATAAAAAAATTATACTTCTACAGGACAGGCTTCAATATGCAATTACAGGTCAGACTGGTTTTGCTATGCTGTTGTGTCAAAGGCAAGATTTTTGTGAGCAGAATCATTACCAGAAAAAGGTTAGAAAACAAATTAAAAGTGACACACATCACAACTAACATATTACCAGAGCTTTGTTCTGTGTATTCATCACATACACAAATGTAGGTATTGTTAGACACATCTTCAACACATTTGCCTCCTGGACCACAATTAACAGAGCTACACAGCAGTTTGCGCACTTCACAGAAACTGCCCATATAAGCTGAGTCACAGTCACAAGTAGAATTCAGGTAACCATCTTTGCAGGTGCCATTATTCCTACACGGGCTTGCGTAACAGTCATCTTAGAGAAAAACAAGGATTTAGGCATAAAAAATATGTAAGCTGTTCTTCAAAATTTCAGTTAATTGAACTGTTAATTTCAAGATTGACTGAAAACATCAGACACAAAAAACAAAAAATGAGGCAAATTATTTGTGTATATAGTAATTCACTTTTCTGTAGTTAACAGTTTCGTAGACATTAAGGGAAAGAGCAGCAGCGTCATTTAACTCATTCTAACCCATGAGTCGTATGATAAGCCAGGTAGCCATTTAGAATTACCTGATGGCTACATGGTGCACTCGCTTGAAATGAGTCCAAATTTGAACTAAAAATTACAAAATCCCTAGCCTTAAGCTGGTTTAAGTCATGCAAACACTTCCTGTAGACCAAGAGTTTTAAACTGGTAGAAAAAGAAGTATTTTGCTGGTTAATATTTGAGAACATTACTAAATAGTTTGTTTACAAACAGCATAGTCATAGACATCACAGCTACAATTTATCAACTGCAGCAGATTATTTCTAAATGAATTGTAATATTCTCCTTTCAGCTTCCTAAGGAGCACAGGCCTTCAACAAACTTATGCCAGGTCTTCCTTTCTTGTGCCATCAGCTGTAGAGGCGTGAATTTCCATTTTGGTGGCCTCTGTTGGAATGCCATCAGGACCAGCCACTTTTCCATTTTTTAGAAGCTTTACGGCCTTCTTTATTTCTTTCTTAGTTGATCTTTTACAGTTGATTTGTAGCCCCTTTTTTGACGGCTGGATGTCTGGGAGATTTAGTGGACCTGGTCTATTGAGAAATTCCTTAAATGTTCTGTCCACCCCTTTACTCGGTCTTGTATACTGCTAAGCAATTTCCATTCTTGCCTTTGATGAGGCCATTTTCTTGCATATATTTCCCAGTTAGCCTCTTTGTGCTGTTGTAAAGATCCCTCTTATTTCCTTTGGCTCCAGCTTTCTCTGCCTCTCTTGCCAACTCCTCAATCTAATTCTTTACTCTCTTTAATGATACTGACAGTGATAATAGCATATTTTCGATTCAGAAAATGACATTTCACAAATTTCTTGGCATTATATTTTTAAGTAATAAATTAACTAAATGTAGTGGGACAGAACTTTGTAACCAGTACTCTAGTTCAGCAATATGTGACTTGACCAATAAAATCATAAAAATTTGAATTTTAATTGTTCATGACAAAATTTATTGGATTACTTTTCCACTGGATATACGTTTATATTCTGGAGCTTTTGCTGCCAAGGAATTTAAAAGAGCTGAAATATACACATGGAAGTACACAATTTTACTTAATTTGGTTAAAGAAATTTTAAAGTCAAAATAGAAAAAAATAGGGATCAGTCTATTTTCTAATATTGTATAATCTCTTGAACCTAAATATGTCAATTTCAGTTGTCAGGCCACATTGTAAAGTGTATTTTGACTTTGAAAATTGTACTTTCTTAAGAAATTGTGTTTTACCTATGATGACAACCATAATATCTCAGAAATAAACTTTGAGACACTAATTTTCTTATAAATTGTTTATTTATTCATCAATCAACATGAAATATGGCACAGATTGCATGATAAAAAGTTTTTCACATCAGATTACTGATATCTGATAGTTTAAATATATAAATCTTTTCTTTTTTATCCTCTAATTCTTTTATTTCGCTACACAAAACTTTAAAAGGTGGGATTGTAGACATCGTGTTTATAAAGGTCTTTGTTTTTACACCTCAGACACAAGAAACTCAAATCTCTTAGGTGATATTTACAATTTAAAACATCCTATGCTTTAAACATTGTTAATTTATTAGCTGTGCTAAAGTCCTTGCTTAATGTAACTTAAAAATTCTTGCTTTGAACTATTTATTTGTTTTGAACCATGTGTTGTCTATATCTCAAGGTTGACTCTTATTACAAGTTTGAAAACCTGGCACACTGACTGACAGCAGTCAAGGGCTCAAATAAAAGAGCATAAAAAATTTTTTTTTCTCAGTCAGCCTTCAAACAGAACATAATGACGACTTGAACATGTACATGTGAAAGTTCTACTCTCTCTTTCTCATTGTTCAAAATAATTTCATTTGTAAAGTGTAAACACAAACGACAGGAAACTCTATTCAGAGCATTACAACAGGAGGCAATCTAATCATCATAAGCAGACATGTCAGACAAGTGTTCTGGCCCTTTTATCTCCTTTACCGGGAGCCGCGCTGGTGTAATGGCTTCGGCGTTGTACTGGCGACCAGGTGTTCATGGTTCAAACCCGGGCGTCGGCGTTTGAAGAAATGTTTACGGCCGGAAATTTGACTGAATAGCCTAAACGGCTCCTGTGATAAACCCTCTGTGGATGGGAAGGAGCGAAGCTCCTGACCGGGTTGGAAGGAAAGTCCTCAGGTTCCCCAGCCTCGCAATGACATGTCATTGGGCCGAAGGGCTGAAAGCCCAAAGGCCGCTGGTTAAGAAAAAAAAAAAAAAAAAAAATCTCCTTTACCCTCTGGCAGAAGGGGTGTGGGCCCACTTCAGTCATGAAGTCACTCCCAAGTGTCAGCCTCCTGTTGTTGTTTTTTTTTTTTCCTTTTCTTCCCGCATGTGCTGGGAATTGAGCCTATTCCAGATAGATATTTATATTGAAAAGTATTTTTTTTCTTTTTTAAGAGTGCAATAAGCAGGACAGCCATCAGTTTCCTACAAAGATAGGAAGAAAAACTGGTAGGACCAACCTGTCTCCCATAAATCCTGGCAAGCAATGACACAGACGCCCATTCACCAAGTTTTCACACATGCCGTTATTCTGACAGTAATCAGGTGTACATGTCTGGATTATTTGCTCACAATTTTGTCCAAAGGACCCTGCAAATGTCACAGCATAAAAATATTCTCACTCTGACACAATTGTTATTACTGAAAAACAAATATTTTACACGTTCAGTGCAAAGACTGTGAAGGAATCAGTATTCTACACTTGCAGAGAGGAAACTAAATGAACAGACAGTTGCACAGAAAAGGAAAAAGCAACGGAAGGAAATCAGAAACTAAGACACGTGAAACAAACCATGGCAATCAATTTGAACAGCACTAACACATCATTGCATGAAATACATAGTTAATGCAAGGTTAACATGACAACAACAAAAGATGTTTGTGGGAGGGAAGAGAAAAAAGAAAATTAAAAACTAATTGTCTGTACATTATATCATCATCATCATCATTTTTCTACTTTGGCTCCTTCTGGAGCACAGAGGCACCACTGCAGCTGGTAACCTTGCAGGAAGCCTACACCATACATGCCACACGCTATGGTTTACCCATAATCTGTACGGGGTGTTTGCGTTTTCAGATGTGTACGGCCCGTACAAACGTCTGTACGGGTTTTTTCGCCTAATTATTAAACATACATATAAATCGATCGTCTTGTGCCACTACCGTAGCCGTAATTTGCGTCATTTTTAATGTTATTTGCAAGAGAGTTAGCTTCCGTTTCCGATCTTTATTTAGTAATGGGAGTATCCGCGTTTATTTTCTGTGAATTTTTTAAATCGCAATCAATCGGCATCGAATACGCGGCCATTTTCGCTCTAATTTTAATGGATTCTGATTCCGATGCGATGACAAGGAGATCTTTGTCTTTATTAGCGCTAATATCGGTTCTCAGAATATGGTTGATGGCAGAGATGGAAACGAAAGTAGAATGTCATTGCTAGTATGTATAATTTTAGGGGTTAGGATTAGGTTTATCGGAAAGGTTTAGGATTACGGCCGAATGTCACTGCTGACGAGGGCGTTTGTTGCTTTGCTACTGATGATGGGTGTAATGAAAAGATCGTCATTTGATTTGTATTGGTCAAATGACTTTCATTGAGATGCAAAGGAAAAGGACTCTTCGTTTGTTGGTTCTTTTTTTAATTTAAAAAAAAAATTTTAATTAAAAAAAATTTTTTTTTAATTTTTTAATCGTTTTTTTCATCTTTCCATACCTCTCTTCCTATCACATCTAACATGTACACAAACAAATTTTATATCATCAGATTCATCATTCATTTATTTCTATACAGTCCAAAAATTAGAGCAATTGACCAAAAAACTATAGAATTTACAAGTCATCCACTATAAAAAAAGGGGGTGTTGTGAAAAAGAATGCAGCTGCAGGGCACATTTTCGGGAAAACAATGCAGCGTGCTAAAAGATAAGGTCCTATCAAACACAGGATTTCCTGGTCTGTTAGTGATAATTAAGCGCAGAAATAGACTAAATGATGACATGATCACATCATTTTTACAGTGCAAAATAAACTCAGACAAATATTGTTTGAGTTTTAAAATAAATGAAGACCTGTTTTAAAAGGCAAAGCCCCCATGCCTCTATGATGCAGCTGTAATTGAAATTTTTTTTACACGAATTAACTCTTTTGATAAGTTTTTTCTATCTTTTTTTGTACAGGTTTTGCTGGTCTTTGTACAGAGTTTTTGAATTTTTTGTACAGGTTTTTCATCTCCGAGGTGTGGCATGTATGGCCTACACCAAAGCATTGATGTGCTCTTCTAGTGGTGGTTTCAGTAACAGTTTGTTTTACATGATGAGGCTGCCATCCCCATACACAACCTCATGTTAGTAGCCTCTTATGTCATGCTTCAAGAAGCGGTAGTCCTATTCTTTATCTCAGCAGAGACCTGCAGGAGCAACATGAGCTGTACAACATATGCTGTCCAGCTCAAAGCTGAAGGAAGTGTCACAACCAAATGTTAAAATTTGCCCTGCCAAACATTAAAACTTACTCTTTGAAATATTAACTATTCCTTGTCTATTGCACCATAGGCTGACATTCTAACGTTGCAAAATGCCAGATTATTCCTTCAGAAAACATCTTCTGTGAATGCTTACCTGTCAGGCATGAACAAGTATAGTTTGATCCATTTGTCAAGCACGTACCACCATTGTAACATGGATGAGAAGCACAAGGGTCAAATGACTTATTGCAGTATTCTCCAGTCCAGCCTTTGAATGCAAGTAAACATTATATCAACACTGTGTGCCTTTAGAAGAAGCTTAATTCAAAGAATCATAAGATAAAGAGTGTACATATGAGCAGTATGATTAGACATGGGAACAAATGAGGGAAGAACAAAAGAAATAAAGGAAAGAATAATGCAAGAAAGAAGGTTCAAGAAGAAAAAAATTATAATGTTTTCAATTAACAAAAAAACAAAAAAATGAAGTGACAAAAAAGAACTGAAACCTATCATTCTGTACCATAAGTTTAAGTTCTCTTTTGTCACTTTTAGTTTTATGTTGAATGTTTATATGTAATGTACACAGTATGTACAAATCATATTTAGAAACAGCTGTCTAGCTATCAATTTTACCATCATTACAAATGCAAGACCAGATGTGAGGAAGACGGATTACACATGTTCCATGCTGGCACATGCACTGAGTTAGATCTGCAAAAGAATGCAAAGAACGTATATAAAAGGAATATAATAAGAATAAAAAATTCATTATGGCAAATCAACGATAACTGATAAGCAATTTTATCGGTTTATTTTTTTTTTTTCAACTACATCAAGACTTCATAAATGTTTGTATTGCATGTGCTTATACTTCAACTACCCATCATTTCTGTTTCCCATGGAATATAGGGCCCCCAAATGTTGCTTGTCACAGGTTTCTATTTTGGCAGGATTCTTCAGCTCTGCTCATATGGCTCTGTTGCTTGGGCTTTGTCATACTTTGTTCTATTCCAGGCTTTCTTTTGGTTTTTTATTAAATAAGTGAAGTATTTTGAAACTCAAAATATTTATTATGCCATATTTGAAACATGATACCAAAAGGTGAGTCAAGTGTCCATTTTTGGAGGTACTGAAATATTTTTATCAACAATTATTTCAGAAGTTGTGCTAATCTGAAAAAATGTGTGCAAAGGGCATATGTTTTCATAAAAACTGAAGAGAATGTTTGTTTTCCTGAGTTTTTCTTTCATAAGACACCCTAATAAAAATGAATATTTATGTGCTTGCAGAACAAATTTCTATGCTTACTGGAAGCTGGTCAAAGTACTTTATGCAAAAACTAATGTCTGCATTTTACTATAGCTAAGAAACAATATAAACTAGATATTATTCAAATATTATCAACTCAAAATAAATATTTTCTAAAAGGTTATATATTTTTCACTATTCTGTTTCTCAGTTTAATGCTCACCAGAACAAATAATATTTTGTGGTATTATTCTACATCTGATTTTGAATTTAGAAAATATGCTTCTCTAATAAGACCATAATTTTGTTGTTAACATTACTGTAGTTAGACTATGAATCTGACAGAAAGGTTTTACAATATATTTTCTTGAAAAAGTGACTATATACTCATGGTATACAATTATAAGCTTTTCAACTTAATCCAAAATGATATTATTTCACCCCACTGGGCAGCGCTAGTCTAATACATCTGCAAATTTCCTATAAATAAATACTTTGATTCCATACAGTTTACACCTTTTACCATGCACTAGTCTGTGTGCAGTTCATAGCTTCTAAAAGTTATTTTGTGAAGATACACTATTTAAGAATAATTCATAGCTTATAATGTTACTTCTTACATATGCATTCATACATGTAATTGATATATTCTAAATCTGTTTACCTACACATGCACTACGTAAACATATTATAATTATTCCCCCATCAAATGCATTCTATATTTGCAATTTATATCTTCAAAAATCCATTCCAGTAGATGCATTACTACCTTTACACAAGTTCAAGAAAACAGCAAGATACATGCTTACTTAATTTAAGACAGTCACTAGCACTGGTTTTGCCAGTAGAATTAGTGTACTGATCAAAACTAGCACATTCTGTACATGTGATGGCTGCCGTCTGATTGCTGTAGTGATGCAAGGGACAATCCCTGCAGTTCCCATGACCATCATCTTCATTGAAAGTTCCAGAAGTGCATGGTGCTGTAATAAAAATTAATCATGTGTATCTGTGGTCTCACAATAATAATTATTTTGGTATGTCCGCAAACTAAGGCAATCATTAAAAAATCCAAATCCACAGTGATCAATAAATCCCTTGATCCAAGCGAAGGTTAATAATCACATCCTTGACAATTACAACACAGTTTAAATATTCTCTTGTTTCTTTGAACATGCTTAGACATTAATTTGCATGGGCCTGAAGGAAACAAATGTGTTTTGACAATTTTTCAAACCAATATTTCGACTTCCACTATACTGTAACTCTAAGAATATATTCATCTTGCTCGCTTTTATAAAGCATTGTGTATACATTAACACAGTTTAGATTTAAAAAAAAAAAACAAATATACCAACACATGTTGGTGATTCGTAGTTAGAATGGTTATCTTCTTAGCAACAGTTCTGTGTTCAAATCCTAGCAGAGATACATTTTTTGTTTATAATTCGGTCATCTGTTTCTAGTTTTTATAAATGTGTTTTTGTCAATTTGTAGCAGGCTGGTCGTACGAGTTTCAGCAGACGCTGTCAGGTAGACAGATGCTAAGACATATACACATGTATATGCCTAATTTACCAGAGCTGCCTAGACACATTACTCTGGGGCCGGGTGTATAGAGGTTTAGTCGTATAGATGTTGGTAGTACTTCATGTTGTTTTCGGTAAATCATAAGATGTCGTTTGTTTTATCGTAAGAATTTTAACACATCAAACAGCAATTGGTGCAAGACAATTCAACTTCATAACGTAAGAAGTTAATTTAAACAAAAGTTGTCAACGAAGACAACGCAGTTCCTGAATGCAAAGTGACATCTCCCAATAAGTAGGTTGAAATATTCTTTATCGAAATTCGTCGTTTATTCTGATGTAATGATCTCCAGTCGTATGGATCTGATGTCAGGCATAAAATCTAGTCTGGGTCATCATATCGGCGGTTGTTCTTATCTTGGCTTATTGTTGAGTCTCGCTAACTAAAAGAAGGTACAGGGAGAAACTCAAGGATTGCTCTGTTCAAAGATGGAAACATCCTCATGGGAAAACAGGCAGCTGATCACTTTGCAGGCTCCTTTGCTAAAGACAACAACATCGAAGTTAGCCCAGAGAAGCAACAGGAGACTCGCGAGAAACAACAATACGCAGGATGAGATGGAACCATACCTGAAGTTATGGAGGCACCAATCACATTCAGAGAACTGGAGCTTGCAATATCCAAATTGAAAATGAGAAAGTCGCCAGGAGTTGATGGAGTGTCCAATGAAATGATTAAGAACTTAGGAACCGCAGCCAAAACGAAGCTGCTGCAGATCTTCAATATCTGTTGGAACTCAGGCAGAGTTCCACAGACCTGGAGGGAAGCAATCATGATACCACTCCTAAAACCAGGAAAAGACAGTTCCACTGCCTCCAGCTACAGACCAATCAGCCTTACAAGCTGCCTCTGCAAAACAATGGAACGTATCGTCAACCTCAGGCTGTAGTGGTACCTTGAATGTGAAAACCTTCTTGTACCACAGCAGGCGGGCTTTAGGCAGTGTTATTCTACCGAAGATCAGGCAACTTACCTTTCCCAAGAGATTGAGGATGCGTTCCAAGATAAGAAACTGGTACTAGCAGCATGGATAGATCTAAGGAAAGCATTTGACAAGGTTTGAAAAGAAGGGCTTCTGAAGAAACTGAGAAATTGTAGAGTGAATGGAAAGATGTACAAATGGGTGAAAGCATACTTGCATAACAGAAGAGCCCGAGTACAACTAGATGGCCTCAAGAGTAAGAAAATTCTACTGCGTCATGGCGTCCCTCAGGGAGGGGTTCTGTCCCCCACACTTTTCCCAGTCTACATCAACGACCTGGTTGCTGAACTACCACATGGAATGAAAGTGGCAATGTACGCTGATGACCTGGTAATATGGTGCACAGATGAGCATGCAACAGTGGCCACCAAACTGCTACAAAGAGCTATAGATGCCTTAACCTCATGGGCAAATAGATGGTGTGTCAGCATCAACACTGACAAGTGCAGCACCACGCTCTTCACCCTCTCTCCCAAACAAAAAGCTGGTGTCATCAAGATAAACGAAGAGCTCCTGAGAGAAGATAAACAACCCACCTATCTCGGAGTTACATTCAATGATAGGCTGATATGGAAACAGCACATCAACAAGGCATCAACAAAGGCCAGGAGAAAGTTAGCCATCCTGAGAAAACTAAGTGGAACCACATGGGGAGCCAGCGGGAAAATACTTAGTAAAGTTTACCAGCAGGGCATATGACCACACCTGGAATATGGGTCAGCTGCGTGGTGTCCAGCATCAAACATCACATTGCAAGAGCTAGATAAGGTGCAAAACCAGGCGCTTAGGGTCATCACGGGGGCAATGAAATCAACGCCTATAGTGGAGATGAAGAAAATGGGGAGGATACAAGCACTGAGAGAACGCAGAGACACGAAAGTGCTAACACAGGCAGAAAAGTTCCTCTGTATGCCGAGCCATCCAATGAAGGACAGATTCCAAAACCTAGCAATGGGGCGACTGAAAAGAAGCAGCTTTATCCACCAGGCCAAACGATTTTGTAGACAAACCTCAGACCTGCCTGAAGTTAACAGCCCCCTAACGTCTGTGCCAGAACAAACCCCTTGGAGAGAGGAGCTTGGACACCAGTACACATCCAGACAAAAATGAAAGGAATATTCGACAGGGATGAACAGAACAGCGTGCAACGTAGGACAGTCACTCTCAGTTTCCTGGATGATGAATACCCACAGGACCTCTGGGTCCGAGTATACACGGATGGGTCAGCACAGAATGCAGTAAAGAATGGAGGAGCAGGAGTGTACATAGAATACCCAAACAACACTAGGGATACGGTCAGAGTACCAACGGGGAAATTCTGTAACAACTATGATGCAGAAGTCCAGGCAATCAAGGTGGCAACTGAGAAACTACTGAACACCAATCTCGGTCCACAGCCTGTAGTATTCCTGACAGATGCAAGATCAGCACTCCAAGCACTTCAGTCCAGAAAATTGCCAAGTATACAAGCCCTACTTTCTGAACTGTGCAACCAGCGCAGGGTCGCCATGTAGTGGATACCGTCTCATTGTGGAATACCAGGAAACGAGAGAGCAGATGGGCTGGCTAAAGAAGGTGCTGCAGACGAGCAACCGGATGTACCAGTTACGTACCATCAGAAGAAAAAGATGATCAAATCAATCAGAAAGCCACCAACACCAACACAGGATGACTACCAAGCTATGAACAGATCAGAACAAATTGTCATTCTGCGCCTCAGAACAGGACACAACCGCCTCCGCAGCCACATGTATACAAAATTCAAGATTGGCAATTCAGCCATGTCTACATGTGGACAGGCACCCCAGACTGCGGAGCACGTACTTCAAGATTGCCCCGAATATGATATATTGAGGCAAACCCACTGGCCCAGAGAAACAACACTGGAAGCAAAACTATACGGACCTCTGTATGAACTACAAAAGACAGTGAAGTTTATACAAGAAACAACATTGCAGATATAGATAATATATTTCAAGCGAACGAAAGAAGAAGAAGCTAACTAAAATTGTCATTGGCACATAGGTTCAATGTCATTAGCAAACTTGTCATTCCTTTGCTTTATGCTGAACCGTCAATTTAGTTCGTTAGCTCAAATTCTCTAGGCATAGTTAGTGAATTACAACTTCAGATTTAGTGTCAACCAAAGAAGGTAAAGTTGTACCATGGTTAAACACTTCTATAATGTGTATTGATTCGAGACTACTCTTACTTACTTACTTACTTAGTCGTTCCCCTTCTACCGTGAGGTGTAGAGGTTTGGAAGAGAGAGCGCCAGACCATTCTATCAGCTGTCTTCTTCCTGGCCTGGTTCCATTCTAGTCCTCGGTCCTTCAAAGATTGTCTAATGTTGTCCTCCCAGCGGACTCTGGGTCGTCCTGGAGGTCTGGATCCCTGGCTCTTTGTTTCCCATGCTTGTCGTGGTAGCCGATCTTCTCCCATTCTGCAGACATGGCCAAACCATCTTAGTTGGGACTGTTCTATTTGGGTCTGCAGCGGATGGGATTTTAGGCCTTGACGGATCGTCTGGTTGCGGACCATGTCTCTTCTTGTTACTTCAACCACTTTCCTCAGATACCTCATTTCTGAGGTTTGGATCTGGCTTTTGTGGGTTGTAGTCATTGCCCACGACTCGCATCCATATGTCAAGACTGGGACATAGGTGGAGCGGTATACAGCCATCTTCGTTTTCTTACCAACCTCTTTCTTGCTGAGGAATCCACGATTTATGGCCTGAAAAAGTCTCCCAGCTGCTGCTTTTCGAGTGGCCAACTCTTCTTTGATGCCTCCCTTTCGGTCTATAATAGCTCCGAGATATTTAAAGTGGTCGACCTGCTCCAGGACCTGTTCTCCCAACTTAATCTGATGTTTTCTTTCTTCTCGTGATATCACCATGGATTTTGTTTTAGAGCTGCTTATGACCATCCCTCTCTTCTCCAGCTCTTCCTTCCAGACTTGCAGGTTGGATTGGAGATATGCCTCTGATTTAGCAATCAGGGCAACATCATCAGCAAATGCCATCTCCGAAATATAGACCTGTCTCATCTTCCAGTACCCCACTGAATACTTTCTTGTTCTCTCCTTACATGCCTTGATGACATCGTCCATAAGGAGTATGAAGAGGTAAGGTGATAGGATATCACCTTGTCTTACACCAGTGGTGGTCCTGAACTCTTCTGACTTATGGTTTGCTGTCCTCACATAATTTCTGCAAGACTTGTAGAAGCTCTGTATAGCATGAATCAGAGGTGCTGGAATATTCTTCCTTGCCAAACAGTCCCAAAGTTTGCTCCAAGGGACCCTGTCAAACGCCTTTTCCAGATCTATGAAACAAAGATGGATCTCACTCTTATACTCAAGGGCCTTTTCACTCAGCTGTCTGAGTGTGAAGATTAGGTCTTGAGTACTTCGGTTTGCTCGGAATCCGCACTGGACCTCATCCAATTGTGGCTCAGCTAGGCGTCGGAGTCTCTGCTCTAGGATTCTAGAGTAGATTTTACCAGGGACACTGAGAAGGGATATGCCTCTATGGTTTCCACATTGTCGATTGTCACCCTTTTTGAAAATTGGTGTTATGATGGCAATCTCCCAATCCTTTGGTATGGTCTTGTTGCACCATGCTGCCTGTAGGACCTTTAAGAGTAATAGGTCGCCTGATGCTCCCATGTACTTAACCATTTCTGGTGTTATACCATCATGCCCTGCTGCTTTGCCCATCTTGATTTTCTCCAGTGCTGCCCTCAGTTCTTCCATCTTTATGTCATCTTCACCATCATTGGTTTTCTCTTCTGTGCTAGTGTTTATTATTTCTGATGCTTCATCATGCTCACCATCCAGGAGTTCTGAGAAATATTCTTTCCATCTTTCCATTACTTCCTTCGGGGCAGTAAGCAATTTGCCTTGCTTGTCCTTTATAAATTTGAGAGGGCATTGTTTTTCTTTCCTCATGTTCTTTAGGGTCTTATAGAACAATTTCTGGTTTTCTTGTGCATCTTTTTCTAGCTTTTCTCCAAATTCTTCCCAGGACTTCTGTTTTGCTGCTAGCACTTTGTTCTTTGCTTCTGTTCTGAGTGTCACATATTCTCTATATTTTTCCATTTGTCCTGTTGTGTTTTTAGCTCCCAAGTATTGTTTCCATGCCATTTTCTTCTCTCTTATTTTCTCTTTGACTTCCTCTGTCCACCAAGGTGTCCTCTTTCTCTGGTTCCCAAGTCGGACTTCACCGCATGCTTCTGCAGCAGCTGTCTTTATGATATCCTTGAATTTATTCCAGAGGGTTTCCAAGTCATCAGGTCGTTCTTCGGTGTTGCTCACTGCTGTAGCAATAAGCCCCTGATATCTGGTCTTAATTTCTGGCTCTCTAAGCTTGTAGGTCCTAATGCTCATTTCTCCTCGAGACTACTCACGAGTATAATATGTCACTGGTTTTACAAAACCAGTAACCAGCGAGGTGAAATGAGAATAACTTCCTCCAAATTGGAACGGCATTTAATTGCGCTCGATATGTTGAACCACATTAATATCATCTTCAGTGTTTTGAGATCGGTTTGAAAGGAATGAAATTACAAGCTGTTCCCCTGTTGAAGTCTGGTATCCAAGATCTTTTTTTAAAACCTTGCTGTCCCAGGGTAACGTCAGATGCGCGTATCGCGTATTTGTGTTGTTCGTTTTATAGCACGTCTGCTACCGACCAATCATTTTATTAGTTATATAAGTATTAAAACCAATAAAACAGTATTTAATCAGTTTTACGAATAACGGTTTACAAGAAACAAGGGACGTTTCGGGTTTTACCCTTTGTCAGCCACAAACAGGTGACAAAGACAAGAATACATATAGATACTAAAAAACTATACGGTGATGATGTAGTTTTTTAGTATCTATATGTATTCTTGTCTTTGTCACCTGTTTGTGGCTGACGAAGGGTAAAACCCGAAACGACCCTTGTTTCTTGTAAACCTTTATTCGTAAAACTGATTAAATACCGTTTTATTGGTTTTAATACTTATATTTCTTACCAGTTTTACAGCAGCCCCTTAATTTATTTTATTAGTTAATCTAGTTCCCTTCCGGAGCATTTATTCTTTTCTGTTTAGAGGCTATCCATTCATTATTATCTTATGACGTCATATGGACAGCCTACCAGACTTAGGTGGTAGTTTCACTGCCACAAATTATAGTTTCCAAGTGTCTCTTTGCCTTGACAAGCTTAAATGCTTGGTGGAAGGTGAAAGGTAGAAGAAATGGAAAAGAAGAAACTGAATACAGATGAAATGGTGTCATCCTCAGGACACGAGGCAGAAAATCCCACACCATAATTTTTTTATGGATTACTTGCTAGTATATTAAGAAAGACACTGGGTTGGCCATGTCCTCAGAAGGGTCCCTGACACCATCACCAGAACTGCTATGCTATGTTACGGTATATGATATTAACGCCGTCTGCTAAAGGTTACCAGACGTGCAATTGTAAAGGTTAAGACATTTAATATATTGCGATAGATGTTTCAATTACTGAACGCTTCATACACGATCGATTATGACGTGTATAGCGTTGTTTAGGACACAGTCGGTAACTAAGAAACCATACCCTTTTTACATTGACCGTCAAGCTGTTAAGACGCGTCTGACTCTCCTTCCAATGTTGGGCATGGTATTGCCATACAGATATATTTTATGCAAGTACGGACATGGGTCAGTCCATTGCTATTACGAAGATTTGAAATGATTAAAGGTCAGTACGAAAGTGAAAATTAAGGAAGGATGAATTACAGTCCATAGTATTTGATTTTACCAGACTCATAGACTCACTGTCGGCCGTTGGAAAACCCCAACCGCGCGTGCATAGAGCTATGACAATCTGCATACAGTAATTTGATTATTGGACAAGGACTGATAGGATATCTACATATCTATGCCATATATTTTCAAGTTATAATATGTACCTTTGTGATCAACATGCATGAATCGTCTTGACGTGTAACCTGTATTAAATATTTGTGGACTCTATGAACCGACTTGTCACATCAATCGTATTCCAAGGTTCAATTATTGTTCAGAATCTTCCACCCCTGCATTCGCGTAATCTTACATAGAAGGCACGATACACGATCACTCAAGAATATCAAGAAGATAAAACAATGGCCAGACATTTATAACTGTTTTATTAATATCACATGGAACATTGTTCAGAGCTAACCAAACCACGCCTTGCAACAGACCACTTGCAACAGTGGTGCCCGGTGTCTGGGGACGAGAAAACAACCAAAAAACAAAAAAATTTTTGAATGACTTTCGAAGGAAATATTTACGATCAGTTTTCGATCACATGATCCAGCTGAAGATGACGTGGAACTCAGTCTAATGCCTAACAACGCGACGTCACTGAAATTCGTGTAGGTGAAACTATCGGAGAAACTGAAGTCGTTCTTTTAAGCCTAACCAAGGGAAAAATAAGTCATTTGAAGCAGACACAAGCAATGGACTGACCCATGTCCGTACTTGCATAAAATATATCTGTATGGCAATACCATGCCCAACATTGGAAGGAGAGTCAGACGCGTCTTAACAGCTTGACGGTCAATGTAAAAAGGGTATGGTTTCTTAGTTACCGACTGTGTCCTAAACAACGCTATACACGTCATAATCGATCGTGTATGAAGCGTTCAGTAATTGAAACATCTATCGCAATATATTAAATGTCTTAACCTTTACAATTGCACGTCTGGTAACCTTTAGCAGACGGCGTTAATATCATATACCGTAACACCCCAGAAGGACGGCAAGAGAGAGGCAGACCAAAGACAACCTGGTGGAGAACAGTGTGGAGGCTGAGATGCAAAGCATGAGCCAAAGTTGGGGCACGGCACGAAGGATGTAGACTTCAGCACCTAAAACAATGGGACTAAATCAGCAACATGGAGCTGTGGTAAAGGATAAGCTAAGACCAAACAAGGAATGTTTTAACCTCTAACCTTAATTAACACCATATAGCCAGGAAACCACAAGAAAAAATTTAGACAGGAAAATCTGTACAAGGTGAAAATGAAAATAACCTGGAGAGAAATAGGAATATGTGACCAAGATAAGGTAATTTTTGTTACGAGAAGTAAGAACAATAGTCCTTCAGTTCTATACAGAGCTTATACTTTCCAATGCAAGAAAATCACGGACAAAAGATTTCCAGAGATGACAGAGGTGTGTTTTTAAAAAAATAAATGTTAAAAATACCATGGGGAGCTAACAAAGATTTCCTCTTCATCATCATTTGCTTTCCCATAACTACACCTATTTGTATCATTAAGTTGGTTGTCTTCATCAGAGTTATCTCACTACCCTACAGTTTCCCTCTCAAGGGGTTTCAGTTACAGCCATGCTGTCAATCAGCTCCTCTTGTGGAACCAACATTCCTGAAGAACATATTCTACTGTCTGGTCATTTTCCCCACATGACCACATGTGTCTGTCTGATTTATTGACCACATGGTTTCTGTTTCTACAGTGATTGACAATTTTCACTGTATCTCTCATTGACAAGGAGAAGTATGCTTCAGACTCTGGGTGTTCTTCATGCCAGTTTTGTAACAAATGCTAATGAGGGTGTGTTGAAAGGGATCAATGTGCAGAGGGAACATATTACACAACAGGTAAAATTTATTAAAAAAGATGTAGAAGATGACAATGAGAGTAGATACTGAACAATTAAATATCATAGCATGGAAAAGGTCAACGTCATCAAAGATGAGTAGCAGCACTAAACACAGGAAGTTATGGAGAGTCTTGATTGCCTACACCAGGCAGCTTGGCACTTTAAGAAGAACAAGACAAAGTATTCTATGCTCCATAAGAAGACCAGTGCAAGACAGCACTGCAGTGAAAAAAAAAATATCTCTCGTCAGAATTTGTAGATTTTCCACGATGAACAAAGGAAACACAGCATGCAGCTCTACACATAAGCTTTTGTATCTATTCGTGTTGATATTTCTGAATTTTGGAAAACTTAAAAAGTAAGCTGAGTCAGTCTGAAAAAAACTATGACATTTCTTCTAAATCTTTACCTCTGCAATCATCTTGGTTTTTGGAACCACTCCCTCTTGTTAGTGCATCTGGTGGGCAGTCCAAGCAGGTTGTGGCATTCGCCCAGTATTTGTTGGTTGGACACAAGTTACAAGGAGGCAGTCCGTTTGAAGATGTAGACCCTGCCACACATTCCGCTGCAAGATAGTGTAATAAAAGCGACAGATGATAATGAGTTGTGCAATGAAACTCAACTTGCTTGATTTTTTTAGATAAACTAACAATATGACACAAGATATTTCTTATAAAAGGAGTTAAATAGTAGAATAGTTTTTAAAAAACCATATGCATTTTTTGTATAAACAATTACTGTGTTTTAATACAATTTACAGCTGCCACAAACAACACAAGATTACATACTTCTCTCTTTGTATGTGACAGAAGAGGACAGACAGAGAGCTTGTCTTGCTTTGACCTTTTCAGTATAAAGGATTCTTCTGGCAGGCAGCATTATCACTAGCAAGACTTGTTAGCTCACAAGAACACTCATGCCCTACTTTGCAAACCAAAAGGACAGACTTTCTTATTGGGGATGTGAATGACAGTGTCTTAAAAATCTCTCTAATTCAGCAGTAACAAAAGAGCATCTAATGCAACAATCACTCAGAGAACATACAAAAGCAAAATCACTTTAAAAATTCACTAGCAAAGACGGAAATAACGAAAGCACATTCAGAACTCCATACAGAGAATGTCACAGTTCCAAGAGACAGATTGATTCAAGAAAAAGAGATCCGGGAAGGTCTAGAAAACAGCAAAAAAGCCAATGACAAACATTTTGCAAAGAAGACAGCAGCAGGAAAGAGATGGGATAAATTGAGCTGGTTTACACACAATAGCTCCACACAGGGGTTTTTTGTTTTTTTTTTGTCAGTCAGCCTATATGTAGGCCAACTGCAGTAGGGGATAGGGAAGTAAATGCAATCAAAATGTGATGGGTGACCAAAATGTACACATGGACTAAGACAACAAAGGTTTCAAAAAGACCACCAAAAACATGAACTGGGAGGGGGGAAAATAGAGAAACATTGATAAACTTGTATCCTGCAAATCAAAATGTTATAGCAGAAAGAATCTTCCACTTAAAGTCATGAAGAAAGTCATGAAGAAAGAGTAGGGCATACTACTCCCTCAGGCATGTCATACAAGGCAGCTAACATAAGTAGCAAACATGGCTGGTTAACTCAAAATGTCAGAAAAATTGCAACATAAACCAGCACTTGAAGAGTACATGAATGCTTTGGTGCAGGCTAACTGCAAGTAGTGCAAGGGGACCAGCAGTATTGGTGGCTCCACACTTCTGTCACGAAGTGTATTCGCCTTCTTTTCTCTCTGTCAATCTTTTCGCATACCAAAACATTCCTTCTCTCTAAATTCTCTAGAATCTACCATGCGTAACTACACATCAAGAGATCTCCCATTTGCTGCGGGAAATAAATTCCTTTGTTCTACGTTTGACTGGCAAAACCACTGTGACCTTTTACCGCTGTGAACTTTTACACCGCGCCCCGAATAATTGCAGTTCAGCCAATGGATAGGGAGCGCGGATTATTGACTTTTGACCTTTGACCTCAGCAACCAAACGGAAACCTGGAGGATTTTGGCGCTATTCTCAAAGCGCAGGCCTTTTCTCTCGCAAGCCGGCAGATTGACCGGGAACAAAATGGTTGCTCCTAAGAAATACAGAGGGGCCCGATCATTTAAACAGCAATGAATCTTGCCTGAGCGAGTAAGTGATCTATATTGTTATATGAATAACATGAATTAATCATGTTTATCTACAACATATCATGTCAGTATCTTTTGTTTTTCACTGTGACAGAAATTAATATCCTTGATTTTGTACAGGAGACAACAACATTATGTATACTGAAAGTTTCATTTCATGTATGAACTACCCTTGTCCTGTTTTATACTGAATGATTTCTACTGTATGATTTCAGCCATGATTATCCTTATTATATTTTAATGTGTTCCTGTGCATGTATCCTATGTTATGATGGTATTATCAAGGTATATGAATGCCTATCACATAAACTTAGAACTATGTAATAATGGGCAACAGCACTATAGCCGAATTTCATAAATGAATATGTTGACTGACTTGTAATTCAGTGGTTCTCAAACCTTAGCAGCAATGACACCCGAACATGTTACCGAAGAATAGAAAACTATTACCCAGTGGTTCTCAAACCATTGTTGACAGTGACCCCAAATTGAATTTACTGCTCTATGGGCACAAGGTAGACCAGTGGTTCTCAAACTTTTGATGACCACTGCCCCAAACTTCACAGTTGGTGAAGTTAACAGCCCATATGTTGAAAATCACTGCGGTAAACAAGCTGGAAGCCAGATATAGGTTGAGATCCACCTGTATGCTTATAATGTCAGTTATGCTATAATAGATAATAGAGAGCACTTTGTTAGTGATGTTAACTATGAATGTTGTTAGATTTCTGATGGACGATTAGCGCCCAGCAGATATGGGAGATGACTTCTCTGGCATGATTACTAATGGAGCGTCAATTGTTTGTCAATCCAGTCCTACCAGGTTGTCATACCAGAAGACTAAAGCATAAGCAGTGTTCGCAAGGGCAGACTTAATCCATCCCAGCTGGTGATGCGCCCTGAGTCAAGACGGAGAAGAAGCAGCTTGCCATCCTCTGAAACCCTAAAAAGAACTTGCGGGACCTGGAGTGCTGGGACATATTGAACCCCTGGCAACAAGACTACATCAGCAATTGAGATGAGTATCTGAACATGCCAGCAGAACCACTAAAGAATATTCCCTTTGTCCAGTGATGACAAATTAATTCTAACATGGTTCAGAACCATTCATAGATTAGGGAACATATCATAGAGTTGTATATTTGAATATATTGTCAGATTCTATTTTCATTTTTGTAAACTTTACATAACCGAGTCTGTTGTTATTTTCTTTGTAATATTTAATTGGGTTGTATAGTTTTAGTAACATAAATCTACACCCTGGGGGCAGAGCCAAAATTAATAAACACTATTGGGTCAGGATATTTTTTAATGTGGCTGGGCACCAAATCTCTTATCCATCTATATGTACTATACATAGTCCTTTGTAGGATATCGGATATAGAATTTATCGCCTAGAGAATATCCTGTTTAGTTTCACCAGAATTCTCTTAGAAAGTTTTTTTGAGTGGACTAATTCCCGAGGAGAGACTGTGCATTCAACTTGCAGTCTGGAAGAGTTTCCTCTAGAGATTATCTTTTATTCTTCCATCAAGTCTGTCATACCTACACTTTCTCCCTCAAAAATCAAAACATTTCGCTACACTGGCCGGGATCTACTTTTTTCATATTTAGACACTTGTCTGAGATATGAAAACTCTTATCTTTCCTAGACCACTACTGCTGTAGGTACTTGTCACTTATTGGTGTCCAAGTCTAGGATTAGATTAAAGAGGGGACATATAAATTACCCTAGACTAAATTACACATAAATTTTTACAAGAAAAACAGATTTTAGTTATATGAAAACTATTCTTGGTGGTACTGCTGGTTATTAGTTACATGTTGTTAACTAATATTTATGTTATATTTTATGTATACTGGTTTTAAATAACATAGGTTGTTAAAATACTTTAGTTTAGTTACGGCTATAGAAAGTATTTAGCCTGTATTTATTTGATAGTGAGTTAGAGATCTCATACTCGCTCAGCAAAACCACTGCTGTTAAAATGGATGAGATAGAAGGACTGAAGAAATGGACAGAGCAATCATATAAGATTGGAAAATTATCTGGCTTCTCGGGAAGTTTGCTGGAAAATTATGTCTCGGAACAGGTAGAATGTTTCATGAGCATAATGGGGCAACAGAACGAATGGAGAGCAAAATGCAAGGAAGAGAATGTGGAACATGAGAGACAAAGACAAGAAAAATCCCTCCAGTGTAAGGAAGAACTGCAAGAAATGGAAACTCAGTTTCAACCTACAAAAATGGAATCCAGGGATAAACTTGAATCTAGGAATATGCATCATGCCACTCCTTTGCCAGTTGCATCACCACCCTCAGCGGTAAATATAACTGCATCACATGAAGCCGAGTCTATGTCTCAGAATTCAGGCTCAGACAGAGCAAAGGCTAGGATAGCTAAACAGAGACCTCTAGACTGTCCTGAAAACAAGATTAAGCACAGCTGTGCAAATAATTTGAAGAGACCTTCCTCATCCTCAGCAGAAACTCACAACAGGCATACTGAAAACAACCGCACAAAAAACCTGGTAAATAGGATCGCTCAACCAAATAGGATCACTCAACGGAAAAGGATTACGCAACCCTATGGGAAGGGAAGGGATGTTCTTGAACATCACCTGTCGGCCAACTTACATCAGTTAGACTGTATGCGCCGAGACCCAATCCCACAGACTTCATACAAAGCTAAGGTCCCTTCCATGGATGGGAACTTGACGAAGGCCGGAGTGGATACAGGGATTCTCAAAATGTGGAGACTGCCACAGTAAATGGAGAACAAATCACCTGTTTGTATTATCAAGGTCTTGGGTGTGATGCCCTTGTCTCAGCCTCTGTTATCGACCTTGATCAAGTCACCGAAGAGGATGTTGAGGTAACAGCACCCATGATAAACAACAGAAGGATGATTTTGCCTTTAGCTTATGTAGAAGTTAGGTCGAACTTTGTAAACGGCAAAGTAAAGGCCGCAATATTGGATGAACGAATTTACCCCATACCTCAAGGAGGGAAATATATCATCTTAGGAGACTCAGCACGATCCAGAGATGGCGTGACTGAACAGGCTATGGAGACTCCAATGCCTAACTCATCTTCCAATATTTTCACTGAAAAGTTGGAAGAGTGCAAAGGGATTGACCACCCCAGTGCACTTAATTCTGAACAAGTTTTGATAGTCTCACCCACTATCTGCGTGCAGAAAGTGAAGCCGGGCCAGAGTTTCTTGGCAACTGGTGGGATGAAACATGTTTCAGAAATATCTTCCTTTAACATGGGAGAAGCGGCTGTAGAGGAACAGGACTCTCAGGCACTAAGACTTCACTCAGTTCCGATAACCTCACCCACTCTCTGGGATCAAAAAGTGAAGCGGGTCCAAATTTCTTTGGTACCTGGTGGGATGAAACATGTTTCAGGAATATCTTCCGTTAACACGGAAGAAATGGCTAAAGAGGAACATGAGCCTCAAGCACTTAGTCTTCAGTCAGTTCCGATAACCTCACCCACTATCTGGGATCAGAAAGTGAAGCGGGTTCAAATTTCCTTGGTACCTGGTGAGCAGGAACAACTGACAGACATATCTTTCTCTGTCACTGGAGAAACAGCGAAAGAAGAACATACACGCTCTCATACCTGGGGAGATAGGTATGTGTCCTTAGGCAGGTCAAGTAATATGACAAAAATAAGGTTGTATATGAGGTTGGCAACCTCATCACGCAAAACTATTTGCTATAGACCGCACTGCAAGCAGAGTGTAGGCTTTAATGCAAGCTCTTTGCCAGGAGGCAAGCTACAATGTAGGGTCCACAAGGAGGAACATAAGAGAGGGAAGATTATACGAGCAGGATTGCTTAGCATCCCTCAACTCCTTGACAATGAGGAAACGGATAGACATGTGTTGATTACGGGCATTCCGTTCGACAGAGGAAAAAGAGGAAACAATGGGATTGAATTAACAAGAGATATGAGACAGGAAGGTAGTAGCAGACAGAAGAGAATAGTCGGCTCAACTTAAGTTAGCCGTAGGCATAACTTTTAAAAGGGGGCCTATGTCACGAAGTGTATTCGCCTTCTTTTCTCTCTGTCAATCTTTTCGCATACCAAAACATTCCTTCTCTCTAAATTCTCTAGAATCTACCATGCGTAACTACACATCAGGAGATCTCCCATTTGCTGTGGGAAATAAATTCCTTTGTTCTACGTTTGACTGGCAAAACCACTGTGACCTTTTACCGCTGTGAACTTTTACACCGCGCCCTGAATAACTGCAGTTCAGCCAATGGATAGGGAGCGCGGATTATTGACTTCTGACCTTTGACCTCAGCAACCAAACGGAAACCTGGAGGATTTTGGCGCTATTCTCAAAGCGCAGGCCTTTTCTCTCGCAAGCCAGCAGACTGACCGGGAACAAAATGGTTGCTCCTAAGAAATATAGAGGGGCCCGATCATTTAAACAGCAATGAATCTTGCCTGAGCGAGTAAGTGATCTATATTGTTATATGAATAACATAAATTAATCATGTTTATCTACAACATATCATGTCAGTATCTTTTGTTTTTCACTGTGACAGAAATTAATATCCTTGATTTTGTACAGGAGACAACAACATTATGTATACCGAAAGTTTCATTTCATGTATGAACTACCCTTGTCCTGTTTTATACTGAATGATTTCTACTGTATGATTTCAGCCATGATTATTCTTGTCATATTTTAATCCTGAACTGATTTCTGCAAATATCCTGTTTAGTTTCACCAGAATTCTCTTAGAAAGTTTTTTTGAGTGGACTAATTCCCGAGGAGAGACTGTGCATTCAACTTGCAGTCTGGGAGAGTTTCCTCTAGAGATTATCTTTTATTTATTCATTCCATTCAAGCTGTCCTATCTCCTTAAAAACATTTCGCTACAACTTCGTAAGAAGCGAATGGGGGATTTATGACAATAGATGGTATTTCCAAATAAAAGAAGATATCAAGCACTGTAACTATCACCAGGCCATAGGAAAGACAATCAGACTGATCATATATGCCTAAACAAGAAGTTCAGATCATCATTACATGACTTAAATGCATATTAAATAGCAGATGATGTGGTATCAGATTATCATTTTCTGTTAGGGAAATTAATACTGAAACTCAGAAGACATACAGTAACAAGTAGCCACAGACAACGATTAATATGGAATATCTTAAAATGTATGACATTCAATAACTACCAAGTGCTTCAACAACTTGAAGATAAAGCACAAAAATATATAGAATGAAGCACTGGAGAACTCATCTGGAGAAAGAAAATTACACAGCAAAACACTGGGATTAACAACTGAAAGTATCAACAAGACAAAAGCAAGAAAAAAAAAAGACGAAAGTAGAATTAATTAAACAGAAGCAAAGCCAGAAGTTCTAAAGTTAAGGCTCATGAAACATACATAAAAGCAAACAAAGAGGTAAGAAGACAAATCAGAAATGACATAAGAAAATATAATGACAAGTTGCCAAGAAAGACACATGAAGCTGCTGTTAAAAAGAATATGAGGGACTGATACAACAGTACTGAATGTGGCTACTTCTGCCTCAGACTTGTCATAATAGGTTACTAAAAGGAGATTGCGCAAGAGGCTGGCAACCTTATCATGCACAACAATTGCTACATTAATCTCTGCTGCACGAGTCAAGTGAGTACATGAATGGTTTGGTGGAGGCTTCCTGCAAAGAGACCAGCTAAAGTAGTGGCTCTATGCCCCATAGGGAGTAAAATTGGAACAAACGATGATGAAACAACAGCACAAAGAAACTACCAGGGAAATATAAGCAATCAAATGACTTCATCAAGAACTTGAATGGAAGATTGCTTAATAACATAAACAGCAGATGATGAACATTTTGAGGTACTTCTAAATAAACTAGCTCCACAAAAATTCTTCAAACAACAATTAACAGATAAGGAGTTACAAGTTCTTCTTCTTCTTCTTCTTCTTCTTCCGTCCTTAGCCACCGACCGTCAAAGCAGTCAGTGGCCATTACGCCTAGTGGCGTCTTAGGGCAACAGCAGATAGGTTTTCTTTGCCATTGTTTCCCATCACGCCTATTGGCGTCTTTAGGGCAACGGCAAATCAATCCATTTGCTGTTGTTTCCGTAATCGAAGTGACTGGCAAACGGGTGATCAGCCCGTTGGTAGTTACAAGTTAACTGTGAAAAAATCAGGCAAGGAAGAAAAAATAAAAAAAGAAGACATAAATCTTCTAAGATATGGGAAAGCAGCAGGTCCAGATGACATTCCAGCAGAGGTCATCAAAGCAGACAATCAGATGTTTTTTTTTTAAAAACAATCTACTTGTTAAAGTTTTGGAGAGAGAAGAAATATCAGAGACTGGAAAATGAATATCTGGTTAAGTTGCCTTCAAGAACCAGCAATCACTTCACCCAAGCACGTAAGGACTTTGGCCTCACAATAAGTCTAAAGAAAACAAATGTGCTGGGCCAGGATGTGGATGTTGCACCAGTTATTACTATCGATAACTATGAATTGGCAGTGGTGCACCACTACACATACCTGGCGTCTACCATCAATGACAAACTCTCACTGGACACAGAAATTGACAGCCGCATTGGCAAAGCTGCAGCCACCTTTGCCTGCCTTACAACACATGTTTGAGGAAACTCCAAAACTCTCAATGAAGACCAAAACTGCGGTATATACACCTGCATCACCAGCACACTTCTATATAGCAGCGAGACATGGACAACCTATGCTAAGCAAAGAAGGCTCAATACAAACCATCTATGGTGTCTACGCCACATCCTTGGTATTTTGTGGAAGGACAAAGTGATGTTGTCACATTCTGGCCTTCAAAGCATGTATACACTGCTTAGACAGCGCAGACTACACTGGCTTGGCCATGTCTGCCGCATGGAAGATTGTCGTATCCCGACGGATATCTTCTACTAAAAACTGGTAGATGGCAAAAGAACAGTTGGGTGACCGCAGGTGAAGCTCAGAGATGTGTGCAAGATAGACATGAGGGCACTGGACATAAATCCAGCAACCTGGGAGGATGAAGCTGCTGACCGCACCATGTGGCGATACTCTCTATGGCACCACCTCAAACTGGACAAAAAAAAGCTCTCATGGCAAGCAGAAGGTAGGAGAAAATGTTGAAAGGAACAAGAAGAAAAAAAGCAGCGAGGGCTGTCACCACAGGGGCACAATCCCATAGTCAGTTAAGACTGAAGGGGCTATTATTATATTATGCATGCAAGAGTGCACAAATTAAAGAGGAATATTATCAGTACTGTGGAAATATTAAACAGAATTATCTATGAGAGAGGCTATAGACAAATTAGGGAAAAGGAAGCATGTTTTCAACAAAAACAAAATCCCATATGGATCAGACAGCCAAAATGCACATAATAGATGAGCTTATCTTGAAACATAATTCACCAGAATTCATTATATGTGTAGACATGAATATGTCTCTGACATTTTAGGCAGTTACACTGGAAACTCATGATAAACTACAGAGTACTTCATAATCTGATTAATTTAATAAGGAATTACAAGCTAAGACATAAAATGCAGAGTTCCTCATGAAAGACAACTTGTTGCAAATGCTTCACATCATTAACTCTTACTATCCGGCAAGCCCCGTGAAGTGGCGCGGGTTTAGTACCAATTTTACGGCTCGCCAGTTCAAGTGGCGCGCGACGGTAACGATAGCTAAACTAGCGCGTAAAAACGCGGTTTTAGCTCACGTATAGTAAGAGTTAATTCTCTTCTTACTGGCTACAGACTGGTTATGAAAGCAATAACAGCTGCCATCAGAAATGGAATTCAGTGAACTAGGTAAAACTGCTTGACAAACTAGATTTTGCTAATGAAATAGTCCTCCTATCCCATAACTAAAATCAGATGCAAAGCAAACTGAAAATATTTGATCAACAATCACATTAACTGGGTCTGAAAATTCACCAAGAAAAGATTATGGGAATAAATGTGGCATTATCTAGATTACACTTGGAGAAACAACCTTACAAGATGTGGACTCATATACAGCAGCAATATAGATTAAGTTTGAGGGACACGTACAGACACCAAAATAAGAATACAAAGGCAAGAGGGGCTTTGACAGCATTGGGAAATATATATGGAAACAAAGAGAAATCAAGTCTAAAACATAAATAAGAATTTTCAGCTCAAAAGTCAAATTGTCTGGCTCTGAAATTTGGAGAACAACACAAACAGCAACCAAAAAATGCAGACCGTCAGAAATGAGCGTGTGCATAGAACAGAAGAATTAAAAGTGGTATGACGACATGATTAATGTAGAACTGGTGGAAGTTGACCAGACAAATACAAGAGGAGCAAGTGGTAGCAAATATTGGATAAGACATACACTGAGGAAATCTGCTGAAAGCATTACACAGTAGTCTTTGTTCTGGAATTCCTAGGGTGATAGAAATACAGGGAGACAACATACATGGCGAGAGGAATTTGAAACAGACTACAAAAAAGGATAAGATGTGGAAAGAACTTGGAACAGCACACAGGAGAGCTAGACATGGAGCAAAAAAAAGAGTAATGATGATGATATGACTGCATCAGCTGCATGGAGGTCCCATTAGTCTAACTGATTCTACAAGTACTCTTCAAAAGAAGTTAAGGACCAGTAGGTGAAAATGACCCAAAAATAATAAAAATTATATTTCATAAGCAATTAATCTGACATTAATTTTTCTCGAACGACAAACATTCAACACGTGCTGCATGGGCCACCGGCATACCGTGCGGCTAGTGTTCAGCTCAGCAAGCACGCTGAAAAAATGCTGCTGAGACGCCAAAATGTGGGTGTTTTTAATGATGTCTGAGCATGAAAAAAATACCTGCTATTCCAAAAATGCATGATGCATGTGGGAGACTATAGTGTTGGTCTTAAGCTGTACTCACAAAATTGTCTTTATAAGCAACACAAGTGCTGCATAACCATTGCACAACAATATGCCTCAATGACGAAAGCTGAGTGTTGTGGATAAAGAAAGAGCCATTGCGTGGTTGCAGGAAGGTCTTACTGTCCGAAATGTCGCTCAGAGGCTTGCAGTATCTCATTCAGTTATTGTCAGACTGCAGCAGTGCTTTGCCCAGACTGGAATCGTCGAAGAACGGCAATGCACAGGTCATCCTAGAGTCACTACACCTCGAGAAGATTGCTTAATTCAGAGGCAAGCACTGCAATGGAGAAATGCAAGTGCAAATGTTATCAGACAGTTCCTCAGAGATGCTACCAACACTGTAGTCAGTGATCAGACTATTCGGAATCGCCTTCACGATGCCAACCTTCATGCTTGTCGCCCAGCCATTTGACCACACTTGACTGCTGCCCACAGAGCAGCTCGTTTAGCATGGTGTATGCAGCACGTGCAGTAGCAACGTGCACAGTGGGCTAACGTTATGTTCACGGATGAGTCCCGATTTGTCTTGGAGCCTACAGATGGACAAATCAGAGTATGGAGGCGTCGTGGTGAACACTTTAGTGATGCTGCAGTCATCGAACGTAACCAATATGGTGCTGGATCAGTGATGATGTGGGGAGGCATTAGTTTACTCCACAGAACCCCTCTCTATCATGTGATTGGGAATCTGAATGGTGACCGCTACCGTGACGAGATTCTACAGCCTCTTGCCATCCCAGCCCTGCAAGTTATTGGGCACAATGCAGTCCATCAAGATGATAATGCAAGACCACACCGTTCTGGGCAGTAAATGCTTTCCTGCAAGAAGTGGGTGTCAATAGAATGGATTGGCCTGCAAACAGTCCTGATTTGAATCCCACAGAACATCTTTGGGACGAGCTTGGGCGACGAGTTAAGCAACATCAGCCATCTCCTGCAACTCTGCATGAACTGCTTCTGGTACTTCAGCATCAGTGGCAGGCAGTGCCCCAATGCTTCATTCGCAAGCTCATCATTTCCATGCAACAGCGGTGCCTTGAAAGTATCGCCAATAATGGAGGACACACACGCTACTGACAATGTTGACCTTTTGTGTTATTCTCATTAATTTTGAAAATGAGGGTTGTATTGATTGCTGTGCTGTCATTTTACACACGTTAATGCAACCGTCATGAAAATAGTGTTGATTGTCACTGATAAGCTTGTCATGTTATATTTTGAAGCGCTGTGTTTTTATTTTTCATTTTCATTTCACTTTGCACTGTTAATAAAAATGGTCCTTAACTTCTTTTGAAGGGTATATATTAAGCATAATTTTATTTTGCAAATTAAATGTAAGACATTACGTGCACACTCATTGCGGCTAACAGCTCCGACACTGTATGTTGAAGTAGTGTTTGGACACAGCTGACATATGTCCATGTTGGGCATCTCTGCAAATGTTCTCAGAGGACATGGCATGCACGTGCCATTGTTTGAATACGTTCCTTCTGGGCACACCACTGAAACACATTATTTTATCATAAATGTATGTACTAGTCTGAAAAAAACCATCCTATTTTAAGCTGCCTTGTTTTAAGTCATATTACTATTCATATTCTCATATCTTCTTCATACATTTCTCACCTCCATTTCTTCACCCCATCTCTAATGTTTCTTCTTAATACAATTCTACATTATTCTCCACATATTGTTAAATCTTAATTTTTTTGTACTACAATGTTAAGATTTCCTTGTCCTCTGATCAAGCATCTTATTATTTTTAACCAAATGCCTTGTTTAGTCTACTACAGCAAAAAAGAACACGCTCACTTCATAATGTAGCACTTAGTTTAATATTTTTTCTGTGATTCTTATTTATTTCAGATTTCTCTTCTGCGTGTTGTATTTAGCCCAAATCAAAATTTTTGTTTTAACAATCACTCTCAGCAAAGGGCAAAAACATGGATACTAATTCAAATTACTGATGTCTTTCCAACAATTTGCAAATCTGCTGTCAGAAAGAAAAAAAATGTTAGTTATAGTATGAAATGAAATCATACTTACAACAATAACTGATATTCTGCGTGTCATGTGTAAAGACAAGCTGACGTTTGGCATCCTCACAGTAATATCCTTCAAAACTTAAATAATTTAGTGATTTATTTTGGTTAAGTGTGATTTTTTCACACTCCAGCGGTTTATATTCAAGCACGTTTAACAGGTAGTCCTCTGGGCTACCCATGACAAGTTTTACACCAACAGCACACTCATAATACTTGGCTCCTGGCCTTCTGTTAAAGCTGATCACGTACCGCACACGAACCTGAGAATGCATATGAATTTGTTATGATGCTTTAAACATGAAAATAAAATACATAGCCAGAGAGACTAAAAAAGGGTGGAAGAAGTATGCTGTCATGTAATGAGTTAATCAGGTGCCAATACGCAGCAATAATTAACTCATTAGAAGGCTAACAAAAGTACGAAATCTTTATTTCATCAGGGTTTAAAAAAAAGGCATCATTGGCTTTTAACATTTTGGCCCCACAATAATACAATTCTCAGTGTTTTCAAATTAGAAGATTATTAGAAACAGATACAATGTCTCATTTCAATACAAGTCCGCATGCTAGAAACTGAACAATTTAAAATCAAAAGTTTTTCCTGTAGACTTTTGGGCAATTTTCTAACCAATAGCCGGGTGACTTTTGGGCTGCTTTGGGTGATATTTGAAAACCAAAAAAATCTGATTCGGATTCTGGGATATGGACCTCTAGTTACAGTGGATAGCTACATAATTTACAATAACTAAATAGATGTGAGTTAAGCAATATAAAGTAGGTTAGCGAGTGACAATAACTAATATGTGTGTGTGTGTAAGAGTTTCATTCATGATTCTTCAGCCCTATGTGGAGCACAGACCTTCAGTTCACATGCAGCTCTCCTGTCTTGTGTCATTTGCTCGTTTTCTTCACGTCTTCTTTATCCTTTTCAAGATGTCTGAAATTCTCTTGTAAATGTGTTTTTTGGGTTTCCCCTCTATTACTTTTACCTTGGGGATTCAGCTGGGTTCCTCAGTGTGTGTCCTATCTAATGTTAATATCTTTGAATCACCTCTCATTCCACTGGTATTTGTCTGGTTTTTTCAATAGTTTCACACTGGTGACCTAGTCACACCAGTTTAATCATTCTTGCTTGTTCAAGCACCCAGTTA
Source organism: Oreohelix idahoensis (assembly GCA_024509875.1). Taxonomy (NCBI): domain Eukaryota; kingdom Metazoa; phylum Mollusca; class Gastropoda; order Stylommatophora; family Oreohelicidae; genus Oreohelix; species Oreohelix idahoensis. Next base: position 215,806 of record JAMPIV010005897.1, read on the forward strand.
TGGAGCACCTGATTGGCTAAGTATTTAGAATGCTGGCTTATTGGCTGCAAAGTTACTGGTTTCAGGGAATGAAACATGTTGGTGTCATGCTTTAGTCTACCCAGCTGTAAATGGATACCTGACTCTGCTCCTGAGTTAGGAAAGGCAATGGCAGCACGGAAGGGAACTGAGTTCATCCCATCTTACCCAAAAAAAGGACCTAGAATAGTGAAGTCTCTAACACTTCACTCCCATATGGTAGTGTCTGCTATGGGACTACCTTTACCTTTTCAACCTAATTATAAAAGTCTGTAATTTCTTGGTTGTTGTTTTTGTTGTTCTCCCTGTTTCAGAGTCCTACAAATGGCATGCCTAAACATTTAAGTGGAAAATTCTTATTTTTGTTTTGAATTTGCTTTCTTCTGATTTCCATACATTTTTCAATGCAAAAAACAAAAAAACAGTTCCTCTTGTTTTCTGTATTCTTATTTTGATATCATTCTCCATTCAAAGAACAAAACGTCATAATGAAACTGAATAGACATGACCTGCCAGAAGATCAAGTATCCCACATACTTCAAAATTAAATTGGACAGCAGACTATCAAATACTGAAACTGTTATATACAGGAAATGTTCAACCAGAACTACAATAAGGAATCCCAGACTGTACAACTCTCTCAAAATCCAACTTTGACAGAACAATCACAATACAAAACCAGACTGACAGAATCATTACTGCAGGCAGCAATGAAATCAGCAAATGAGACAGGCTGACAAAACTATATTCCACAAACAATAAAAGAGACAACAGAATACTACAACAGGCAGAAAAATGTAAGAGCTCACAAGCCACCCATTCATTGAAAGAAAGCAGTGGTCAGCATCAGGTAAGTTCTTCTTCTTCTTCTTCTTCCTCGTTCGCCCTGAAAAGGACGGTGGTTGCGTTGTGTCTGTTTCCAACGTAGCTGTGATATCTGCACCTTTCGGTCGACACATCCGACTTCTGCACGGCATTTTTTAGGACCGGGTTTGCCTTCCCATTGCGATCCGTACTCGCTCAGCCAGCCTGCACAGCTGCAGACTGTTTCCAGGACCACCACGTGGAGGTGGAGCACGGTCTTGACCAGCTCTGGTTCACTGGTCCTGACGCAGGCAGTCAAGCTATGAGTCGCTGACTGCGGTCTCTATTGCTGCGTCTTGAGGTCCCAGGTAAGTTCATCTCCATAGAGTTTTTAAAAAAATGGTACTGGTGATCGCCATGAGATATCTTTGTTCCTCATATGTTTGGGCACCTTTGAAGCAGATGTTCAGCTGTCATTTTATCAGTGCCACAGTTACACTCATTGGTAGTTCCTATCTGTAGCTTGTTGAATAGATGATATCCCATTCATCACAAACATTACAACACTTTCCTGATTAATATAACGAACACATTACAATTATGATTAAATTAAAGTTAATGACAATTAAAAACAAAACACATACTTGTTTCTCTACTTCACTTATTGTGAGAAATCCCAAACTGATCTTCCCTTGCACAGACACAGCTCCAGTTTCACAAAAAGTAGCAGTGATTACACTTCTATTAGAAGTCAAGACCTGAAGAGTGTTTGAGATGGTGCTTTCATAGCTGGCTTTGCAACTATTACTTATATTTGTCCCAACATATAAGAAGTCATACTCCAGCTTGTAACTTCCATCCAGAGAGGCTGCAAAATTTAAAACTGTATATTTTAACCACTCTCATTTTTATTATTTGTCATCATCATAAATATTGTTTTACAATTTCAAATAAAATTGTTGGTAGTTTTCTTTAAACGGTTTACAAACTATTAATATAATCACATATTCTAACATTGTTCTGCTGCTGAAAAAATGTTGTGAAACATAACAGAAGGAAATAAAAATTCACACAGTCTGGTTAATTCAATATATACTCACTTAAATTTACACACTTTACATCAGCAACTGATGGAAATGCTTCGCCTGGTTTGGAACAAGATCTGGTAACAGAATTTCCTAAAATGTTGTTATACAAGCTGTATCCAGGGTTGCAAGTAATAGTACAGTTATATCCAGAACCAACAGCTATGCAGCTTTTGACTGAGTTGGGTGGTGTACGCATGTAATATGGGCTACAGAGGTCCGCTGAAATATAAAACTGGTAAATATTACACTCAAAAACAAACAAGATTCAGTTTTAAGTCCCACATAAATTAAACTTAGAAATGAACATCTAGTCCGGTATTTCCCAAATTTTTTTAAGTCACCGCCCTCTTGGCTCCCTGAGCACATTCCAATTGCGCCCCCCTCCCCAATTCCCTGCCTTAAATTTTTTTTAAAACTATAAACAGTACTACTATTGGTTATACACTTAGCTTGACTAAAACTTTCCTCTTGTTTATTATCGTATCATGCATATTACGGTACAACTAAATGAACACAAAAATGAAAAAAATGAAAAAAAAAACCAGTGTGAAGTATAAGAATATGTCAGAAAGAACTAACATTATGATTTCAAAGACCTAGAGATGTTATGTCAACATAACACCAGAGGTAAACAACTGAAAGTAATGGGAAAAGCTATGACGAACGAACAAACTTTATTTTTAAAGGGTTAATAATTAGTTAAGCAGGCTCGTCTGATATTCTGCCTTTCCTGACTCTGAAACAAAGCAGTAGTCATCCCTGTGAAAGAGTCCCTCCTTAAAGCAAGAGAAAAAAACAAGGTAGGTCAAAAGCAATGTCAAGAGATTGCTGATCTGCTGACAGGAAAATGTCCACAAGGAGTTTTTATCTGGAGTCATCCTAATATGACCACCAGCTATGCACAATGCTACAATATATGTATGTGGAAGTGAACCTATGTCCGTGAGGCTAATTACATCCTCATTGACTCTTGAAATCATCCATACACTTCCAGGGATTCCCCCTGTGGTGAAACTTGTTGAGAACCCAGCATTCCACACTAAGCTTGGAGAAGTCACTTGAGCCCCAGGAGTAATTCTTTGGCTTTGACTTGGTTGACTGCATGTAGAAGGATCTCACTATGGACCTAGTGATAGGCAGGGGAAGCTGAGAAGTAGCTCTGTGCAGGATGTGACAATTCCTTGGGAGAGCCCAGAACCAGAGTACAGTATTTTAGCTCTGCATAGTTGAAGAGCCCCCTTGGATGGCAAGGAATGCATAGTATGCCACGTACTTCTTACTCCTAGCTTGGGACCAGATGTGACGAGTCTTTAAACGCAAGCCAAGCTGGAGAAACTACAGCTCATGACTGCAACTCAACACTTTTCAGAATGGCAGAGAAGCCACAGCAAAAACCTAGATCTACAGTGTAGATAATACCAAGGAGTCTTTGACTTGGTATTGGCTGCTAAAGAGCGAGAAGCTCAGCAGCCCTAGTTAAACAACATCAACAACAACAACTTCTATATCAAGGTCCTAAAGCACTTGAAGGAGGACATGAGGCGGATATGTCTGGACAAATGGCACACACAGGTCTGGCTCCTGCATCACAATACACCAGCTCATACCACTCTGTCTGAATGGTAGTTTTTAAATTAAAAACAAGGCAGTGGTCAATCACACACACACACACCCTACGAACATCCCCCCCCCTTTTCCCCTCTTAAATTGGCCCCTTGCGACTTCTTCCTGTTCCATAAAATGAAGATTCGGTTGAAGTTACGAAGATTCAAGAACATTAAGGAGATTCAGGTGGAATCACAGGAAATGCTGAACAACATTCCAAAAATGGAGTCCAGAGATACTTCTGGCAGTGGAAAAGGTGCTGGGATTTTTGTATTACCTCCCAAGGGGACTAATCTGAAGGTGACAGCATTGTTTAAAACCTCTAATATGCCTACGCTTTTTAACACAGTTTGGGGACTTCTGGATAACATCTAATATACTAGACGTGCTATTTGAAAAAACTCACTTTCCATGCCACTGCAAATGCATTATACAAAAGCTGAAAAGACGTCCATAAATATTTGCAAATGAGTAATGAAAGAACTATCTTAGTTATCTTTTGCCTTCTCTAATGATGAAATTACAAGAAAGAAAGAGAAAAAATTAAAATTGTATGTAGATTTGGTCAGGAACTATATGAAGAAAATAAATATAAACAGTGTAATATAATATGATACATTAATAATACGAACCACACATTGTAATAATATGCGAATCTTCACATGTACGATATTCTGTAAATAAAACATGGCTACGAACTGAACATGCTTTTACTGAGTGCTTTCTGAAACATGTGTGTGCTTGTGTAGATGACGAGGTAATGATTATATACATACATCATAACATTACATGGTGGCAGCGGTCGATACCGGACTGACGCAAAACAGCTACACGATAACACGTGAGTACAGTATTCGGCTAATTTTCGTCATCGTGGTCAGCCATGGCGGTGAAACAATATCGCAACGCACCGCAAATGAGATTCGCCGGTCACGATGATAAGAGTGAAGCTTTCTTGTTATGGCGCCAACGCATAGATCTATATTCCAAGACCACTGGTCTGGAAGGACAAACCCTAACTCCATATATCCTAGAAGCATTGGACGATGAAGGTTTGAAAATCTACAACAGTTTTGCTACCGCCATGCCGGTTGAGTCGGCAACCGACCCCGTAGCCATATTGGACGAATTTGAAAAGCGTCTGATCATAAAGCACACAAACTTTAGAGCGGCAAGATTAGAGCTTCACCACCTGCGACAGAAACGTGGTGAAAGCCTAGATGATTTCTTCACTCGCATTAAGGAGAAAACAAGAGTATGTAAATTTAGCAACGAAGAAGAAAAAGAGCGAATTATTGAACAGATTCTTCTTAGCACACCAATGCCAGAGTTCCAGAAATGGCTACTGAGCCAGAGTGATACGCTAACTTTACAACAACTTCTGGATGAAGGCAGGAAACACGAGGCACAAGCACTAAACATTAAACAAATTCAGCAAGGTACATTAGCAGCCCAGGTGGATGCAGTGAAAAGCTATAAACCTAGACACAACAAAGCAACTGGTTCGAAACAACAAGAAAAAACACAACACAAGCAGAGGTGCTATGTGTAAATGTTGTGGCCTAAACCACATACAAAACCACTGTCCAGCTAAAGACTCTACATGTCATTACTGCAGAAAGAGGGGCCACTGGATAAAATTATGTTTCAAGAGGAAACAAGACAGTGCTCAACACAAACTTCACAGCAGAAAGTCGTCAAAACAAACACACTCTATGATGACTGAGGACCTTGACTCCAGTGAAGAAAGTGATCCTTCCACTTTTGATACTGTGAAGATACTAACTTTCAGTAATGAACCAAAGAGAACGCAGGCTTTCTGCAAGGTACAATTCCGAATACCAGGAATTAAAATGCACAAAGAAAGAACATTCGGTTCAAGATAGACACAGGTGCCCAAGGTAACACTCTACCCTTAAGAATATTCAGACAGATCATGCCTGACAAGGTGGATGAGCAAGGATTTCCCACAAGGGATGTAAAACGTAGGAGTGGCAGGACAAAGCTAAGAGCTTACAATGGAACAAGTATAGACTGTTTTGGAGCAGTAACACTTGAATGTTTCATACAGAGGCTCAGAATGGACATCGTCAACATTTTACTTGGTAGATGTTGAAGGACCTGCAATTTTGGGTTTACCAATGTGCGAAAAGCTGAGTGTGGTAACTATTAACAACATTAAAGAGGGTATAGGTCTTGCAGATGCTCTCAGCAGACTACCAAACCCCAACAAGACAGCAGATCTTACCCCAAACATCAAAGTTGATTTTGTCAAGTTTAGCGATAATCGGCTTGAACACATCAGAGAAGACACGATGAGAGATCCTATCCTTAACTCTCTCAAAGAACTGATATACCATGGATGGCCAAGCTCTATCAGGGAAGTTCCAACACACATCCGTCCATACTACTCGATGAGGGACGAGTTAAGCATCGAAGATGGTCTGATCCTTAAAGGAGATCGCATTGTTGTACCAGAAACACAACGCGATATCATCCTTAAACAGCTCCATAATAGTCACCTTGGTATTGTGAAGACACAACTGAGAGCAAAGAAAGATGTTTACTGGCCACAGATAAACAAGGACATAGAAACACTATGTAAAAACTGTTCAATTTGCCAAGCACATGCAAATAGGCAGTGCAGAGAACCTCTCATACCATCAGACATACCATTGAGCCCTTGGAGCGTTATAGGAACTGATATTTTCTCAATTGACAATAATGACTATCTTATTATTGCTGATTACTACAGCAAATTTCCCATCATTGAGAAACTTCCACAACCCTCACCATCAGCTGTTATTGCAGACATTACAAAGAAGTATTGCAGCATGTTTGGCATCCCAGATGAAATTAGATCAGACAACGGTCCACATTTCTCAGGTCAAGCATACAGAAACTTCACTAAGGACTGGAAGATCAAACACACAACATCATCACCTAGATACCCTAAATCTAATGGTTTCATTGAGAGACAGATACAAACTATCAAGTCAATCATGAAGAAAACAAGAACAGAGGATGTACACCTAGCACTCTTGAGATGGAGAACAACACCGGTAGACAGTAAGATCGACAGTCCAGCAGAACTTATGTTTGATAGAAGAATTAAAGACCTTCTACCATCTAAGGTCCACTTCCGTCCACAACATAGAGACAGCACATACGATCAACTTCAGCATCGTCAGCAAGTTCAGAAATCCAACTATGACAAATGTGCTAAAGACTTACCACCATTATATCCTGGTCAGCATGTGACTACCTACAACCACAACAATGACACATGGTCAAAAGCAACAATCATTTCCAGAAACCCTGAACCCAGGAGCTATACTTTAAGACCAGACAGCAACAGCAATCTCCTGAGGCGAAACAGAGTGGACATAAGAGAAATCCCACAGAATACAACAGAACAGAGAATTCCCATGCTTTCAACAGACAACGCAGTAACTCCAGACCTTGGTGCCCCACAAAACCAACAAGCGCCAAGGCCGAAATCACAACCAACTCAAGCTAAACCAGGGACTTCCGCAGAACCACCAGCACTTTACACCACTCCTTCTGGCCGTACAGTGACACCTCCCAGCCGATACAGACAGTGACATATATATACTCACACTGAGCATTACACATACTTATCCTTTCTCACATGAAACATTTTGTTGGAAATGTTTGCACACATTTTTTTTTTTCAAAAAAGGGGGGATGTAATATAATATGATACATTAATAATACGAACCACACATTGTAATAATATGCGAATCTTCACATGTACGATATTCTGTAAATAAAACATGGCTACGAACTGAACATGCTTTTACTGAGTGCTTTCTGAAACATGTGTGTGCTTGTGTAGATGACGAGGTAATGCTTATATACGTACATCATAACATTACAAACAGAACAGGAAAAATAACAAAATTAATTTAGCAGAAAGAGGCTTCCAGAGAGAAGAAAGCATGCTTCCTTACATGGGTTGAAAAGACAAAGCAAAAACACAAAATTAGAAAGATAACAAACTTAAACTACAAAACAAAAACAGAACATACTTGAAACTATGAAGAAAACCTAAATATGGCTAAAGGAGAATTTTTTTTACAAGAAAACACAGGTGCTGTGAAAGGTAATAGTAACTGCATTACCTGATGATAAATCAACAAACATCCTCAAATGAATAGTTGATAAAAGATCAGTAGCTAAAATTAATAAATTTAAAAAGTGTACCTTACAAACTCTAAATTGTACTGAGAAGGCAAAACTGATAAAAATATATTTAAATGAAACACCAAACAATGGAACTTCCTCACAATTTTAAAATTGAAATGGAAATAGTGAAAAAAAAATGATATGTTTTGTGATAAAAAAACAGATATCAGACTTGACCTCCATCACCATAATCCCACTTTTCACTCCTTATGGAGCACTGAGCCACCACTGCAGCTGGTTACCTTACAGGAAACATGCACCAAAGCATTCATGTGCTCTGGCAGTGGCAGTTTCTATAGCTATACATGTTTTACTTACAGATGTACAGAAGAGAAAACACTGACTAGGCTAGCCAAAGTAAACCCACAAAATGATATATCAAAACTGGAGAGAAAATACATCTTAAAAGACTAAGTACCCCTGTGATAATAGTCACGGTAGAAAGGATAGAAATAACAACACCTAAAAATTACAATCGCAGGATAACACCCACTAAGGGGTCATACCAATTGTTATACAATGCTTGAACTGTTAAAGGTTCAGACACACTCGTCAAAATGTTCTGGACAAATCCCATGTGCTGATACTGTGTTACAGGGCATGCATAAGCCTAATGCAGTAAGGTCAAAGAAGACGAGCTCTATAAAAATAATAAACAGGACTAGAAAGTACATAAACTGGGTAATCTTTACCTTTAGTACCGTCGAGTATTTAAAATATGTGTATTTTCGTACCATTTAGAGTTAGGGTTGGGGTTAGGTTTAGGGTTAACTAAAGGTAAAGATTACCCATAAACTGCTACTAAAACTACAGCACAAGATTCCTAGGATGCCCAACACTTCAAGCAGACAAACTAGCACTCAAGAAGGCAGCAGAAACAATTGTACTATTTAAAGTAGCAGTGGGGCAGCAAGACACAACAAGAAAATACTAAATAATACACAAATATAACATCTACAGGCACGTAACAAAAGTAGTGAGATGAGGTACAGAAATAAAAGAATCAAATTTAAAACAACATGAGAAAAATAACAATATTACAAAACAAAAACAACAACAGATATTAGATATACAATTAAAAAAATAGAAGAAATATTATAGAACATCAAAAAGGTCCAACAGGAAGTAGAAAAAGATGTTGCCAAAGCAGCAGAACTAAAAGATAACAATGGAGATATTAAGCAGGATTGAAACAGAAAAAGAAATCCTACCACATGATAAAAGCTAGAGAAAAGAAAACAAATTGAAAAACAAAACTCAGAGGACACACAGAAAGAAGAAGCCAATAAAAATATAGAAGAATTCAGACAATTTCTTGATTCGGCAGAACAAACCTTTCTGCAACTGCCAGGAAACAATTTGGAAGAAATGTAAACAAAAAATTCAAGCAATGAAAAATCATGAAAGAATATCAAACATTTTGAAATATCCCTAGTGGAAAAAAAAATTAAAATTCATAGCAGACTAAATAAACAAAGCTAACAATTAATTGTAAAACTAAATGTGCAGTAATGGAGAATAAAAGTGCGAAAATAACAGTTTAAATGCAGGAAAGCAAATGAAATAAAAAAAAATAATTTTTTTTTAATGTCAGTTTACAACTCAAAAGCACTTTCTGTAGTTTGTGAATCTTAACTTGATTGTCATATTGTTATTGTTATACATATTTGACATCATTGCACTCCGAGCAAACCCATAGGTGCTCAGTCTCCATCAGTAAGTGTTGAAGAGTGTGAATGCTAACTGTTCCTGTAGCTCGCTGGTGGTAAACACGACGGATGCATCCTCTCATACGTCCATCTCTACTAGCCTTACGTTTGATGCCAAATTCCAACAGTCTTAACATTGATGATTCATCTATTGCAGTGTCATTCTCTAACAGGTGATCATTAATTGCTCTCAGTATATCTCCCTTATCCATATCTAGTGTCCCCACTATGGGTGCTCTTGATGCTAATCTGTCAGCTCTTTCATTACCACATACCCCAGCATGACCAGGACAGTATATCCACACCAGCTCTTGTAGACTGGAAGCTTCTATGAATGTTTTCCATTCATGCCGCAACCAACCACTTTGAACCTTCCGAAGCATGGACTGAGAGTAATAAGAATAATCTAAATGCTTCTCAGATCATTTTTTTTTTTTTAATAAATGAAAAACAATGTCACTAAGTTGTTTACACAGCAGAATAATAAGACGTAAGTGATTTATGTCAACAGAATAATACCAACCAATCATATTTTTTAAAAACAATTAATTAAAAAAAAGACCTACGCTGGAAATACAATCCAAAATTGCAAATGGCAGAGTTGGCAGCCGCATCCAGCACAGTGACTGTAATAATTTCATAGCGTATTGGTGGAAATGAGCCTAAGAGATTGGATCTAGGATTAAAAATGTAGTTAGTCAACGAGAATGTAACTCTCAGCTGGTCTAGTGAGGTCACATCATCTTTAACTGTAACTAGTCCACGGGTCAAATTTACAGACAATATGTCATTGTCTGATCTGAAGGTATAGTTGTATGGTGCTGGACAAATAATGGTTGGTGGAGTATCATCTGAAGACAAGACAAATAAAATGTCAATGTCAGGAAATTACAAAGTAACAATCAAAACAAGAAACACATTTAAATACTGTATTATGAAATCTAGTGAGATTTATTCAATCAGCATATTTATTACATGATTAAAGTATAAGGAAGAATGAAGGTGAAAAGTTCACAGAAATGGATGGAGTGTGTTAAAGCAGACATATTTTGACCAAGATTCTCATGCAGACTAATAGTCTTATAAGGTGTTCAGAAAGAACTGACAACTATACTAAATATACTTCCATCAGACATAGAGGATACAAGATTTATAGGCAGACAAAAGTGACTTGTCTATGCACAGCATCATGATACAACATGAACCATACAAAGTTAATCTTAACTTCAAGGAGACTGTTTTACATATGCCATAAAGTGGACATAACTCCTCATAAATTTGTATCCAACTTCTTTGCAAGGTATTTGTAGACTATGCCATTTATTTGTATAGCCCTAAAATATTTTACAATACTGTAATGTTACTTAATTAATATTCTATTTGTTCAGGAATTTGAAGCATATTTCAATATGTACACTGAACAGTGATAAATGCAGTCAGCAACCCATAGCTTGACTGTTTGTGTCAGGGTCAGCGAACCAGAGCCGACCAAGACCCTACTCCACTTTCAAGTGGTGGTCCTGGATACAGGCTGCATCACTGCAGTCTGGCTGAGAGAGTAGGGATCGAAGAGGGAAGGCTAACCCTGTCCTAAAAATGCCATGCTGAAACCGGATGTGTCGGGCCGAAAGGTGCAAATATCGCAGCTTCGCTGTAAATGGCGACACAACATAACAAAAGTCCTTTTCAGGACAAATGCAGAAGAAGAAAAAAATATGTACACTGAAAATAAAACCTCAAGACACGTCAAGGGGAAAGAAAAGTAGAATAAGACCCAAAAATGTTGATGACTTATAGAGTAGGTAATGGCCCACTTGTATACCAGGTAATCACCTCTCCTTCTAAGACGGATGACACAATCAGCCTGATTGTTTCCATAATCTGAGATTGTGTATCTGAACTCTACTGGTGTCAGGACAGACGTGATAAAATACTGGCTAGACGGCCAAGCAGGAGAGACTGACAAAGTCTTGAAGCCTCCATTATCTTGAATCTGAAGCTCAGGGACCACAGATCCAGCTGATCTCTGTCTGTCAACAATAATCTCATTCTGGGGGCAGTTGGTAATATTTGGAGCCTGGGTATCTGAAAAACATCAGTGAAAACAAGGCACGTATTATAAAATATATAAATTTTACTCACACTTTCCACCATAAGAAATTTGTTCAAATTTTGTTGAAGAACATTTAACCAATATGATATCAGTGTTTTAACAAATCAATCCCCAGGGAAAGAGAGGCAAAGGAAGACCAAAAAAACACACAGAGAAGAGAGCTGGAGTGAAAAATGATGAGGAACATCTTGAAAGAACTTGAGTAGATGGCACGTGACAGAAGGACTTGACATGTGTTTGTTGAAGGCCTATGATCCATTCTGCGCTAAAAGTTATTGATTGATTGTTTCAACAAATCATGTCACAAAAGTTTCCTGCAAATTTTCAACATTTAATTCATGACAAGCTCAGCAAAAAAAAAAAAAAAAAAAAAACTACAAATAAAATTACTAGACTATTTCTATCCATAATTTAAAAAATTACCCTTCTTATGCAAGTACCATGCTAATTATTGAAAGCAATCATGTTTCTCCATGTTTTCCTGTATCTAATGCTGTTGCCCATTTTTTTGTTCTATGACACATTATTGAACTACCCATGTTCTTATTTCCTTGTCACCTATTTTTCTGTCAATTGTAACTGTTGTCACAAGGAATTGTAGCTTTCCTCTCATAACAATATGCTCAAAATTTGTACTACTTCTCTCTTATGTGTATCATCAGCTTCTTTTGCATGTTGGTCTCTTTCAGGACAACCTCATTAATATTTTTAGCTGCGCAAGGTATTCTGAACATTCTTATGTAAAACCACTTTTTGTTGCCTTCAGAGATCAAGTCTGTTTTATGACTGCCTATTATTCACTTCAATTTACTGGGAGTGGCTTTATGTAACACTGAAGAACTCTCATCTATACCTTCAGTGACAAGGATTTTTAACACAGGATGCTTTTCATTTTCTGGAATGCTGTTTTTTATACAGGCTATTCTATTCCTACTTTTTTTTAAAAGTCTGCTCTTTCAGTATTAAAATCTTCACATAATATTGTTCATTATTTATTATTACCTATGCATCAATGAGTGTAAGAAAGATATACTGTGAATATGAAAGTAGTCTTTAATCAACAATAATTAATGAAAATGATAGTTGTCTTAAACCAACAACAATTAATGAAACAGTTGCCATCAAATATTGTAGGACTTCAAGTGGAATAAGTTTTAATTCATTGGATATGCTGTTTCAGGCTGTTGTCTGCATCACCAAAAGCATAAGAAATAATTTAAGATTTTAAGAGTAGTTACAAATCTAAAGAGTAATGCCTTATATAGTAGGATTACACAGTCTAATTGAATATCCATACTGTAGTCACCTTAAACCAAGAAACCCTACAATCTGATTAGAGGACTGCAATCTGCTGCTCTAACATACAAGCTCGTCGGCTGCGCGCTAATGTCTCAGTGTGTGTCCTTAGTTGTGAAGGGCGTTGGAACGAACGGAATAATTTGTCTTCTCTTTGTTACTTTCACAATTGCCTCTGCGGCTGGCGTTGTGGATTTAAAAGTTGCTACCATAAGTGAAATGGGTTCATTTTCGATACAAGACAACAGGAAGCTGAGACGCTTGGGAGTCATGACCCAAGTGGGCCCCCCCCTTAGAGTGTAAAGGAGTAATTGGGCCAAAACACTTGTCGGATGGGGGACTTCTTCTGATGATCAGATTGCTTCCTGTTGTATCGTTCTGTAAAGAGTTTCCTATCATAGTTGCATGGTCAAACCAGTGACGATCGGGAAAAGACCGATTGACTTCTGGAAAGACAGATGACACTGGGAAAGACTAGAAACCGGCTGACCGGGTTAGCACCCCGTAAGCTGTATTCAATTGCTACAGGACCCAAAAAAGATAGATGCCCCCAGGATTCACCGAAAGGGGGAGAGGATGATGAATCCACAGGCGCCTCAATGGAATCGACCAGACCCGTTACACGGACTTCGAACTCTGAACAACGGCTGGAATTTCCATGTGCCTGTGGTAGGGAATTCTCTACTCAGAGAGGAATGAAAATCCACAGAACGAAAAAGGGGTGTGGGAGGTCATCAGGGGGAGATCAACAGCGCTCTGTCTCGACGGATAAGACGTTAGAAGAACGCAGCTAGGAGTCAATCCACAGTGCTGAGTACATTCAAGTTGATCTGCCAGATGATGATCTCACACACTTCTTGGACGGGAAAAGAGATGCAATAAAGTTTCCACCTGCCAGTGCAAAAGGGCTTTGGGAACAGCTGGACGAAGCCTTGGCAAAAGAGTTGGATAACAGCCTGAAGCAGCTAACTTTGGAGAAGAAGCTGGAAATCTTCGGCGACATAATATATCTGCACTGTCGCAAAGTGTTCGGAGTGAGGGAGGCAAGGGAAAGTAACCCACCACGGAAAAGTAGAAGACAAATTAAAATAGAAGAAATCAGGAAACAGAAGAAGCATGCCCGAAAACTGTTCAAGAACGCAGTTGCCACAGAGAAGGAAGGGTTACGGCAAGTTTGGGAGCACCTGAAAGGCCAACATAATGCCCTTTGTAGAGCGGAAAGGTTGTGCAGGAAGAGAAGGAAGACTCGAAGGGATAGGGAAAGATTCTTTAGGGAGCCCTTCAAGTTTGCCAAAGAACTGTTTGAGCAGCCACGGTCGGGTACGCTAAACATCAGGAAAGAAGACCTGGAAGAACACCTTAGAATGACATATTCAGATGGTCGCAAAGATGAGCCGCTCAGCAGCATGGCAGGCCTTAAATGGCCGGGTAAGCCAGGAGCTGAATTTAACACCAAGCCCCCAACGGCGCAAGAGGTAGAAAGCATTGTCCAGAAAGCTCGGTGCAAGTCAGCTCCAGGTCCTAATGGTGTTCCATATGTGGTGTATAAAAGATGCCCTGAGGTTCTCAAACGACTGCTCCGTTTACTGAAGAATGCGTGGAAAACCCAACTCGTAAGCAAGGAATGGAGAAAGGCAAACGGAGTCTACATCCCGAAGGAACAGAATTCCACAGACATCAGTCAGTTCAGGCCAATCTCACTACTCAATGTGGAAGGGAAGATATTCTTCTCAGTAATGGCGAAAAGACTCACTACATACCTCCTGGCAAATGGGTACATTGACACTACAATTCAGAAAGGAGGTATCCCAGGTACACCAGGATGTCTAGAGCATGCCGCAATGATCTGGGAAGCAATCCAAAAGGCAAAGTCTGACAGAACAAACCTCCATGTAATCTGGTTGGATCTAGCAAATGCTTATGGATCCGTTCCACACCAGATGTTGTGGCAGGCCCTAGAAATGTATCATGTTCCACAAGAGATTGCAGCAATGCTGAAGCTGTATTTCGCAGGGTTTTCTGTCAGATTTTCAACCAGAGATTACACAACGAAGTGGATTGGCCTTGAAGTTGGAATTGCGATGGGATGTACCATCTCTCCGATACTATTCGTCATGGCTATGCAGGTAATCCTCAATGCGGCTGAAGGAATGGCTATAGGCCCAAAGCTCGGTGGAATGTGTCACATGCCACCGCTCAAAGCATTCATGGATGACACAACAATTCTGACATCAGATGAACATCAGGCCCGGAGGATGTTAGCACGCCTGGATGAACTAGTCAGCTGGTGCAGAATGAGCTTCAAACCCAAGAAGTCGAGAAGCCTATCAGTCAGGAAAGGGAAGATAGCAGAGGTCATATTCACGGTTTCCAGCCAAAGAATCCCTACTGTCATTGAGGAACCTGTTAAAAGTCTTGGCAGGGTGTACGATGCCTCTTTAAAAGACTCGAAGGCAGTGCAACAGACAATAGAAATGGCAGACAGAGGACTACAGATCATAGACCAAAGCAGACTCCTGGGAAAGTTCAAACTGTGGTGCCTCCAGTTCATGTTGATACCGAAGTTGCTGTGGCCACTGCTTATATATGAAATAAGCACAAGTACAGTGGAAGCTATAGAGCAGAAGGTCAACAAGTTCATGAGAAAATGGCTAGGGGTACCACCAGGTCTGTCAGATGTAGCACTGTACTGCAAAAAGTCAAAACTTCTGCTTCCCTTCAAGTCAGTTGTTGAAGAATACAAAGTTGGAAAAGCAAGGCTTGCAATGATGCTACGCGAGTCAGCTGATGACGTGGTTAAGTCCATTCAGCCCACACTGAAAACGGGAAGGAAGTGGAGAGTGGAAGAAGCTGTTGATGCTGCTGAAGAGTCACTCAAACTGAGAGAGGTAATCGGATACACACAAACGAATAGACGGGGATTTGGGCATGGTGACATCCGCTGGTGGTCCAAGGCATCAAGCAGGGAGCGCAGAGACATGGTAGTTCAGGAGATACGAGGAGCTGAGAATGATAAGAGGTTGCAAAAAGCAGTGCAGCAGGTCCAACAAGGCCAATGGACCACATGGGAAGGAGCTCTGCAGAGGTCCTTGACATGGAATGATATATGGCATATGGCACCTCTTAGGCTCAGCTTCGTGGTTAGATCAATGTATGACCTGCTGCCGTCGGCCACCAACCTTGTGAAATGGGGAAAGTCGGATGATGAGCAGTGCCCCCTGTGCCAGGGGAGGCAGACACTTGAACACGTGCTCTCAGCGTGTAAGGTGGCATTAGGGCAAGGGCGATACACTTGGCGCCATAACAAAGTGCTAAATGAGCTTGCTGCGACAATAGATCAGGCAAGAATGAAAGTGAATAGCAAAGTCCTGCCAGACACCGCAAACACATACTTTCTGAGGGCAGGAAAGTCAGCACACCCCAAACCGAGTAAACCTGGTAGCAGTTTACCATCTCTTCTTGACTGTGCAAACGACTGGGAGATGGCGGTAGACCTACCTGGACGGGGGGCATATCCAGAGTGTATCAGAAAATCGCGGAGACGGCCGGATATAGTGCTTCATTCTGCAGCAACGCTTCAGGTCATACTGATTGAACTAACCGTGCCATTTGAATCCAGATTAAATGAGCAACATTCATTCAAAGCGGCCAAGTATAGCGATCTGGCCGCGGATCTGAGACACGATGGATTCAGTGCAAGGGTCATGGCGGTTGAAGTGGGCGCAAGAGGGCTTGTGGCTGCATCAGTGTATGATCTATTGAAACTGTTGGGGCTGAAGGGACAGTCTAGAACAAGGGCACTGAAGAGGCTTAGTGAAACTGCTGAAAAGGCATCAGGCTGGCTGTGGAACAACCGCAATGGACGATGGACATCGTAACAATAAACGCTGCGGTACAGAAAACACCAAAATTTTTCTAAGTCCACAACGCTGAGTTTTTTTGGTGTACGAGTGAAAGAGATGCGACTCTGGGGCAACAGGCGATGTATACTATAGGGAGAGTGTCAGGTAAATTTCAGTGGCTTGCGGCGCGCAGCTCGTCGGCTGCGCGCTAATGTCTCAGTGTGTGTCCTTAGTTGTGAAGGGCGTTGGAACGAACAGAATAATTTGTCTTCTCTTTGTTACTTTCACAATTGCCTCTGCGGCTGGCGTTGTGGATTTAAAAGTTGCTACCATAAGTGAAATGGGTTCATTTTCGATACAAGACAACAGGAAGCTGAGACGCTTGGGAGTCATGACCCAAGTGGGCCCGCCCCCCTTAGAGTGTAAAGGAGTAATTGGGCCGAAACACTTGTCGGATGGGGGGACTTCTTCTGATGATCAGATTGCTTCCTGTTGTATCGCTCTGTAAAGAGTTTCCTATCATACAAGGTCATAGAGTCTTGCACTCGTTCATAATGAAGATTAAATATATAAAAATAAAATGGTATGGATTCAGTTTTACAAATTAACAGTTTTGACATATACTATAATGAACAGTAGCTTAGTGTGCTTTGTAAAGCATTTTTGACTATGTAAGCTCATATTAATAACTATATTTTCTGCTGTATAAGATGCACTGAAGTATAAGACACATCCTTAATATAACGAGATTTAAAAAAAAAAATTATAATACATTAGAGGATCTTATTTATTATATTGCACATGTAATATTGCTTTTATGCTTTTTTAACACTAAAGCATTTTTTTTTACATATCACAAAACTTTGAGTTCTTCTTAAATAAAAGCATTTTATTACACATATTGTTGGTTTTTAACGACATTATCACTCGTCACCCAAAATATCTTCATCATCTGAAAGTTTAAATACAAAAGATAACAACAGGCTTGTTCATGAAAACCCTGATCATAACCTTATAGGTTGCTAGGTGATGGTTTTAGTTAGACTTCTGGAAACAAAAGGCCTTTTACATGGTTGGAAATATGGTAATTATGAAGAAATTAGCAATTTATTGAGAACTAAGAAAAACACTGCATGATATACAAAATAAGACTAGTCAAATATTACCCCACTGAAGTTTGATTACATTAGTATTTTCTTACATCTGCAGCATGTCAACAAGGGTATTACTTAAACTGATTGTCACTGAAGTGGTAAAAGCTACTTCCTTAATACAATCCGTACCTGGCTGTCAATCAATCAATCAAAACCCTCTAGCTTCCAACGGGGCATAGACCTTCAACAAACATAAGCTGAGTCCCCATGTAGCATGCCATCAGCTCAAGGTCGTTCTCTAGCTTCCAACGGGGCATAGACCTTCAACAAACATAAGCTGAGTCCTCATGTAGCATGCCATCAGCTCAAGGTCGTTCCATGTCTTCCTCATCATTTTCACTTCTGCCTCCAGCTCTCTTCTCCATGTGTTCTTCATACCTGACTATATCTCTTACATTCAATGATGATTAAATTGAAGGCTCATAGCACAGTAACTTACCAACACATCTGGGCAGGGAACCATTAAATCTGGCTGTGCCATTTTGGAGTAGACCACAAGATATAGGGTATGGTGGACTGAGTGAGTATCCAGTTTGTGTGCATGTAAAGACAACAAGCTGTCCTTCTCTGTAGTCACTGGAAACTTGTTTTCCTAGATATGGCTGGCCTGGATCCATGCACTGAATTCCTGCAAGTAGATGACACAACTGTTGACCACTAAGGGGTACCAACTGTCACTATACATAATAACAAACATACCTAAATTCATACTGCCTTGAGACACAGTGTATAACTAAGAGACACTGGTATGTATGTCACTTTTCATGGGAATAATATAACTTATGACAAGACATTTTAGAGGAAATCTTTGGTTGGTCACAATGACAAACAATGGACACACAGAAGGTAAGAAATGCATA